>JARKIC010000842.1:0-183659 GCA_029378375.1 Mycena olivaceomarginata
CCGTGTCCTGGGGCGCGATCTTAACACAGCCTACGAGCAAAGCCGGGATATATTGAACATCTTTTGAGGGTTCGTGCAGTCTTACTCTGGGATTTATTAGTTCTGACTTGGTTACTTCCAAGGAATATCCGGGGCGGTTGAGCTTCTCAACCGATGCATGGACGTCCCCGAGCCATCGTGCTTTTGTTGCCTGGACTGTGCATCTCCAACACGAGGGCGAGCTTCTGGGATTCCCAATTGATGTTTTTGAGGTTCCTGAGGTACGTCCAACATTAATTTTTCCGTACAAATATTGACGCAATACAACCGGTCACATACTGGCGAAGCTCTTGCCCGGGCTTTTGAGGAAATGCTTGGTCGGTTCAATATTCAACACAAGGTATGCCTCGGTTGCATCAAATATCAGAATATCATTCTGAAATGCCCAGATACTCGCGTGGACCGGCGATAATGTCAGCTCCAACGATACCCAGACTGCTGCCATGGACGAAAGCCCCAATAACTCCTTCGATGCGATCAACCGTGTTCGTTGCTTTTGGCATACACTCAACCTGTCCGTCAAGGCATTCCTCCATCCGTTCGATCCTCCCGAGAAGAAGAAGAGGGGCGGGGGAGGAGACGATTCTGCACCGAATATGGGAACGCGTGGCGGAGACGATGACGACGAGGATGATCTTGATCTCATGATCGAGGTGGAGGATAACAAGGATATGCCCGACTTGGCTGATGTATCTGATACAGATGCTTCGGAGTCGCCCGATGACGAGGACACCTATGATCTGGCCCTTTCTGAACATCTGGCTCTGCTCAATGAGACGTCGGCGGTCAAATCTGTTATTTCTCATGTAATTATCGCTGTTATTTCCTGGGTTCTTTGCGATGTCTAACAGTTTCTCTCAGGTTCGGCGTTTTTCCTTCGCCATCATCCACTCTACCACCATCGGCTTGCCTGCATGGCGTAAGGCCTGCACCGACCACGCCTCATACCACACGACGTTCGGACCCGTTGGAACTCGGTGTATGACATGCTTACTGTTGCTGTCAAGTACAAGGGCATGATCAACTACATGACCGGCAACCGCGACTTGTTCTATCAGCAGTTCGAGATTTCTAACGGGGAGTGGACGTTGCTGGAAGACATGCTTCATGTGTTAAAGGTACAATACACGCTTTAATAATTATTTTGATCTCAGTAATTTGGCTCAGGTGTTCAAAGATGCAACATTGTATTTCTCGTCCGAAAAACACTGCACTATCACGCAAGTTATAACGACTATGGACAAAATCAATGATCTCATAAGGACCACGTTGGTTCCTTCATCCACGGGTACACATAAACACATTATTCACGGTTCAATTAAATCCGCGTTGAAGCTCGCCAAGAAGATTCTCAACAAGTACTATTCAGCCACCGATGAATCTAATGTTTATTGCATCGCAATGAGTACATGATATTAAGGTCTGTGGCTGAACTGTCTGATCAACACTTGGTAGTCCTTCATCCCAACCTCAAAGCCGAGTATTTTCGCATGCGCTGCTGGGAGCAAGGTTGGATTGACACTGCCAAAGAAATGGTGCACACAGAGTTTGATTTGCACTATGCCTCTTGCACGGATGGCCCGGAGGACTGAGGATGTGGTGCGTCTCCATTATTTGATTATTCACCGTATCCAACCTTCTCTTCAGGTCAGCGTATCTTCCAGTACAGTCGATATCAGCGATGCGACCAACTGGGTCGAAGATTTTGATATTCCGGATGAGAATGTGTACGTTGATGAGCTCGCAGATTATTTAGCCCAGCCGTTGGAAAGGACGAAGGGGAATCCACTTCAGTGGTGGTGGGAGAAGCGCAGGTGTGGCCGCGTCTATCCCAGATGGCGTTGGACTATTTTTGCATCCCCGGTACGTTATATATCCAACATGTTGTTGCATCTCTGGGGGCATTCATTACAGTGACGTCTACTTCAGCCGAACGACTATTCTCGCAAGGCCGCCATCTGCTTGTCTTTACACGTAATCGACTTTCGGGCCAGACTTTCTCGCAAGGCCGCCATCTGCTTGTCTTTACACGTAATCGACTTTCGGGCCAGACGATTGCAAGTTTTGTGCTTTGGGGGTTGGAGCAAGTGGGATTTGGTACGCACGGACAATATTGCCGTTGCAGTTACCAAGACTATGGGTATTCGTGGTCAGGAATTCAAAGGGAAATGTGTCCGGGCGGACAAGGAGGAAGAGGGCACATCAAAGAAGGTTTGAGTAAGCTAGATAACATTGTTTCTGTCTTTTATTTATACATCCGTGTTTTATTTATACATATATCATGTTTCGTTGTCCATACCTGCAACCCGCAACCTGCGCGGTATCGACTCACGGGTAAATTCTAGAGACCCGCGGGTTCCGGGGTACGGGTCCTTCCCTTACCTGGCCGGGGTACAGTATTTTAGGGTCAGGGTACGGGTTGGCCTTAAAATACCTGAACCCGGACCCGTGCCCATCACTAATCTTGACCGGTTGATCCCTTAGATCCTTTCTTCTGCTGTAAGGGCAACCTTAAGCTCGGCGCGGGGCACGGAAACTGGTAGGGGAATCCGAAGTATAAATATGGGTACTAAAGACAGGAGCGGGAATACTATGCACCTAGCGGGGGAATCCGAAGAGAAGAAAGGATGAGGATTCCCACGCTAGGCGAAACTTTATATACGAATTGGTAACTACCCAGTAGCACGTGTCCGGAGGTACCTACAATGATCACGGGCCTGGTCGCATAGCACGTGCCAACGAGAACGGGCGGGTGGAAAGCCAGAGGAATAGCCGGAGTGGAGGCCGGAGCGGAGGCCAGAACGGAAGCCGGAAGGATAGCTGGAGATATAGCCGGAAAGGCCGGAAGAGTGGGGGTTCCCCTGATAGGGAATAGCCAGTTGGCTATTGAAACGGAGCTAGGGACGATCATACAGCCTGTACCGATAACCGGAGGGTGGATCGATGTTCTGACCAACGAGCTATCACCATTTGATGTCGGTCACAACACTGATGTAATAGATCAACGCTCTAACGGAGTAGAGATGACCTAGATCACCGGCTACATCGCCGGTTGGTCTGGAAGGGGTACTCGGCATAGACAGAGGGCTGAGGATCCATTGATATACCCACGGTTGAACACTAGCCGGTCAGCGAGGCTGACCTGGCATATACCAAACCAGTCCCAAAACCAAACGGCAGTCGTCTCATTGGCTGACCATATTTCTTATCATCTAATATTGCTTATTGTATTATTCAGCTCGATTTCACATGCAACTCACACCTAGTAGTATAAAAGGGAGTGCAGGACAGACTAGGGTCTAAGAACATTACACCCCAGACTTTGGACGAAGCTGGTGCTAGTGGACTCAGGCTGCTAGTGGAGGTTGATACTGAACTTCACTTGTAGTAGTCTTTATATTGGAATCAGTAAACTGTGGACTCTGGAAACATCGAGTGACTAAGTTGAGGATTTCGTGTTGTTGGTCCTAGACCTCCACATATAAAACAAGGGTGTTCTCTTCGAGACCCAACTGCAGTTTGCGCTAGTGACTTTGCCTTCACCCCGACACAACGGAAGCTCTGTCGTAGTGTGTTGGATTGCTTGCTAGGTGGATTGTGTGTTGACTTGAGCCCACTAAGAAGAAGACGGACTAGGTGCCCCCACCTCTAGTTTGGCTATAACTTGTCAGTTACTTCACCTTCACTCCGATATAGACAGAAGCTCTGTTGTAGTGTGTTGGGTCGCTAGCTGGATGCTTGTAGTGAACTAGTGCTGATAAAAGCGGAAAGGTTCCTATTCTTGGTTAAGGAATAGGTCAGCAGTCAAGAAGAGTCTTGCCGTTTGAGGATTGAAGTCCTTTGTTGTTAGCCTCAGTAGTCTTTGGGGCTGCCCTTAGAGAGGATTTTCACAAACCTACATACTCTGCCCTGGTGTTCTCGACCTAATGGTCCAGCCATCTTGTATCCACCCCATATAAACACACCCCTGGACCATCCCTAGGTTCCTAGCAGTGTTGTTGTTGGCGGTTGCATATTGCTAGTACGTTGTACAGTGCGTTGTTGGAAGCCTATAAATCAAACTTGTGTTTGTTCAAACCTGCTGGTCGCATACTACGGCCTGGACCCAAACTCACAAAGACAAGCACTTAGATCTTTGGAGGTAGATTGATTGTGGTTGTTTGTTTTGGATGTTTGTTCACAATACCTATCAATTAGCTATTCCTAGTCATATAAGAAGCACACCATTTCAGCATGAAGTCTAGTAACTTCACGTCCAACAGGTGGGGTGAGATTCACTGGTGTTCCTCCCATAACCATCCACTTAAATACTTTACAGGATTCTAAATATAAACGAGACAGATACAAACATGCAGTAGGGTTCAGGGTATATGACTAGTGGTATGGCTGCTAGCCAATGAACTCCTGTCAGATATCAAACAATTAGTAAAATTGAGAGAGATTTATAAGAAACATCAACGAGCCGAGCTTAACGATGAGTCAAGATCTACATCGCTTAGAACGACCGTGGGATATTGCTGATAAGTCAACTTTTAGCCGACCTCCTCGTCAGTACTCTGTTACCCTCCTTAGTAACCATCCGCTCAAATAATTCCACCTTAAACTGCTTAAACGATTTGTCTAAAAACCGTAATAGCCATCGCTTCCCAATACCCGAATATGGTTTCTTAGTCAATTGGTTGATCGACCAAGTCCAGCCTTCTCTGGCAGTTCTGAAGACGTCAGATGATGCCCAACAATGATCCTCCTAGTTCAGAAGGATAATCCCTCGTAATGCGCCCTTGGTCAGGGATGTGCAGTAGCCCCAATCCGTTTCCAGGATGGTAAGGCACTTTCCACGATTGCTCCATTAGCGACTTCTCACGTCAACCCTTTACCAGGATCGTTGTCCAGCGTCTTTCTAATGGTTCAAGACACATTATATCCCTTTTAGCTAACTGCTCAGGCCAGCATTAGCCCTTGTGAGATGACGTCGTAATGTAATGAAGTACATTATAGCATGTTGCAACTTGAGCAGATTTGAATAAATGCCCGGGTGCCCCAATACCAGGTCTGTCAATGGGACAAGGTTGGACATATATGACAGATCTTCCTAAACTGGATTCTATGTTACCGGAAGCAGCTTCCAAGCGAGACCAACGCTCTCCCCACCATGCACATCGTCTCCCCTGCCATTTGAGCTCGCTCCTGCACCATTGGCACCCAGATGCGACCTGTACCCCACGATCTGGGACTCTCGCCTTCCTACGACGCGACCCTCTGCATACGCACCTCCAACGAACGAGATAGGTGCTCCCCATACCACATGGATTGTGTTCGTTACTACTCGGTGTCCAGCAACAGGATACGACCAGTCCCCTCCCGTGGCGTGTGGATGACCTCCCCTCTTTTCCGTCCCCAGACGATCTCTCGCACCAGATGGACCTACCGCGTGCCTGACACCGACCCATCAGACGAGCCAGAGGATATCCCGACACCACCCGTCCGCTTCACACGATGCATCGACTAGCTGAGGGAGACTGTCTGTCTCTCCTCCTCCCTGAGCACTTGAGCACCCGCCGACACAACTACCAGGCTGTGCCTGAAGCTCCAGACATGTTCCAAGGTCATTTGGCCTCGCTGTGCCTCGCGCACACCCAGAGACGATCGGTCTCCTCAGCAGAGGCGCCCGTTCTCCTGCTGTATATGCACCCTGAAACACCTCATGACGTCCCCTGCCCCCTGGAAACACCTGCGACCCGCATGGCACCTCTGGAAATGTGGGAAGTCATCGAGGAGGTATAAAAGGGAGCGCATTTAGTAGGAGTAGTCAGTACCTTCTGACCTGCAGAAGTAGCTTCTGGGGTGTTCCCCCACTTACTATACCCCTCTCACTCAATCTAAAGGGGTACTCCCAGCCTTCCCCGACCTTGTACGTGCACCCTTCTCCTCGCCCCACAGCCAGAGACAGGCCACATCCCTTACATTCACTCATTCATTGGTGTCTCACCTCCCACACCTCTGTCAGCAGGGTCCCTCCTCACCGGACCCGGTGTCATAATCCCAGGCTTCCTCGATTAGGATCACCGTTCTCGTGAGCCTCGCTCTGTAGAAAACAGGCCCAGAGAGAAGCCATCACATACAAATCACCGTTCGTAGCCAACAAGACCGACCGTCTCACTGTCGACCGAACAACATTGGTGCCATCATCTGTACGACACACATCGCATCTCCAGTGCTGGTTCTAGGGGAAGAGCACATGAAGGAAGGCAGACAGGGCAACACATTTAGGGTTCCAGTACACTCATACGGGGAACCAGGTCTAGGGATTTACATCTTCTCTACCGTTTTCACTGACAACAGGCCCGCCATGCACATCCACACCTAGGAGATGAACGGTCTCCATGAATAACCGTTCACACACACATGCACACACCGCTCATACAAGGCCAATTCACTGATAAGCACGGGATTTGTCCACCCATGAAATCTTCGCTTTTTCGCGTTTTCATGACAAGACATGTGCCGGGCTACGCTCCAGAAGCGTCGGTACTGAGGTTCCCAAGTAGCTGGCTGGGCAGGAACCACTGAGTAATGGATGGGAACGGGGAGGAACACTCTGGAACCATTGGCATGTGCTCGCTCTGAAACCTGTAGGAGATGTGTAGCCCACTGAACAAGTGGAACGCGAAGTCTACTCTATTCCCGTTCACAGAACTAGACGGGGACAGACTGGAATCCTGTTGTGGTGTGTTGGACATGGGACGCGTAATGTGTTCTGATCAGATAATCACTGGAAGGGGCTGGGAACGTCACATCTTGATGGTTCCATGCCGTCCCAGGCATTCCAGATAAGGGATGGTCACTAAGCGAGGGTCTGATCACTTGGACCTACACTGGTCAGCTCCTGGAGCAAGTACCCATACTGGGAAGTACTTCAAATGCAGTATCCCTGGAAAGCTACGGACTGGGGGCTTCGGTTCCAGACGTTCTGGTAGACAGGAAAGACATGGGCATTGGAGGAACAGCATATACTGTTGGAATCGACATAGGGGATCGGTTGTGATGGCTCGGGCATAGTCCGACCGATCGTACATGTGCACAGGATTGCACCAGGATGGCGTGCGGGCAGCCAATAGAAGGACTCAGATACCCATTCTTACGACGGATACACAGAAGTCGGACAGATAAATGGACTATTTTACTCATACTTACTTATTCTCGGACGTTTCCATGTGTTTCAGGGCTTTGTATTTAGTAGCAGGGGCATCTTAGGCGGCCGCACGGAATTGCCCCACGGCTAGTAGGCGGAAACACTTGCGAATTGGGCAGATACCAGGGAGTTCGAACAAGGTGTCTCTTGGAATTTATCTTGGCTTGGAATGTTTTCTTTTGTGATCAGTATCCTTGGGATCCGACTTGCTGTTTGGTCTGGAATAGTCTGAAAGTGACTGGAACTGTCGGGATTGTGCTGGGTATGCACTTGGTTGTTTGGGTTGTGTTGTAAAGAGCTTGGGATCGGAACCCACTACTGTCTGTTACTGTTTACGCTTGGAATCAGCATCCACCTCGCTTTGGAGAACCCCAGCAACTTGTTCTCGTTTGTTTCTCATAGCTGCAAAGCTTTGCATCACCGCGCTACTGTGCTTCCTGTTTGTTCGAGTCTGTTCTTGTTCAATCAGATCTAGCCAGAACACTTGCACAGCAAGGGTTCCATTCACATCAACACTCTTGTTGCGTTCCACTAGCTTTCCTGTCTGTTCCGGTTCCACTCAGATCAAGTCTCAAGTACTTGGACCCCGTTCCAAGGACTTCCATAAACAACACAACACTCTCTCCTCGTTTCTGAGATCTATTCCATTCCCTGCAACCTTTTATAAGGCCCTGTACCAGGGTCTGATACTTGTCTGTGCACGTCTCGAGCACTTCTGTTCCATTCTGACGCACTTCTGTGTGTAGGTTTGGTTTTGGTTGGTGTTTCCTTGATAGGTTCAGAGCACATCAATCATCGTGCACTGACCTTCCGCTCTATTGTTCGACTATACCTTCCCCTCTAGAGGATGAACACAGTTGAATTCGAATCACATATCTTTCGATACCGACACCGTGGTCCTTATCACAATGTCGGGTCTCCTAATCCTGAATGTCATTGTATCCAGTGGTTCAAACCCCAATCGGTTTGGAACCAGTCATGTACTTTGTGTACACTTCTGTGTCAGCTGTGGTGTGTCTGGGGACTAGGATCTGTCTGTACGGGTTCCTAGTTCCTAACGTCTTCTGTATTCCGTGGTGCAGACTCTCCGAGTCTGCGGTTTTTAGAATCCATGGCCGGGTTTCAACTATGACAAAGTCATGTGGTGGCGTCATGAGAGTCCTGTGCCGCTAAGACGCATCTGTATTCATACGGACACATTGCGCGAAAAAGTAGAACCCAGGCGATTCATGACAAGGATATTAGCACAAGAGCGAAATATACCAGCACTGAGGGTGGCACAGCTCCTTGAGAAGGAGGCCGGCCTTGTCGTTGATGAGAACCTGAATGAGTGAACACTCAATCCTGCACCTGCACATGCATGACATGCTTGCGTCCATGTTTGTGTCCATGGCTGCCCTGGGAAACCTGCACGTGGACACCTTTGCTAGCTGAGCTTTGCCACCAACGAATCCCCACTCATTGCATGTATCAAGGTCCCTCCCAGCCAACAGTGTCTTAGTGTGCCAGCAAGCAGCTAGAAGACGGCATGTCAAGCAATGCATGCATCCTCAATCCAAGCCAACAGCTGACACACGCACATGCGTGGAGGGTGGGAAACGTGCCAGTACGCCGCTGAAGAGAGCGCATGTGTAATTCCTGACCACATCTGCAATGAATAGAGGAGAACAAGAGGATTGAAGCTCCCTAACTCCCGCAGATGCCTTTGTACACATCGCCTGACACAATGGACCTCTTTGGTGGCGGGCGCCAAACCCAACAGAAAACAAAAACAAAAAACAAAAAACCTCGCCAACTTGAACTCACCACATTAAATTCCCATGGCTCGCCCTCACATGCAGCTTCAGATCGCTGCAGCTGTTCCCGATATAGTTGCACTCAGTATCAGGGCAGTTGAAGTGCAGCAGGAGCAGTGTCTCCTCCATCATCTCCTGTGCCTCAAAGTATATTGTGAGCTTCGCATCTTTGTAGGGAATGTCAGCAGGTGAAAAGGAGGCAAAGAGTGCTTCGGGTGAGGGGTGAAGATTATGCTGGGTTGGGGGGGCCTGGATAGGCAACGAGAAAATGAATAAATGTGATGAAGGGAATAATTTGTGGATGCACCTTGCAAAAGGTGCAATCAGTCTTCTTGTACAGCGTGTGGAGGTGGAGGGACACACATGGCACATTCTGTGGTTGCACTCTGAGATGGCATAGTACTTGACCGGCTCTGCGCAGATCCAGCAGGTTGCTGTATCTTCACCTCCTGCACCACCCACGTTGCCAGTTTGATCTTCAGCTGTGTCCAGAGCAGTGTTGGTGGGAGGCGCTGCAGCAGAACAGACTTCCCCCATGCCATCTTGCGGAGTCAGATGCGGTTTTCCACCAGAGCCACCACGGCCACCTTACCTGCTGCAATGATTATTATTTCTGTGATTATTGTTGTTGTCGCGCTTGGGTGTCCCACACTGGGAACAGCCCTGAGATTAAGCTTGAGTGGTGACTGCAGCAGACATTGGCTAGTAGAACACAGTGGTGGCTGGTGGTGAAGGTAAGAAAGAAAGAGTTAAAGAACAATACTGCTGGAACTGGAACCGGCAAAAACGGCGGATGCCAATTGCAAAGCAAACCTTCACAAATTGTCGGCATTTCTCCCTTTGACTCAACGGTGCCGAATCGACATTGTTTAAGATGTTTTGTTCACGAGGCTTGGACCCGCTGCAAAATGAAGGTTGAATGAATCCCAGACCATCTTGGGCAAAGACTATACTGAATTATTTCATTCAAATTGACAGGGAGGTAACACGTAACCGGATTTACCTCTTTGACATTTTGACAATGGCCGAATTTTTTGTGTGACACCCTCCAAATTTTGACAATCTTACGGAAATTTTAAATTTTGTGCTCCAGGGGGGGGGAGGGGGAGGAGGAGGATACTTGTGACAGCTTGGAGGTTCAACAAAAGCCTTTGTGATGCATGACATCAACCAATATTCAACATCAACACAGGGGTCCATGACGTGTGACTGTCAAATTGAATGAAATAATTCAGTAAGTATGTCTTCCTCGGCACCCCCTCCTTGAGTCCTTAACTTGTTTTCGCATTTTCTTTTACTGGACAGTACCCTGGTATAAACTTGAAACTCTGGTTCTTCTTTCATTCCGAGAGCTGGGAATATTCCCATTTTGGGTGCCCAGTACTGGACGATAATATCATGCAGGAACATTACTTGGGTGGTTATTTGCAGTGTGTAAGTCTGGTGTAAGTGCTGTTCGGGCACACCAGTACTGTGACCCAGTGCGTGACTTCTGTGAGCATGATATTCTTGCTTTTCCACCGCCACCTCAAAGCATCCAACACTCTGTTCATTGTTCAAGACTATTGGCCACCTCTTCTGCATTCTAAAGTCATCTACGTCTTTTCAGACGTCTCCTGTTCCCGATTTCTACAGGTTTTGCCATCATTGATCCCGTGCTATAGGTGGTTTTACATGCCGCTCCATCTGGAGCTCGTACTTCTCCATGCTCTCTGTATTGTGGTCACATCTTGTTCTCTGGCAGTCCTCTGGAAACATTACATCAAATGAAGGTCTTTTACTTGTTCTATGAATGGTTGGAACCAGCGTCCTGGAATTTCTCCATCCTGGTGCAAAAGTTGTTGGAGGAGAGAAAGCAGCTCTAGTGAGCAACTGAGTCCTTTAGGCATATAGGTGTGTTTTTATTTATTTAAACCCCACTCTGTGCGTACTCACAATGGTTTGGACACTACTCGCAGTGCGTTGAAACAGCGTAATATAGGGCTAATTTTGCGATTTCCTATAACCAGTATTTATACAACAGGGAGCAACTAGCACTTCTGTTGTTACCAGCACCCTAGCTGGTATGCAGACCACTTGTTAGGTGATATAAAGGAGAGTCAGAGCGAGCCCTAACTGCTGACTGTAGCACGAGGCTACACCAGTGTGACCCGCTGGCCACTAGCTGAGTGTACAAACAACCAGGGATTAAACCACTGCCTATACACTCATGAGACACAACCTAGGAGACTCTTGTAGTCCAGAGATGACTTGAGATGGAGCTAGCAAGGGTCTAGCAAACAGATATCTACAATGGAAGTGCAGCTAGGGGACAACACCTTGAGCTAGGAAGCTCGGCGTGGTAACCAGTGGTACTATCTAATCTCTAGATAAGCAACTAGACGGTGATAGGCGGAAAAACCCGACTAGCGATCGGGTAGGGCTTTGGCAAGGACATACCACAACATAAGAGATGAAGCAACACGAGGCTAGGGCCCGATCTGGGCAGCTAGGGCAAAGGGAATAGCAAGCAGGCTATTGGAATGGAGCTAGGGACAATCATACAGGCTGTACTGATGACCGGAGGTCTGATCGACATTCTGACCAACGAGCTATGACCATGTGATGTTGGTCGCAACACTGCGTCACCTAGATGTAATAGATCGATGTTCTAACAGATTAATGACCTAGACCACTGGCTACATCGCCGGTTGGTCTGGAAGTGGTGCTCGGCATAGACAGAGGGCTGAGGATCAATTGATATACCCACGGTTGAACACTAACCGGTCAGCGAGGCTGACCTGGCATATACCAGACCAGTCCCAAAACCAAATGGCAGTTGTTTCATTGGCTGACCGTATTTCTTATCATCTAATATTGCTTATTGTATTATTCAGCTCGCTTTCACATGCAACTCACACCTAGTAGTATAAAAGGGAGCACAGAACAGACTAGGGTCTAAGAACATTACGCCCCAGACTTTGGACGAAGCTGGTGCTAGTGGACTCAGGCTGCTAGTGGAGGTTGATACCGAACTTCACTTGTAATAGTCTTTATATTGGAATCAGTAGACTGTGGACTCTGGAAACATCGAGTGACTAAGTTGAGGATTTTGTGTTGTTGGTCCTAGACCTCCACATATAAAATAAGGGTGTTCTCTTCGAGACCCAGCTGCAGTTTACACTAGTGACTTTGCCTTCACCCCGCCAAGACAGAAGCTCTGCCATAGTGTGTTGGATCGCTTGCTAGATGGATTGTGTGTTGGCTTGAGCCCACTAAGAAGAAGATGGACTAGGTGCCCCCACCTCTAGTTTGGCTATAACTTGCCAGTTACTACGCCCTCACCCCAATAAAGACGGAAGCTCTGTTGTAGTTTGTTAGGTCGCTAGCTGGACACTTGTAGTGAGCTAGTACCGATAAAAGCGGAAAGGTTCCTGTTCTTGGTTAAGCAATAGGTCGGCGGTCAAGAAGAGTCTTGCCGTTTGAGGCTTGAAGTCATTTGGAGTTAGCCTCAGTAGTCCTTAGGTTGCCTAAGGCGAGGATTTTCACAAACCTACAAACCTCTGCCCTGGTGTTCTCGACCTAGCGGTCCAGCTTGTATCCACCCCATATAAACACACCCCTGGACCATCCCTAGGTTCCTAGCAGTGTTGTTGTTGGTGGCTGCATATTGCTAGTACATTGTAGAGTGTGTTGTTAGAAGCCTATAAATCAAACTTGTGTTTGTTCAAACCTGCTGGTTGTATACTATGGCCCGGACCCGAACTCACAAAGAGATGCACTTAGATCTTTGGAGGTAGATTGGATGTGGTTGGTTGCTTTGGGTGTTTGTTCGAAATACCTATCAATTAGTTATTCCTAGTCATATAAGAAGTGCACCGTTTCAGCATAAGCTGGCTTTTCTGTGCCACATCACTTGTGCGCAGGTCCGGATGCGCTCCTCAAACCCGACAGATATCCCTGTGTGGGTGCTCACACCCAGGTATTCCGTGGTGATCCAGGGTGCGCCACTCTGTGTTGTGATTGTGCGGGACGGCACTAGTGCATCTGCACTGGTTGTGCCGCCATTCCTCAACTGTTGTAGTTTGTCTCTGCTTTGAGGGGATGACGTGCAGTGGGCACTGCGGAGTCTGATGATCAGCCATGATCTGTGGATCAGTATGATCCCCACGTTCCTGATTTATGCCACTGGCATGAGCTGGTGAACTCCGCGCAGTGTAGCGGATTGCAGACAGTGCGGTAGCAAGTGTGCGGGCTGTGGCTACTGAGGTAGCAACTAGGTGGTGGGAGGAGGTAGTGTGTGATGTGCAATGTGCAGGTGTGGCGAGGGTGGTGCATGCCACAGGAGTGCGACTATCCACCTGCACGAGCACACGGTTGGGATTAGGCTCAGTTGTATGGACACCTCTACACACGCAGGCACTGTCCCCACTTCTTTTCTTCCACACACCACGCCCAAACCCACATACGAGCCCATGAGCTTCAAGTAGCGGTAAGCAGGTGACCCAGTTACACAGCAGGGCAGCTAATCAAGTGAGTCGATGTGCACCATCTACTAGAGCAAAAGCTCCTCGTTTCGGGATTGCCCGGGGGTGAATGTGCCTATGCATCATTGTAGCAGCCAGGGCATTGCCGGCGGTGCTGGGCAGTAGCAGGTGGTGGCAGGCAGTGTAAACGGTGGCCCTGCTTGTGATAAGATGGTATTATTGCCATATCTGCCGCTGCAATTGATGCTAGTGAGTGAATTTCAGCAAGCTCAAGGAGGTACCGGATTTTAAGGAAACCGCTATTTCAAATCGTGTATACCACACATTTCATAGTAGGTATGCTGTATATGCAACCCATATTCCATTATATATTCGTGATTTTTGAAGGATATTTTGCCGTCGCTGTGACTGACAACATCAAAGACCTTTGATCATAACTGATCGCGATGCGCACAACCCTTGATTGATGCTGTCCAAATGTAGATATTCATCAACGTGCTGGGCACTCTGTTCAAACCGCCATTAGGGGCCTTCCTTTCTTGGAGGACCACAGCCACCCTGCCGGCGGCTCACTAGGTGGAGCTTGAACGTGAAGCCGTCGTGAGCCGCATGCCAATTATGCCAAACAAGCATCCTCCTCTTTCTTCCTCTCCCACCTCTGCCACCACCATTGTCCTTCCTGTGCGATACCCCGCTGCGATTAGCAACCATCACACAACACTCATCAATGCTCACAATGCCCTCTGTTCTTGCAGAAGCCACCGCTGCCTTTCCAGCCCCGTGCCGCCTCCAGTTGGCCTCCAGCGTGAGCTGCCGCATCAGCACCTCACCCAACAGCAAGAAACAGCTGCGTGTCCGTGCCGTGCTGACTCTGTTGCCCCCATTGCCTATGTTGTCACAAGCACACAACAAGGCCCTCACCGTTGAAACACCGTAACAAGAGCGCATGGCATCTAGTGCTATTTTGCGATTTCCTAGGACCAGTATTTATACAACGGGAAAGCACTAGCACTTCTGAAGTGTTATTACTAGCACTCAGGACTCTGGCTAGGTGATATAAAGGAGAACTGGAGTGAGCCCAAGCTGCCGGTTGTAGCATCAGATACGACTAGTGTGACGCGCTAGTACGGTCTGAAGGCACAAACCAACCATGGGGAAATAACCATAAGCCTACACAGTCAAGGTGCTAGCACCTAAGAAGTGAGACACAGGAGAGTGGAACTGTGAGGACGCTAGCTGGAGGTGCGAGCACCGAGTCTGGGATCTGAAGGGTAGTAAACTATGCGCTAGCAGCCTTCTAGCAAGGGTGTTAGTATGCGGTACCCTACTAGTGATCGACCCGAGACCTGAAACACAGATGCAAGCATGTGACTGTTGCGACACGGTTGCGAGTCACAAACAGAGTCAAGTCGACAGTAGAGGAATAGCTAGCAGGCTATTGGTGCAGATGTGCGGGTCACCACATATGCAGTAACGGATATAAACGGACTGCTAGCCGGTGCTCTGACCAGTGCTAGATGACTCCAGGCGGCGGATTCAACTCTGCTTCGTCAGGATAGTGATTCCAGCAGCTGATGGCAAGCTGAGGGATCACTCACGATACCCATAAATGGACGCTAGCAAATCAGTGTGGCTGTTCTGCTTGGCATAGACCCATCATAAAACCAAACAGCAGTCATTTCATTGGCTGTTGTACCTATCACATCATTTTCACTCATTTATATTATTCATTCTGTTTATCACATGTACCATGGACCTCAGTAGTATAAAAGGAGCACAGAGCAGGCTAGAACCTCAGATTATTACACCCCGACTTTGCACGAAGTTGGTGCAGGTGGTCTCATGGAGATTGTACACACACTTCACAAGTAGTAGCTTTATTGGAACAATACTGTTGACTCTGGACACGTCGAGATCTTAAGTTGAGGTTCCTGTTGTTGACTCGAGGAGTCTTCACGTATAAAACCAAGGGTGTTCTCTTCAAGAACCAGCTAGCAGTTGCACCAGTAGCTTTGCCTTCACCCCGATATTATCGTAGTGTGTTGGATCGCCTGCTAGGTGATTGTGTGTTGACTCAAGCCCACTAAGAAGAAGACGGACTAGGTGCCCCCACCTCTAGACCGACTGTAACTTGTCAGTTACTTCACCTTCACCCCGATATTGACAGAAGCGCTGTCATAGTGTCTATTGCCAATACAAAGTGGAAACGTTCCTGTTCTTGGCTAAGGAATAGGTCAGTGGCTTATGGACTGCCTTGTCGCTTGAGGATTGAAGTCCCCTTGTTGTTAGCCTCAATAGTCTTTGGGTACCCCATTGCGAGGATTTTCACAAACCTACATACTCTGCCCTGGTGCCCTCGATCTAGCGATCCAGCCACCTTGTATCCAACCCATAAACCCCTGCCCACCCCAGGTGCTAGCGGTATTGCTGTTGGCAGCGGCGTAGTGCTAGCGTGTTGTTGAACAGCTTTGTTGAAGTCTAGCAGTCGAATTGTGTTTATTCCAAACCCGTTGGTCGCATACTACGGCCCGGACCCGAACTCACAAAGAGAAGCACTTACATCTTTGGAGGAATAGATTGTTGTAGTGGTGGTTTTGTGGTTGTTTTGTGCAAGCACAAATCTAAGCTATTTCTAGTTGTATATCAAGTGCACCATTTCACTGTACATCTTGCCTTTGGGACTTTGCCACTCGGTTGCCGACAATGAGGACAATGTCATCATGTCTTTTGCTTGTTTCGTCAACCGCAACTTGTACCCCATGCAACTCCCCGCCGCCATCAAATGATAAGCAGCGCAAACTCAGGTACGTGTTTGCTGTCACTGCTATGTCTGACTGACTTCAATATTAGCCCATCCTCCCCTCCTCGTATTGTGGTGCCACCTTCTACAGCACCTGCAACATCGTGACCTGTGTCAGCAACGGCCTCTGGGTCGGCTAAACAGCGAGTAACCCGACGAGAACCCCAACCAGGATAAACCCGATAGACACTAATAACTTGTGTGTTCCCCGAGCAGTAGGACCAGTTGTACGGCGTCCTCCCTAGGAGGCCGTATGTCGTAGGTCGGGATGCGAGGCGGAACCCGGAACGAGTTGAAGAGGGTGTGGTATCCACTCAGGTACACAACCCGGGGCGTGGATACAACCCGTAGTACGATGCGAAGGAAGCGGGACAGGGTGGAGACAATGCCTATGTCAAGCCAAGGTAGAAGCCTGAGATTAGACGAGGTAGAATCTACTGTAAATGGAGATTCTACCATGCTTATATAGGCTTCTAATGAATTAAAGCGATCACGGTCCATCGCGATCGGTTCCTGCACCATAGCATTAAGGAGCATTAATGCTGATGCTCCTGGACTCCTCTGTGTTGGTTTCCATGGTGTTGGTGGACCTAGGAGACCCGATGATAAGCCGTGAAACGGACCATGGGTGAAATAGCAAGGAATTTGCTGATTTCTACCTTAATCATGTAGCGCGCTGCTCCAAAGGATTAGCATAAGTCCTATATGGCTAATCAGGGCTTGATCCTGCATGAGGACCTTAATCAAGTCCGCCTGGGATGCATCAACTGGAAAGTTCATACTGGTTGACATCCATGATTAAGGGTTTAATTGCCAAGATTAAGCATTGCTGCTTAATCAAGGCATCGCAGGGCCCACAAACAACATGGGCGATATTAATCATCCTCTCTGATGATCTGGGGCACCACTGTGGGGTCTTGATTAGGCGGTCAAGTGCTTTGTTGTGCTTGATTTACAGAGGGAGCCTTGCGTGACAGGTCAGGTGATTCGGGTTTAACAGTAACCGGTTACCCCAGCTGTGGTTTAACTTCGCTTATCAACTATCTGATCATTGTTGCCATCCTGATTTGGTTACTTGAACCAGGCTAGGACGGTAACTCACATATCTCCACAACCACTTGGTGATTTGGGCTGATTAAGGTACTGGCTCAAAGCCAGTACCTACGTCTACCTAAAACTGAAGGTCCTGAACGGGGGACAAGAGGATAGAAGATGGGACTGTCTACACGATCGGACAAGGAGCAGTCACACCGGACACACTCAAGCATTAAGGGGTCGACACACGAGGATCCTATATATTTGCCCACACGTGATTAACTACGGACATCTTACTCATATACCAGCAAGTAGACTAATCATTGTATTGTAAGCGTAATTGTACAGTATATAAGGAGGAGGTTTTGGCATGGATAGGACTGAACTCTCTGTCACTAAGAGCATTAGCCTTTACCGGGTATTGCTTGATAAACGACGGAGATTCAGGACTTGTCACCCAGGACTGACTTTGTTAAGAAGTTTTGTTTCGTCTGCACGAGTAACTCAATATCAATTGTTGGATCGGGATCTTGGGATTGGGAATGGTTAAGAAGCTAGAGAGAGCTTATTAGGATTGAGAACACGGCACCGCAGTAGCCTTGGAAGGCTTATTATTTGGGATTTGGAAAGAACACGGCACCTTGTTAAAAGATTGGGATTGTTGGCTCAAGCCTCTAAAGCTTTAAACTCAATTTGTTGGCTTAGGCACTCGTTTGGCATTGCTCAAAGAGGTCTAATACTCTAAATCAAACTTGCACTTCGGACTAGACCTCTTAAAACAGGCTTGTTCCTCACAACCTCTGTTAGATTATCTGTGCTCCTTGAACCTTCTTAAAGTGTTCAAAAGACCCGTACTCGGCGGCACAGTCTAAACCATTCAAGGGGAAAGTAGTTAGGATTTGGTTAGTAGTTGCGTTTTTGCCTTAATCAAGCAACTCGCATTCTGCTCGTTGGGTCTTGATTAAACTAGTACTGCTGTTGTAGACACCGAGCAAGCATTTCACCGATGTTCGGGTTTCCTAGTCCTAAGTGTCATCGTATCCAGTGGTTCAAACCCCGATCGGGTCTGCAACCACTCCTGTACTTCGTGTACGCTTCTATGTCAGCCCTTGGTGCGTCCGGGGACTAGGATCCACCTGTATGGATTCTTAGTCCCTAATGTCTTCTGTATCCCGTGGCGCAGACTCCCCGAGTCTGTGGCTTTAGAATCCGAGGCCGGGTTTCAACCGTGAGAAGGTCACGTGGTGGCATCATGAGAGTCCCATGCCGCTAAGACGTGTCTGTATCCATACGGACGCATCGCGCGAAAAAGTAGAACCTGGGTGATTCATGACAACCTGCACACTTGCCAGTGCACCCAAGTGCACCCCTTCGCAGTCTGCAACTCAGCCCTCCCCAAAAAACATTGCGGACGGCACCATCAAGCTCACAACCTACTCACTCTACCTTCCAGAACTTCACATTTGTATCATATGTACCGCCAAAATACAATTAGTTCTGCAAATTCATTGAAATATAATAATACAAGTCCTTTTGTACCTTCTTACATGTGCAATAAAGCTTGTTTGTGGTATCGCTGGACTTAAACTTGGCTTCATTTGAAACTCCGCCGAGTGAGCCGTCAGCAGGGTGGCTGTGCTTTTCCCAAATTGGAAGGTGTTTAATGGTGGTTTGGACGAGTTGCATATTTTCCGCCTCTGCCCCTTTGCCCAAGCAGGAATTTGATTTGCGGCATCTTTCGGCAAAGTGTTTTTTGCCGTGATGTGCCGTGCAAGCTGCCGCCACGGCGCCGTTTGGACAGCGGATTCAGACAAGTCCACGAAATGGAGAAAAAAGACTTGAATTATATTTCTAGGGATATACAATGCTACCTATATTGAGGCAGAAGATAGGCTACAAAAGTGAGTGGTAATGTATTGACTAGAAGGGTTAGGCTGAGATTCGGGTGGCAGTGCAGGCGCCGTGCGACGCGGTTAGGTTGGGTGGAGATGCGGATCAGGCTGCGCCTACTGTATCGACACCGTAAACAGCTGCTTCTCCGAGAAAAACGATGACGCAGAGCTGTTTTTGTTCTTCAGCACCGCGAGCGTCAACACTGGCTGCAGCGACGCCAGCGAGCTCGCCCCGACCCGCACCCTTAGCCGCTGAAACAGCGTAACATAAATGCGCGGCATCTAGGGCTATTTTTGCGATTTCCTATGACCAGTATATTATACAACGGGAAGCAACTAGCACTTCTGTTGTTACTAGCAAACCAGCTGGTACGCAGACCACTTGTTAGGTGATATAAAGGAGAGTCAGAGCGAGCCCTAACTGCTGACTGTAGCACGAGGCTGCACTAGTGTGACGCGCTAGCTGCTAGCTGAGTGTACAAACAACCAGGGATTAAACCACTGCCTATACATTTATGAGACATGACCTAGGAGACTCTAGTAGTCCAGAGATGACTTGGAACGGAGCTAGCGAAGGTCTAGCAGATGGATATCTATGATGGGAGTACAGCTAGGGGACTACGCCTTGAGCTCGGAAGCTCAGCGCAGTAACCGGTGGTACTATCTAATCTCTAGATAAGCGACTAGATGACGCTAGGCGGACTAGCGACCGGCTAGGGCTTTGACAAAGACATACCACGACATACGAGATAAGGCAGCACACGGCTAGTGCCCGATCTGGGCAGCTAGGGTGAAGGGGAATAGCCAGTCGGCTATTGGAACGGAGCTAGGGACGATCGTACAGCCTGTACCGATGTTCGGAGGGTGGATCGATGTTCTGACCAACGAGCTATGACCATTTGATGTCGGTCGCAACACTGTGTCGCCTAGATGTAATAGATCGACGCTCTGACAGAGTAGAGATGACCTAGATCACCGGCTACATCGCCGGTTGGTCCAGAAGGGGTACTCGGCATAGACGGAGGGCTGAGGATCCACTGATATACCCACGGTTGAACACTAGCCGGTCAGCGAGGCTGACCTGGCATATACCAAACCAGTCCCAAAACCAAACGGCAGTTGTCTCATTGGCTGACCGTATTTCTTATCATCTAATATTGCTTATTGTATTATTCAGCTCGCTTTCACATGCAACTCACACCTAGTAGTATAAAAGGGAGCGCAGGACAGACTAGGGTCTAAGAACATTACGCCCCAGACTTTGGACGAAGCTGGTGCTAGTGGACTCAGGCTGCTAGTGGAGGTTGATACTGAACTGAACTTGTAGTAGTCTTTATATTGGAATCAGTAACTGTGGACTCTGGAAACATCAAGTGACTAAGTTGAGGATTTCGTGTTGTTGGTCCTAGACCTCCACATATAAAACAAGGGTGTTCTCTTCGAGACCCAACTGCAGTTTGCGCTAGTGACTTTGCCTTCACCCTGACACAACGGAAGCTCTGTCGTAGTGTGTTGGATCGCTTGCTAGGTGGATTGTGTGTTGACTTGAGCCCACTAAGAAGAAGATGGACTAGGTGCCCCCACCTCTAGTTTGGCTATAACTTGTCAGTTACTTCGCCTTCACCCCGATATAGACGGAAGCTCTGTCGTAGTGTGTTGGGTCGCTAGCTGGATGCTTGTAGTGAACTAGTGCCGATAAAAGCGGAAAAGTTCCTGTTCTTGGTTAAGGAATAGGTCGGCGGTCAAGGAGAGCCTTGCCGTTTGAGGATTGAAGTCCATTTGTTGTTAGCCTCAGTAGTCTTTGGGATTGCCCTTAGCGAGGATTTTCACAAACCTACATACTCTGCCCTGGTGTTCTCAACCTAGCGGTCCAGCCATCTTGTATCCACCCCATATAAACACAACCCTGGACCATCCCTAGGTTCCTAGCAGTGTTGTTGTTGGCGGTTGAATATTGGTAGTACGTTGTAGAGTGTGTTGTTGGAAGCCTATAAATCAAACTTGTGTTTGTTCAAACCTGCTGGTCGCATACTACGGCCCGGACCCGAACTCACAAAGAGAAGCACTTAGATCTTTGGAGGTAGATTGGTTGTGGTTGGTTGTTTTGGGTGTTTGTTCGCAATACCTATCAATTAGCTATTCCTAGTCATATAAGAAGTGCACCGTTTCATCTGGAGCCCACCGCGAGGGTCCAGTTTGATTCAAACACATAGTTTGGAAACCCTAGGCCCATACAAGTCGCTTTAACAAAGCACTGTGTAATAGGTAACAGTCGAGCACGTACTCCTGTGACCTGATCTGTCGAACGTTCAAAGACAAACCAGATCGAATCTGAACAGGTTGAATAAACCTGGTCAACGAAGTCTTCTAGAGCAGTACCATCTCTGGAAGCACAACCCAACTGTAACGACGGCGGAAAGATCAGCTAGAGGGCTTATACCCGAACCTGTCTCTTGGCCCAAGCGTACAACAGATTGGTCGCGTACAACTAGAAATTCTAGCAAAAGCAACGAGCTAGCTATTTCTACATCGGGAGCTCAGATCTCTGACGAGCAACCAAACCAAGGAAACGAAGAGTCGTTGCCGTTTCGCAGCGGATTTTTGTCCCCCTTGTCATCTCCAGAAGGAAACCTGGATCCGACGGGCAACAGCGCTTCGAACTCGCTAGCCAGTCAGAACGTAAACCCTGCGCCATTAACACCGGTACAGTCAACCCCTGAGACAGTAAACCCTGTTCAGAACCCCCTAGTGCAAACCGCACTAAAACCAGTTGAAACTTTGGATAACAAACCATCTACAATGGATCGCACTAAGCTACCCGCGACTTGGGGAAAGAACACCCTAAAGTTTGATGGAGCAGCAGATTCTCTACCGGGATATCTAGATGCCGTTGAAGATTTGATTGTGAAAACCGGGGCTACAACTGATGAGGATAAAAATGGAATTGCCATTCATTTCTGCAATCACAAAACGAAGCGAGAGTGGAAAGCGATACTCAATGAGTCGCCGGGCAGCTCTTGGCACGAGTTCAGAGCTAGGATCCGCGAGAGTTACCCTGAGTTCAAGGAATTGGAGAAGGGATCTATCGGGGCCCTAGAGAAATTTGTTAATAAGACCCGCAGAAAGCCCATACGGTTGACTGATATTAGTGGCCTACCAAGCTACGTACATCAGTTCCGAGCGATGGTAGGGCAACTACTTGCACCAACAATGCGGATCTCCAACCGAGATGCTACCAAGCACTTCCTAGCGGGGTTGTCCTCCGAGTTTTCACAAGCACTGCGACAGCAGTTGCGGGCGACGCCTCGGGACACGATGACTTCGTACAAGAAGGCCAAGTTGGAGTGGGAAAGTGTAGCCGCCAATCTGGATAAACCCTATGAGGCCCCTGAAGTGGATAATGATGACAGATATATCTGGACGGATGTGATTGAAGTAGCGACCACCTTGTGTGAGGAGGAGGCTGGCTCATATTATGAGCTAGAACCTTATACAGAGGATAAAAAGAAAGCTGCGGTTATGTTGCAAGAAACGGAAGTGGATACCCACAAACTAGTAAAGCAACTGACAGAAAAAGTGGGCAAGTTAGAGGCAGGTCGTGCGAAGGACGACGCACAACTGAAAGAGGCGCTAGCTCGTGAAATAAAGGGCAGCCTTGAGGAAGTGCTGACGGGACACCTGGATAAATTCACAACGGATCAGCATAGGGAGATGCAAAAGATACAGATGGCACTGGACGCTCGTCCAGCGCCTCCTAGTCACACTGCACTGGCCCACACGTATCCTAATCCAGTCCCAGCTTTCGCTAGGAACCATGCCGCACCTCCTAGGAACGATAATTGTTTCTATTGCTATAGGGGAGGACATTTCATTGATCAGTGCGAGGACCGAAAGGCCGACCTGGACAAAGGAATTATCACCCTAGTGGGAGGGAAACTAACATTCTTCGATGGGAAAATAGTTCCTAGGGAACCGACGCATAAATCTCCTAGGGAGAAGGCGCATGACCATTATAACCGTCGGGCTGTTGGACAAAATTATAACGGCCACAACTACGATGAGATTATGGACATTTACTTCGGTACTGAGGAAGTCCCAGAATCTGGAACTGCAAGTCAGTCTGTGTTCGCGCAGACTAGGGCTTCAGGACCAGCGGAGAATGCCTCGGGTTTTCGCTGAATCCAAGGAAGGAGGCTAATCCACGGAGGAAGCCTCCTGAGGAATCGAAACGTGTGATACCCGGAAAGCGGCAGGTCGAAGTGGTAATTGAGAGGCAGGCAAAGAAGCCGGCAGAGAAGAAAGAGATGAGGGAACCGGCGAGTCGAGTGGAAACCAGGCCGCTAGAGGAACCCAAACGCCCAGCTAGGGTCACAGTGGAGGATGTCGAGGACTCGGAAGATGAGCGGGACCTAGTTCCACCTGGAAAGGCAGTCCGATTTGAACTGCCATTCAAGGATGTTGAGCCCTTAAGGGACCCACCCACTCGAGAAGTTCTGCCTCAACGGCCGTCTGAAAACTCGACTAGCAGTGATAAGACCGAGTTTAAACGACGAACCCGAGCACCTAGAAATACGGAGCTTGAAGACCAGGCCACTGAAGGTCTGCTAGGTTCGATTCGTGAAATCACGGTCCCGGTCAAGCTAGGAGACTTGATGGATAGCAATCCAAAGATACGAAAGGCGCTAGCTGTTGGCATATCCAAGTCCAGGCGTCCGAATTTTGTGCAGAACACAGAAGGCCACGTACTGGCACCAAGGGTCCAAACCTTTGTGTCCCAGAGATTCTACGAGGAAAGTGATGAGTCCTCTGACGAAACCGAGGACATTGAAGAAGAGTTTGGCTCGAACGTCAGGATGGAAAAGACCACGCTGGAGAAGCTAGGAGATGACGGCGAGGTGCTAGGGGTGTTGATGCTGGACACGTTCCCTGAGATTGTGACGTCCTCTACCCATGAGCTGGAAGAGGGTAGCATAATCATGCAGGATCCTGTGGCGCAGTATTTTGACTCGCTAAAGCAGGGGGAAAAACCGAAGGTCATTCGGATGCCCGTGGCTAACACATCAGCGGCCCTACGCTGTTTGTACCCAGTCCTAGGGGGAAAGCACATAGAGGCGCTCCTAGACTCGGGGTCACAGATCTTGTCGATCAGCAAACGCGCTGCGGAAAAGAGGGGATTAGACTGGGATGTCTCCCGCTCGATTACCATGCAGTCTGCAAACAGTGAGACACACGCAACGCTAGGAATGGCGAAGAATGTACCGATAGGGTTCTCAAAAGGGTTCCGCGTATACGCACAATTACACGTAGTCACGGTAGCACCTTACGAACTCCTATTGGGGCGCCCCTTCGACATGCTAGTAGAAACCCTAGTGAAAAGCAAACGGAACGGAGATGTGGACATCACCTTAACAGACCCATACTCAGGAAGGCTATTGACACTGCCGACCTATCCTAGGGGTCATATTTTGGATGTTGCCGCACTAGACAACGAAGGAAACAAAGATGCAGAAGGAGCTAGCGGCGATCTGAAGGAGCCCCAGGATTTTTAGAACTCTTCGATGAACTCAACGAGGAGGGAGAAGTGATGACTGCTTGGGACTACACAGAGAGCGGAGAGCTAGTATGCATAGGGTATGGGATGCCTAAAGAGGGGCTAGAGGCGGTGCCTGATGATCGGAAGATCGCGTACTTGTGTGCGTCGCAGGAAGTTATTGCGGATGATAACGTCGCTTCTGAACTACTTGACCAATATTTGGGCAAGAAGGAAGTAGAAGAAGGCAGCAAGATCTGTTTATTTAATCAGGTCGAGCCATCCAACAAACCGAAGAAACCAAACCGTGAGAAAAGACCGTTTACGGCAGGCAAGATGTCCCGTAAAGTAAGTGTCATGCATCAGCGGCTAGGAAAGTTGGAATGGCTTCATGAGCGAAAGGGGACTAGTCAGCTAGCTAGCGCACCAAAAGTGCCTTCAGTACCGCGACAGGTGTTGGTCCAAGAAGCGCTAGCGCCTCAGAAACCTACATCGGTAATGTTGGGAAAGAAGTACAAGCCGGTTGCGGAAAAGATAACGCCCATACTCGGTGAACTACCCGCGAAATTTCGTATAGAGAGGAAGATCATAGGGGACCCTCTAGCAAACATGCCTGTTCTAGAGACGCACCCGCCTGACTTCGCACCTAACGGTCGCTATACGGAAGAACGAATGAAAGTGGTTGATGAGACTCACAACACCGGGTTCCTAGAGCCTGAAGAAGTGAAGCTAGCTCACCACTTTGTTGGGGTACACAATGCGGACTTCGCTTGGGAAGAAGATGAGAGGGGACAGTTCAAACACGAACAGTTTCCCCCAGTGGAAATGCCAGTTGTCAAACACACACCTTGGGTGTGTCATCAGATTCCCATTCCACCGGGACATTTTGAAGAGTTCTGCAAAAACATCAAGAGTAAAATTGATGCTGGAGTATATGAACCTTCAAACTCGTCTTACCGCTCACCCATATTCGCGGTAGTAAAGAAAGATGGAAAGTCACTGCGGATAGTGCACTCGCTAGAGAGGTTGAATGAAGTGACTATTCAACACTCAGGAGTTACGCCAGGGACAGAACAGCTAGCAGAACACTTCGCGGGGAGAGCCTGCGGAGCCGCACTGGACATGTTTGTCGGGTATGACAACAGGGACTTAGCAGAAGGATCTAGGGACTATACGACCTTTCAGACGCCGTTCGGAGCTATGAGACTAGTTAAGTTGCCTATGGGCTGGACCAACTCAGTACCCATCTTCCATGACGATGTGACCTATGTCTTAAGGGAAGAGATACCCCATGTAACCATCCCATACATCGACGATGTACCAGTGCGTGGCCCTGCTACGCGTTATGAAACCCCAGAGGGCGACTACGAGAGAATTCCAGAAAATCCAGGGATTAGACAGTTCGTTTGGGAACATTTCCAGAACTTGAACCGTGTGGTTACTAGGATGGCCCATGCGGGTGGAACTTTCTCTGGAAAGAAGTTGATCCTGTGTGCAGATGAGTTCACAGTGGTGGGACACATCTGCTCATACAGAGGACAGATCACAGACCCAAAGAGGATTGAGGTCATCAATAACTGGGGACCATGCGCAAACTTTTCGCAAGTTAAAGCGTACCTAGGGACTGTAGGAGTATTGCGAAACTTCATTGAAAAATATGGCGATATTGTAGCGCCTATTAATGAGTTGACCAAGAAAGGCATAGTCTTTGACTGGAACCAGGCGTGTGATGAAGCTCAAGCCAAAGTACGAGAAGCGTTGAAAGACTGCCCAGCTCTGAAACCATTAAATTATGAGTGGAATTCAGATATAGTGCTGCAGGTGGATACATCGTGGCGAGTGATTGATATCATAGTGTACCAACTAGACCCAGACGATCCTAAGAAAAAGTACTTCGCCAGGTTCGCGTCGATCACGCTAGGAAAGACAGAGGCTAACTACTCACAACCCAAGAGAGAGTTGTACGGGTTGATGAGAGCCCTAGAGGCCATGTATTATTGGATCTTCGGCGCTAGGAAACTAGTGGTTGAGTCGGACACGTTGTATATTAAGGGAATGCTGAAGAACCCTGGAATGGGACCAAATGCAACGATAAACAGATGGATCGAGAAGATCTTGATGTTTCACTTCAAGCTGAAGCATGTGCCAGGAGAACGATTCACACCGGATGGATTGTCTCGTAGAGATCCCCAGCCAGGCGACGAAGTTTTTCCGAACTCAGAAGAAGGTTACGATCAGAATGTACCGCCGGAAGACCATGAGGATGTGGACACTAGTGGTCCACAACCCTTGGAATTCGAAGAGTTCAAGCACTTGATAGACACTAGGGGTGGATACTTGCAGATTAGTGGAGCAGAAGCTGGCAGTATAGATGACTTCGCGGACGAAACTTCGCTAGAGGCAGATCTTGAACGTGCTGTGCACTACACTCGCACTAGGGCCTATAAAGCAGAGGGATTGGCGGTACCGCAGTATATACAAATGCAAGAACCCGTGATTCCTGGGCTTCCTGAGAAGTGGGACAAGGATAAAAAGGAACCGTACGAAGAAAAGCATCGTACGGAAGGCATGATGAAGCAGGATAAAAAGCTTCCACTAGTTAAACTGTGGCTAGCGGATCCTTTGATTAGGCCTACCGGGATGAATGACGATCAGGAATACCGAGCCTTTATGCGGTACTCTTCACACTTCTTTTTGAAAGAGGGGAGGATGTATAGAAAAAATATTGGCACGGCGCTGTAAGGGCAACCTTAAGCTTGGTGCAGGGCACAGGAACTAGCGGGGGAATCCAAAGTATTAATAACTACACTAGAATACAGGGGTGGAAATACTACGCACCTAGCGGGGGAATCCAAAGAGAAGAAAGGATGATGATTCCCACGCTAGGCGTGGACTTAAAAACTAAGCTAGCCAGTAGCACGTGTCCAGACTGATCGACAGATGATGGGCATGATGGGAGACCGTGGGAGGTGGCTGTCCGCCTCATGCGGACAGCCACAGTGATCGGATCAATTGGCAGTGGTCCTGGGCCTGGTCACAGGCTATATGCCAGTGTGAGCGCTGGGGTTTGGCCTGTGGGGGATGAGGGTGGAGATGGGAGCTAGGGTGAAAAGGTGAGGTTCCCATGACAGGCGCATCAGCTTGTAGTCGACAAAGACCACCGCATGTATATGATGAGGGCTGCACATGATAGCCTAGAACATCGCGGCGCATTTGCAACGAGAGAGTTGATAGCCCTGAGATTCTGGTGGCCAGGATTTGAAGCAGACGTAGACTGGTATGTCAAGACATGTCACCTGTGTCAGACACGCCAGCATACAATGTTGAAAATCCCACCAGTAGTCACTCATACCCCTAGCTTGTTCCAAGTAGTCCATATAGATGTCATGAACATGGGTGTCATGTCCAACAAGTGTAGCCTAGTGGTTGACGCTAGAGATTCGCTATCAACTTGGGTGGAAGGCAGACCACTGACAAGAGACACGGCACAAGCGCTAGGACTATTCCTACTAGAAGACATCATCTGCCGCTGGGGTTGTCCGAAATTATTCGTAACGGATAACGCGCCTTAGTTTAAAGCAGCAGTAGCATGGTTGTAGGAGAAATATGGCATACCGAATATACAGGTGTCACCGTATAACTCTCAAGGCAATGGGAAAGTGGAAAACGGGCACTTTCCTATGAGGCAGTCCTTGTTCAAAGCAACGGGTGGAAATCCATCGAAATGGTTCTATTTCTTCCACCTGGTGTTATGGGCAGATAGGATTACGATTAGGAAAGGGCTAGGATGCTCCCCGTTCTTCATGGTAACTGGAGCGTACCCAATATTGCCTCTAGATATCGAAGAAGCCACCTGGCTAGTAGACTTACCAGGGAGACCGTTGACAGATGCAGAAGTTGTGGGATATCGAGCCCAGGCGCTAGCTAAACATGTATCACATGTGGAAGCAATGAGAGCCAGGGTGGACCACGCTAAACACATATCTGTACGAAAGTATGAGAGATACCACGAACACACTATTAAGAACTATGACTTCCAACCCGGAAGACTAGTCCTAGTGAGGTTCACGCAGTTCGAGAAGACTGTGAGCGGCAAAATGAAACCAAGATACCTAGGACCCATGGTAGTAATCAGACGAACCAAAGGGGGAGCGTATCTTGTGGCAGAAATGAACGGTGCGATGTTCCAAGAAAGGATAGCCGCGTTCTGCATGATTCCTTACGAGGCTAGACATAGCATTCAAATTCCAGCCAAAATTCAGCGGTTCATAGATATCTCAGAAGAAACGCTAGCTGAGCTCGTTGATGATGACCCGATCACCTCTAGTTCAAAAGTATCTAAGAAATACAAAGGCAAAGACCTGTTGTTCGACAAAGTACGACTACGGGTAACGCCAGAGGATTTCAAAGATTCTGAGACGTCTGAAGAAGAAGGCGAAGAGGAAGAGGAGCCGTTTGGCTTGGACGACAAACCCGAAGAACAGGGTCCTAGGAAGTCCAAGCGGGTGCGATCCTAGCGAGTTTGCCTACATAATGACTTGGCGGCAAGACAAGCTAGGAGATCGACTAGTTAGCTAGGAAGCGATAGAGTCGGCAGGCAACGCACTTAGCAGTGGATGGGAAACGGAAGACTTGAAGGCCGCCGTGCCCGGGAGTCAACTGCTGCAAGCGAGCAACCACGATACCAGTGACGTTGGTACCGAACAAGAGACTCTTGAGTTCAGTGTGGAGCTCAAGGAGCTTGTCAATATCGGTCATAGACATGATACGGTCGTGGACACGAGCGAAGTGAGTGTCGAAGTAGGTCCGACGCAGATGAGTGAACGCGTCCCGGATGAACGGGGTCAGCTGGTCTGGGTGGTACTTATCGCGACCGAAAGGTTGCACTAGTAAAGTCAGAAGGGTATAATAAACCACTAGCTGCGAACGTACCGATGGGATAGGTGCAAAGTTGTGCATAGAAGCTGGTCTCGTTGAGTCCGAGGCAGTCCTCGATCGAGCGATGCTCGCAATAGTGACAGCCACGACCAAACGAGTACCAGATGCACGGAAGACCAGCACGAACACAGTGACGACAGGTGGCCTCAGGCTAGCGCGAAGAATTAGCACGGGCCTAGTCCTGGCTAGAACTGAAACAAACACACCCGATTGTCCTCTAGCATAGCTAGGGTAAACTGTTCGAGCTCGTTCGTAGGGAAAGGCGCCATTTTTCGGTAGCTGAAGGATGGAAAAGAGGAAGGAACTGAGCGTCCTAGGAAAATTTTACAAGCTTGAAATACGGTCGAGGAATGCCAATCCTAGTAGATCAAGATCTAGATGATCAATAGTCGCCCGATCTACCACGTTAAAAGTCTAAGTTGACAGATGACGAGATAGATGGGATCGACGGCGGCTCATGAAAGTTCCTAGGAACGTGAAAACGGCAGCATGGACCATTAAAAAGTACTGTTGAGAGTACAGGACGACTAGTTGAATAGGCGATGGTAGAATAAGCTAGGAACGATATAGGCGCTACTAGCTAGGGACGTTTAAACTTCGGGCGACTGTAAAAAGCGCTTAAGAAAAAGTTGGAACGATCTGGCAGCAAGAACGTACCATTCCGGCGCAACTTTCATCGTCGGCCATCTCGGCGTCCTGGTCGATCTCCATGCGAAGATGGGTTAGCTCCTTTTCTAGGTACCCGTGCATGGTGAAGAAGTGGCGCAGGCTGTATCCACAAACATACAACTGGCGACAAAGGAAACGTTCGCGTAGTTTTGCGGATTCAGCATCACGACCATCAAGGTCGGTGGCGACTAGGATGGCTTCGGTCTGATCTAGTATGCCTAGACTGAGGTCGGTAGTAAGGCCTAGGGAACGGTTGAGTTTCCTAGGACCAGAAATCCTTGATAAGAAACGTACTAGGGATGGCGTAGTCCTGCTCAGCGTCCGTGTTGGGAGCATGGCGCGAGCTGCAGCGGCGTTTCCTAGAAACGGGAGCGGGGGTTTCGACAATTTCAGCTTCGGCCTTCTGAATTGGTTGAAACAGTGTCGGGGTTGTAGCGGCATAAATGACGCACATCGGCGGCAGCCTTAGCTTCAGCCTGTGTGAAATCGAGGATCAGGCCAGGGACTTGCGAGAACGCTAGCAAGACCACCTTGTGTTTACGTTTAGCCTCTTTGGCTTCCTTGACTTCCTCGGCTTTCTCAGTCGAAGAGGATTTCTGGAGGAAGTGGTCAGAAAGCTCCTAGGGGAACTAGGAAGGTGAAATCCTACCTTGGGCGGTGGAATAATCGTAATAGGGTCATCTAGGATGATAACCTCGCATTTCTTGTAATCTGCACGGGCGGCAGTATCCTTGGCTTCTTTGTCGCGGATTTCCCGCACCTTGGCCTTAAGACTACAGTCAGCCTCGGCATGAATGTCACTCCCGCAAAAGAGACAGACTGATGGCTAAGAGATAAATGAAAGATAGCGCGATTTGGATCGAGCTAGAAATACCTTGCCTACGTTGGCGGTGTCACTAGGCGGTGTAGGCTTGGTCTTGGAGAAATGGAGGCCACTAGGAATGGTGCCAGAACCAGCGCGAGACTCTGGAACAGACCCAGAAGAGCTAGCGTTGTTGACGGCTAGATCCACTTCCATCTGAAGGTGTTTGAGAGAATAAATCAACAATCGAAGCTCTAGAAATACCTCAGCGTCAGTAAGACTCTCCAAGTCTGGCAACCCGTCGAACGCACTCTCGCCCTCGGATTCGTCAACTGTGGTGCTAGATTTATAAGCCTAGGAACCGTTAGCAAGAGAGAGCAGTATGAGAGTAAGAAATTACCTTGCCGGTTCTCTTGAGGCGACACTCCTCACGTTTAGCATTCTGGGCCTCACGAGCAGCTTCGAAGGAAGTCAACATGTTCTGAATACCGGACATGTGGGAGACGGGCAGTCGAAACTTTTGCTCGCGGACGGCTAGCTTGACTAGTTCACGAAGACGGTACAAGCCTTCCTTGACGAGCTTGCGGTCCTTGTGAAGCAAGCTTTCTTTAAACGGCACGAAGCCGTGCTAGCGCAGAATATGAATGAGCTAGGAAGGAATATTTGAGAACTAGGACGTACGGCGCAGTCAATGGCAGCATTAAGAGTAACATGCTTCGAGTTTATGGACAGAGCGGCGATATCCATAACACCCTCATAATCCTGAAGGGCAGTAAGGAAAGAGGACCCAGCGATCTGCAAGGCAGATTCAGGGGAGCAGGAGCCATAGAGAAATAGAGCGGGGGGATTTCTGACAATGGTTGGAAAAACCCTAGGACGTTTTTATAGCACAGGGACGAAAAATCCTGAAGGCTAGTAAAAATATCCATGGTGAACCGAAAGGGATTCCTAGCTATGTTTAGGTGACACCTAGCTACTTCGTACACAAGATTTTGTCAACCGGGGACGGTTGATATTTCTAGTGAGGGGGAGAGGGCTGACGCGAGAACATTGCTAGTATGACATTAGTCGAGATCCACGAAGCTAGTACGAATTCCACAAGTCTAGGATGACATTTGTCAAGAGACTTAAGTCAGACAAGAGAATTTTGCGAAATTTCGGAGCTAGCGCCGGTTACAGAAGGCTAGATGGACGCGTACATCAAAGCGCGGTCCTAGTTTGGAAGATTAAAGTACAGCCGTTGATTGATGTGCTCAGAACCTATATAAGAAACACACAAATAACCCCACTTGACTCGAGAGCGGCACAGAAACAGCCCAGAGACTGTTCCAACAACCAACAAACAAATCAAACGGCAATATATGCACGTTTCCAGAGATCCCGACGAGTTACAGCCCCTAGTACAGGGCCTTGTAAAGGTTGTAGGGAGAGGTTTCGTATCTCAAAGAGATAATAGAGCAAACTGCGTAGAACGTGTTTCTAGACACAGAGGAAACATTGTTTCCAAACAAGATAGATTTATAGCTTCGCAGCGTGTGTGTGTGTGTGTGTGTGTCCAAGCGACAGAGAAACAAGTTTAAAGTAGTCCCGTAGACTCAAGTAAGGCCCCTAGTTTATAGGCCAAGAACGTTCACAGAGCTTTCCCTAAAGAGGTACTTTCTGAGCAACGCCAACGGTCACGTTTCCAAAGTCTTCCCTTGACGGTACTTTCTGAAACCCGCTCCGCAAACAACAACAATAATGTTTCTTTCAACAGAGTCCCAGATCCAACAGATTCTCAGAGTTCAGACAGTTTCCAGGCAAAGCCCAAGTGCGTTTCCAGAATATATATGATTCAGAAACAATTAAGATTTCGACTAATAGTGCTACTCTATAAGAGTGTGTTCGCTGAGGATCCCAGATCAACCCAATGCGCAAGCGTATAGCCTACTAGTTCGGGGGAAGATGCTGTGTCCATCGTAGAAACACCCTCGGATACTTATACAACCGCCAAGACACTGTTACAAAGCCCAAAACACAATCCCAATGAGTCAAAAGTCCGTTTATCCGCCTCTTTAACCGCGTTTCCGTCGGTTGTTCTTCCAAGCGTCGCCTCCCATTGGTTCCCAACTGTGAGCACGCCATGTTCCCTTGCCAATTACGAGGCAGGAACCCGTTAGCAGCACCCCTGCATTATTCAGAGGGTGTGTCGATCACCGATAGATCGGCACTGCATCTCGTTCGACCTGTTTCTGCTTCAACTCAAGTTTCCCCTTGGTTCCAAGTACGGAACTTGATAATACTCCTTTGTAGGTCTCGGTAGATACCCGTTTCTCTAGGGTTTCCCAGACAGGGTTCTTGAGAAAGAACCTTAGAACACCTTTTGAGTTGTGATCCGGATCCACAGAATAGCCGACCACCTGTTTCGGTGTATCCGCATCCGATGGAAACCGGCAACTCTGGCAACCGAAACACTCGTGACCGAACGCGTCTCCCCTAGTGTCTCAACACAACACAACACATTGCCAACTCCCGTTCCTTTGACCCATTTCCATTGTTTAAGTGAATGTTGGAAACAAGTCAAAAGAAGTCCCTTGACTTATTATCTGGCTGCACGTTTCCCTTACAGTTTTCAGGGCGAGACTAGCCAATGGACGTTCTAATTCCTTAGAACGTCCACCCGTTTCTCTGTGGTTCGCCCAACAGCTACCAGGAACCAGTACTGTTGCATAGAAACAACAGTTTCAGCAATGGGCACGATCAGAAACACGCAAAATTACGTGTATCTAACCATGGCCCAATTACTGGCTTATCACCGTATTGATGATAGAAGCCTACGCATCAGTCAAGCACGCGTGACCGAAGATCTTAGAGATTGTCGGTCTGTCAGCTAGCTAGACAAATCGAGGGTTTCAAACGATCAAAAGCGCGCCAGGATCTTCAGAAGAACAGGATTATCCATCTAGCGGCCAAAAGAAGATAGATTTGATGGAACTAGCACACATGGGTGTGTACAACTACGAGCTAGGGATTGATAAAATGTGATGGCATGCGAAACGGTGTTGTTTCATGTGATGAAGACCCAATAATAGGCCTAGCTCTATTCCTAGGAAGAAAGCAACATTTTATTATGAGTCTATATACAGCTAGGACGAACAACGAGTACTACAGTGGAAAGACTTGGTATCGTTGAGACAAGAATTGTCCTAGTGATCGGATCACGCATGACTAATGTGGATGACCCATGCCTAGGCGAAAAACTCACTAAGTCGAACTTCGAGTTCACTTAAAAAAGTAGTCGCTAAGATTCACACAATACAAATCCAAGAAAGTTTGGTGTTCATTCTAGCTACTACAAGGTAGTCTAGGAACACGAACGGTGACTAGCGAGTATATAAATTGTACAAGGGCACTTTGGCCCGACGCGCAGTAGTGGTAATTCAAGAAAAAGTCCTGGGCATGAAGCCTGCGCAGTACACAATACGAATCCGTCAACCCGACGTGGCATGCGACCCTTCCCCACCGACGACACCTTCCATAGGCTGGACGTCTCCAGTAGTTCGCTTGCGAGCAGGCGACATCAGATATTTGTGGATGGAGGACTGGCGCGGCCCGAGAGGGGTGTGAGGCGCCACGGGGTTGCCAGAAGGCAAGCCGTCCGGTGACAGAGGCGGCAAGTTGGATGCCACTGACATGGTCGCAATGGGTGGCTGCTCGAAGCGGACATGTGCAGTACCCTGCACAGAAGAAGTCCCGGGTTCCTGCTTGGGAACCAAGGACTCGTTGTCTGGTGAGGGGGCACGGTCGATGTCGGAGAGCGAGGCGCCGGCAGCGTTGATGAAAATGTTGGGCGAAAGGTGCTCAGAGCCCAGGAGGTCTGACACCTTGGAGGGGCGCACGGTGGAGTCGCGATTGTGACGAGCGAAGTAGGTGAGCCCGTTTGGGTCTGGACCAGAGGTGGTCACCGGCCGTTCGTGGCGATACGCGGCTTCCAAAGACTTCCGGGAGGAAGCCTCCGCGGCGTGGTCCGACAACGCGTGCAGCATCTGGATGTCCTCGGGGTCCTCGAACATCTGTTCGAGGTGCGACAAGGGCAAAACAGAGGACTGGTGGTTGAACAGTACCACGACCTCGGTGCAGAGGCGGTCGAAGTTGTGGGCGGCGCGGGTGAGCATGGCGTAATGCTGCACCATGTCCCGCCGAGCTTGAGCGGCAGACATGACGACTGAAGCAAGCGCTAGAAAAAGATATTAGTTGGCTGGAAATTCACGGGGCGAGGAACGTACCACCACCGCTTAAGTCCATGAGCGGGCGCAAGGACTCCATAATTTGATGGAAGCCCTCGGGGGAGCGAGTGAACGTACAGACTTGGCCACCTCTGGCGCAGTAGTCGCAGGCGGAGTTGAGACTTTTGTGTTCGCAAGTGCGACCACGAGCCGCACAGGTACCGCAGGCGATGGTGTTCTCGTCGGGCAAAGAGCCGTCGGTGAGCTCTGCCACAGTGTCGTGGGGGACCACCTCGAGATGAGTGGCAGGGTCTAGTGTGGGCTAAGTCAGCGCTAAGAGAAGCGAGAAATGAAAGGTGTACGCACCAACGTCACGCTCCCCAGCGGGAGGGAGAGCAGCAGCATGCGCCTTCGCAGCCTTGCGGGAAGAGGTGGCGTTGGGGTCACGACCGTGCTATAAGGAAGCGCTAAGTTAAGTCAGGCAGATGAGTGGGCAGATAACAACGTACCTTGGGAGGCTTCTGCTCGAGTCGCTCGGTCTCCACTGAAGGGGGCCGACCTTGCGTATGAAGCTCCACTTGGGGGTGTTTGCGGCCGGCCTTGCTGGAAGTCTCGGGCAGGCGCTCGTCATCGAACAAGTGCTTCGCCTCGGGAGAAGGCGGGACAGCAGTGGACGAAGGGGCACCGCAGTAGGCCGCCCTGGGCGTGGGACGGTTCAGTGTCGTAGACGTCACGGGAGTCTTGCCGCTGGCAGCACCATCCTTCTTGACATGAATAGTGCCACCAGGCTTGGACGTGGAAGCACTGGCGGACTTGGAGGAACCCTCAGCGTTCGTCGTGGACGAAGGGGCTGGTTGGGTTTTGCGCGTAGGACGAGTGGATGAGCCAGGGCGTAGAGCGCCCGACTCAGAGCCCGACTCGTCCCCCGCAGCATCCTCCGCATCCCCCACCTTCCGGTCCGCCTCCTCCTCGTCTTCAGAATCGGGTAGCACGTAGACCGTCGGCACGGGCACTACGTGTGGAATTTGGAAATTGGCAGTGAATACCTTGGCATTGGCACCGTAGACAGAACGCTAAAGAGATTAGTTAAAACGTGCAATTCCTAAGAATAGGAAATGGCACGTACAACTAAGTCACGACGTTCGCCCGTAGGACGAACCCAGAACAGCGGGGTGCAGTAAAATTCGTCGATAGGGTATGGGTTGTCTTCGGTGGACTTGACGGAAGGGTCGATCGAGAACGTGTCGGGGAAGTGTTTAGAGAGCGGAGTTGCAGCGGCGACGACCGACCACAAGAACATTTCCAGTTCGGCGGTGGTATCGGAAAAACGGTCGCAGAAGTCGCGCTGAAGAGACGAGTCAGAAAGAAATGAAGAGAAAAAAGCGAGGGGCCACGCACGAAGTACGGTGCAGCCTCGCGAGCGATGGACATAATCATGTGATCCTCCATTTGGGCGACTTCAGTGGTGTCAAACAGGCGGCAGAGTTGTCGACATTCGAGGTTATCGAAGTGCAGCCAGGTGAGGGCGCCGGGCTCGGTGGAAAGCATATTGCGCCTGGGAACGAGGCATTTAGGGAGTGTTGACAGACCTGGTATTGGGGCACCCAGGCATTTATTCAAATCTGCTCGAGTTGCAACATACTATAATGTACTTCATTACATTATGACGTCATCTCACAAGGGCTATTGCTGGCCTGAGCAGTTAGCTAAAAGGGATATAATGTGTCACGAACCATTAGAAAGGCGCTGGACGACAATCCTGGTAAAGGGTTGAAGTGGGAAGTCGCTAATGGAGCAATCGCGGAAAGTGCCTTACCATCCTGGAAACGGATTGGGGCTACTGCACATCCCTGACTAAGGGCATATTACGAGGGAACATCCTTCTGAACCAGAGGGATCATTGTTAGGCATCGTCTGACGTCTCCAGAACTGCCAAGAGGGAGTTGGACTTGGTCGATCTACCAATTGACTAAGAAACCACACTCGGGTACTGGGAAGCGGCGGCTATCACGATTTTCAGACAAATCGCTTAAGCGGTTCAAGGCGGAACTATTTGAGCGGGTGGTTACCAAGGAGGGTAACGGAGGGCTGACGAGGAGGTCGGCTAAAAGTTGACATATCAACAATATCCCATCACGATCGTTCTAAGCAATGTAGATCTTGACTCATTGTTAAGCTCGGCTCGTTGATGTTCCTTATAAATCTCTCTCAATTTTACTCATCGCTTGATATCTGACAGGAGTTCATCGGCTAGCTGCCATACCACTAGTCATATACCCTGAACCCTATTGCTCGTTTGTATCAGTCTCGTTTATATTTAGAATCCTGTAACATATTTAAGTGGATGGTTACGGGAGGAACAGCAGTGAATCTCACCCCACCTGTTGGACGCGAAGTTACTAGACTTCACGCTTAACCGGTAGAGTAGTCATTCATTCGGAGACACCCAGAAGCTATACCAAGTTTCGTTTGTTTTCCCTGTTTGAATATTATCTGTGTTGGATTTGGATCTTTATAAACGACGCGTGGACATATTGGATAAACGGAACGGACGCGTGGAATATAAGGAAACGGATCAGACTTGACAATTGGTTGTAATCTCGTAAGGATTAGCAATCGCGGATACTATTTGGAATCGGAATTCATAAGGATCACTTGCTTTACGCATCGGAGTATCATCTCCAAACCTAGACCCACATCATACAAAACCGTTGAACATAAAATCTCGTCTGTCTATTGCGATTGCGCCTAGAACGGATTCGAGCAAGCTTTATCTATACGACTTGTAGACCTGTAAAGTCTTGCTTCTCAAAGAGAACTAAAGTTCAAATTGCCACAATCTATACTGGATTGGAACCCTGAACTTGCACGAGGACTATAGTGTTTGAGTTGTTGTAGTTGCATTATCGAACCGCGTATTCATTTACAAGGTTTGTGTTGTGGTTATTTCACCGCCAGCCCCATAGTCAGCGTTTCAGTGTGTCGTCCGCAACTGTAGAAGTTGGGCTGGACGCCTTCTTTTTGGGGCGCATCTTGCCTTTAGTCATGGGGCTGGATTCGAGGTCGTGAGCGGAAGAATGTTTGGTGCCGGAGCTGCGAGTGCGCGGTGGCATGCGCGGTGGAAAGAGTTAAGACGCCGAGGGGCGAGTCGAGGACGCGGACAGATGAGAACAAGAGGCAAGAGTTGAGTGGGAAAATGAAAATTTTCACCGCGACTTAAGGCTCGGTTTTCCCTGAGTCATGAAACGCGCAACAGACGGCGGCTTGAACTGCGGGCAGCGAACTCGAGGTCCTAGAAATAAAGGCAAAACATTAGTAGTAGAAGTCTCCTAAAAAGAAGCACTGACACGGATTAAGCCTTATATGGGAATAGTAAACCTTAATTAGAGTTGGCACGGCCTCAGACTCTAAGGAATTAGACGAGCAACCCTAGGAATGTTGAGCAGAGTACTAGGCGAGCTAGGAACAGGTCAGAGTGAAGTAGAAGACAGGGGAAGTATGAGACGACACTCCTAGTGACGTCTCCTGTACCGGTTAGTACTAGAACAATGATCAGCGTTCATTATTGCAGATCTGTGGGTCCTAGGATGTCAAAATTAGGATCTAGATCAGATGTGCGTTTGAGGATTTGAGCTAGCTGGGACACGAGACATAACTCGAGAGACGAGAACGGGTCCTAGGGGGTTGGATCATTGAATGGCGTCAAATAACATGGGCACAAACATATTTATAATGTTCTGGCGGAGATATCATCCGAAGGACCACTAGACATTGCAAAGTGAATGGCACTGTGCAACGACCAGGGGCGGTCGAGATTTAGTGAAGGGGAGATGAAACGGCGTAACATAAATGCGCGGCATCTAGGGCTATTTTTGCGATTTCCTATGACCAGTATATTATACAACGGGAAGCAACTAGCACTTCTGTTGTTACTAGCAAACCAGCTAGTACACAGACCACTTGTTAGGTGATATAAAGGAGAGTCAGAGCGAGCCCTAACTGCTGACTGTAGCATGAGGCTGCACTAGTGTGACGCGCTAGCTGCTAGCTGAGTGTACAAACAACCAGGGATTAAACCACTGCCTATACATTCATGAGACATGACCTAGGAGACTCTAGTAGTCCAGAGATGACTTGGAACGGAGCTAGCGAAGGTCTAGCAGATGGATATCTACGATGGGAGTACAGCTAGGGGACTACGCCTTGAGCTAGGAAGCTCGGTGTGGTAACCGGTGGTACTATCTAATCTCTAGATAAGCGACTAGACGATGTTAGGCCGAATAACCCTACTAGCGACCGGCTAGGGCTTTGACAAAGACATACCACGACATACGAGATAAGGCAGCATGCGGCTAGTGCCTGATCTGGGCAGCTAGGGCGAAGGGGAATAGCCAGTTGGCTATTGGAACGGAGCTAGGGACGATCGTACAGCCTGTAACGATGTTCGGAGGGTGGATCGACGTTCTGACCAACGAGCTATGACCATTTGATGTCGGTCGCAACACTGCGTCGCCTAGATGTAATAGATCGATGCTCTGACAGAGTAGAGATGACCTAGATCACCGGCTACATCGCCGGTTGGTCCAGAAGGGGTACTCGGCATAGACGGAGGGCTGAGGATCCACTGATATACCCATGGTTGAACACTAGCCGGTCAGCGAGGCTGACCTGGCATATACCAAACCAGTCCCAAAACCAAACGGCAGTTGTCTCATTGGCTGACCGTATTTCTTATCATCTAATATTGCTTATTGTATTATTCAGCTCGCTTTCACATGCAACTCACACCTAGTAGTATAAAAGGGAGCGCAGGACAGACTAGGGTCTAAGAACATTACGCCCCAGACTTTGGACGAAGCTGGTGCTAGTGGACTCAGGCTGCTAGTGGAGGTTGATACCGAACTTCACTTGTAGTAGTCTTTATATTGGAATCAGTAACTGTGGACTCTGGAAACATCGAGTGACTAAGTTGAGGATTTCGTGTTGTTGGTCCTAGACCTCCACATATAAAACAAGGGTGTTCTCTTCGAGACCCAACTGCAGTTTGCGCTAGTGACTTTGCCTTCACCCCGACACGATGGAAGCTCTGTCGTAGTGTGTTGGATCGCTTGCTAGGTGGATTGTGTGTTGACTTGAGCCCACTAAGAAGAAGACGGACTAGGTGCCCCCACCTCTAGTCTGGCTATAACTTGTCAGTTACTTCGCCTTCACCCCGATATAGATGGAAGCTCTGTCGTAGTGTGTTGGGTCGCTAGCTGGACGCTTGTAGTGAACTAGTGCTGATAAAAGCGGAAAGGTTCCTGTTCTTGGTTAAGGAATAGGTCGGCGGTCAAGGAGAGTCTTGCCGTTTGAGGATTGAAGTCCATTTGTTGTTAGCCTCAGTAGTCTTTGGGATTGCCCTTAGCGAGGATTTTCACAAACCTACATACTCTGCCCTGGTGTTCTCGACCTAGCGGTCCAGCCATCTTGTATCCACCCCATATAAACACAACCCCGGACCATCCCTAGGTTCCTAGCAGTGTTGTTGTTGGCAGTTGCATATTGCTAGTACGTTGTAGAGTGTGTTGTTGGAAGCCTATAAATCAAATTTGTGTTTGTTCAAACCTGCTGGTCGCATACTACGGCCCGGACCTGAACTCACAAAGAGAAGCACTTAGATCTTTGGAGGTAGATTGGTTGTGGTTGGTTGTTTTGGGTGTTTGTTCGCAATACCTATCAATTAGCTATTCCTAGTCATATAAGAAGTGCACCGTTTCACCGCGATCATGAACGCGTGCCGCACATCGTTCAGTGCACCCACGGGCATCATCGCGAGCTGTGCGTACAGCACCTGCTCCGCGGCGTGGGAGTGCTGCCGCAGACTCGCCACAGTGTCGGCGCCACTGTCGACACTGTTGGCGTGTTCGTGGGATCCGACGAGGCGCGCGAACGGGGGCGGGGACGCGGGGGGTGGGGACAGGAAGAGCTCGTGTGCTGTGCGCTGGATCTGCGGCGTCGTGGGCGCGCTAGGCGGGAGGCCCGCGACGAGGTGGGGGTGGCACTGGGGTGTTGTCGGCGTTGTTGTGTCGCTCTCGTCGCCGCCGTCGTCCTTCGGCAGGGGTCACGAGTGGAGGTAGGGGAAGAGAACCAGGATGCCAAACAACCAAACATTGTTTGGGCTTCGGCTTGACCTCGTTGCCGAGATTCGACGTGCCATCGGCAGAGAGCATTAGGAAGCGGTGCTCATCCCAAAAAGGAAGTGGAGCGGAGGCGGAAAGTATCGAGTGGTTCGGACGCAACTCGTGCTGGGCACGCGGCGGTCGGAAATGATGTCCTCATCCCCAAGATGGACGGCGCGGTGATATATCGAAACCACCTCTAACTTATCAGGTCTGATATATCACCACACTCCGAAGATCAGAGGGAGGTGATATATCACTCCCCCATACTGAGGTGTTAATGACTCTCCAGAACTATCAAGTCTCCAGTTCGTCGTCCAGAGGATACAGCTGTAGTACTGTGACCTGTTGGCCATGATTCCACCAGTACAATGTCCAACCAAGACATCTAGGGCGACGCTCTCGTCGAAGGTCTGACAATTTATCCCATTGTACGGTGTCTTATCGCGACCCTGCATGCAATTCGTGAGAATCTCGCCGCGGCACGAAGAATCCCAACATACTTTGCGGACGGATCGGGAGTGCAATGATACGAGAACCAGCGGTCAGGTTTCTTCAATCCATCTCCTCCAAGTTTCAGGTCATAGTGCAAGAGGATATGGGCCATCAATCCTTTTAAGGCATATGCGACTAAGAATCGACCGGGCTGGAGCGAAGAAGGTTTCTGTAAGATGTCTATTGTCCTAGGATGTTACTTACACAGGCGTGGGCTCCGTGACCAAAAGGCAGATACCTCGAGTTGGTGATGGCCATGGCATTGTTTACACGAACACGTTCCTCCACAAATCGGAAGGCGTCGAATGTTTCAGGATTCTTGTAATATTCCTCGTCGAAGTGGGCCGCAAATGAGGCAGATACGAATGAATCCACCGGGAGGTGCGTCCCGTCTGCCAGAGTGACCGGTTTCATCATCTTCCGGGGGAAAGACACTGCAATTCAACTGGTCAAATTAGGTCTTTGAACCCATACAACTACGCACTGGCCGCTAGACCGTTCATGCGCATAGACTCTTTAAAGAAACTGTCCAAAAACGCGAGGCTGTTGATACCCTCTCGGGTCCATCCATGTAACCGTGTGTTTTCCTCCACCTCGGCTAGGCATCGTTCAATGCACTGCGGCCGGCTTGCCATGTTTAACAAGGCTTGCATGAAAGCCTGTGATGGTGTCAGGAAGTATGATAGAGATTGGCACTATCCTTGCGCACATAGGACGAGGTATGAGTGGTTGCAGAATTCACCGCAAGTATTCGACTCTGGATGTCCGCTGAGTCGACATCCTCATCCTTGAACTCATCCAAAAGCCACATCAAAAAGTCGTTCTTGCGCAAGTATTGGAAAACACATGACAGTTGTTCGAACTGAGACATACCGGTTTATCGATCCAGGAGGAGCCGCAATGGCGCTTCATCTTCATGCGCTCATCAATTAATGGCTGAAGATAGACTGCTGCCTTTTTCTGGAATGATGAAGCTTGCCCTATAATTCGGCCGATGACCCTTCAGGCTTGCTTGTAAGCTGCTGTTCATGCGATTCATGAGCCCACTCACTCGCGAAAGCAGACCGGGAACAAGTTTATGACAACGCTTGTGATGTAAACCGTGAAAGAAAAACGGCAGCTAATGTCGGTGAACTTGCTGTTGCGACCTGCGCTTATATCATAAGTTCACTTTTCAAGTCGCAGGAGCCGAATGATTACATAGAGGTGCGCCGACGAGCACTCTGTTGAAAATCCTTGGCACGATTTTGGTGACGTCCTGATTCACGTTGAATTCCTCCCATTCATCTGCTCGAAAGATCAGCGAGGTCCATCCGGGCAGCGTTCCACGCGTACCAGAACATTTCTGACCTATGACGTCCTCGAATGCGAGCGTCACTTCGTCCAGAATGTCCGTGACAAGCTGATCCGTATGACGGTTGAGCTAGAAAGTCCAACTCAGTTTAAGTCTGAGCTGTAATGGTAGACTCACATTTGCCTTGAGAACAGATAGATGGTACGGATTCGAGTAGATTTGAGGCCCCAAGGTGTGAACAACCTGCATTTCCTGCAATTGGGAGTGAAAACAGACTTAGAGCTTCTTCAAGACTTCAACAAGGTAGGGTAATGTACGTCTTTTGCGGCCTCCTCAAGGGAACACACATCGTCGGGGAGTCTATGAAACTCTTCGACTGCGGTAATCCTCTTGAGCACATGAATTACTGTCAGGCCATGGACTCACCGAGCTTGTCGCCCGTCACAATGACCGCCCACCCAGTCGACCATCGGGGAACTTTGAACACTCTTGACCGATACTACAATCAAGAATTGATAAACATGATTCCACCAGATACAAAGTGACCAGCCTTCCGGTATCCTTGAAAAATCGTCTTCCGGGACTTGAAGTAAAAGTGGAGCCCCGCAACATAAGAGCCGGCCAATGGAAATAATGGGTCGAACGTTGGAATCTTGGATATGAGCGAAAAATAAATGAGCTGCAGATGGCCATGGAGTACTGCAGCAACTAAGACACTCAAGACAAGAGATGAAGGAGATACGAGCAAAGGACTTAGAACGTCGGGAAACATGTTCGACAATCACATTTGGGATCTGGATGTGTATTTAATATTTATGGTACAGCAAAAGATGGACACCGCTGTCACTGTGCCATCCAACATCACGGCAGTCGATACGGTCCCAGGCCGACCACATGGTATGCTTTACAGCCTTGAGTCGTTATTTTTATATATGTAGCAAGACTTTCTTGACTCCCCATTAATCTGTGAGGCGCGTGTACTTATGTAGGTACAGAGCCCGCATGTTCCTTTTAGGGACTAGGGACAGCGGGTCGACAACAACAGCGCCTAGAATCCGAGACGATCATCATGTACACAGATACACAGCACAGTTGGGACAGGGGACTGCGCGGCTTTTTGCGGCAGTGTTTCCGTATATTAATCGACTATCCCGACCCAGAAACAGGGGTCTTCGTTGCATCGAAGGGCGTTTCTGATCTTCTAATGGGGTGCATGAGCTCAGCGCAAACTGAGTAGATTAGCGGCATCATGAATTCTTAGATGGATGCGACCGACACTTGGGCAACTGCGACCCGCAACAAACCCCCAGGGATGGACGGCGAAGACGGCGCTCCATGGAGGCGGAGAAGACTCATACATTTGCGGTGGATCATCTCCTTGATCAGCGTTCAAAGAAGCCACACTGAAATGGATACGCCGCCGGAGTTCCCAGTCAAGAATCGTTCCAGAAACGCTACGGGAGGTAGAGATCTATCATCCACCAGCTGGATAACTGGACCAGAATGGAGTGGCCGAAATTTATTCGTTGGAACACATGGTGATGCGGAAGTGGCAAGGGAGGGGATTGATAGCGGACTTTCCTAGGAAAGAAGGGCTGATTGTATTTTGTGACGACAAGAGCGGCCGCGGGACAACAAAGAAAGCAAGTAAAGAAAAAAACAACCAAGTACGAAGTATTCTAGACGTTCGGATTGAGAATCATATCCGCACACTTTTCGGCGACAGCGTAGACTAAGGCTTGCGGATGAGTGGCGGGAGCATCGGGGAAGATACTGGAGTCGCATATGCGAAGATTGGAGACGCCGTGCACGAGAAGTTTGGGGTCGACGACCCCGGGGAGAATGTCATTCTCTGGGGCCATACGGCACGAGCTCGCGTAGTGATAGATTGTTTCAAGCCTATCTTTGATGAAGGCGTCGAGACTTTCGTCGTCGATGCCGCTCGGGACCTTGACATCGTCCAGGGCATACCCGTCCATGCGCATCTGACTTGCAAGTTGGCGGGAGACGCGAAGTGCCGCACGAAGAACAGCCGAATCTCGGGGAGACGAGAGATACCCCATCTCACAGACTGGGTGCTGCATCGGATCCCTTGACCGCAAGAGCACCCGGCCACGGGACTCGGCCTTGAGCAACGCGCAGTTCAGTCCAAAGAAGCCCTTCGACCTGTCAACCCCGGCGCCTCGGGGGTCAGCCATGGTACACTGTATTACAGAAAGGTTGATTTGAGTGAAATCCACATTATAAGCCGAACTCCACACACCGCCATCACAGCGAAATCGGGTCTATTCCTTGGGTTAAACGGGTCCTTGTCCTCGGCGGAGACAGCCTTGGGTCTGCCATCGGCGCCGATGAGCGACGACATGGCGAAAATTTCAACCTCGACGGAGGTGCACAGGAACCACCCTGTGCCGTGAACAAGATAATTGTAGAGGTGGGCAAGCAGAGTCTGCGGCCGTCTGATCATAGCCCACAATGAGTCCGAGAGAGGGCAATTGTAGATGGTGGTGACGAAGACGTGATCTTGCTGTGGAGATGATAAGCACCCGAATCTGGTACTGTCGCTGCTCACTTGCCAGATGCGCTCCTACGCCGGGGGAGTTCCGAACGACCTCTATCCCCATCTCTTCGAGGTGGTCTTTCGGGCCAACACCACTGTCCGACAGGTCGGGATTCAGGTGAAAAATGTGCGATGAGGTCGATGGAACGAACCTAAGTAAGAGGACCTTAGGCGTCCCCAACGCTCCGCAGGCCAAGACGATCTCTCTTCTGGCTTTGACCACTCGGCGATGACCTCCATCGATAGAAAGAACCTCAACTGAATCCGCGCGCAACCGGCCATCCAGCAACGACGAAAAGGCAATTTTGGCGGCCACGGCTCGCGTGGAGATGTGCAGAAGATGCCTTATAGAAGTAGCAAAGCTCTGGGGCAGATAAGCGCGAAAGGAAGAGTGGCGAGACCCATCTGCGGCAATCGTGTACTGCAGCTTGTTCCAGCCGATGCTCGGCTCCAACGGGGAGTGCATGTCGAGGATTTGCTCAAATCCGAGGTGGCTTGCTGCGTTGGCCACACTGCAAAAGTAAGCTTCGAGCACCCGTTTAACAACATCTACATAAAATACGTACACTTTAGAGGAACCATAATGATAGTTTTCGAAAGACCGAACCATCAAAGGACCTAAATTGAAATATTCACAACCTGAGGTCATCCGAAAGTTGAAAATGATGTACTCACCACTTGACCCGTGCCAGTCTGACGGTACTGGGCCCACCCAAGTCTGAGATTTGTTGAAATAGGGCTTCAAATCGGCATATCCCCAGCCAGGTCTTCCTTCTTGGCTCCAGGCATTGTACTCTGCGGGCACTCCGCAGGTATACTGGCCACCGTTGATACGGGTAGTGCCGCCGAGACCGACACCAGTGACGAGGGGAAAGGAGTGATTAAATTTGGGGTCTACAGAACTATCAAACATCGTGCTGTGCTTCTTGGTCGACCAGTGGTGAAGCGACGTCAAAGGGGTTCTGTTCAGCCATCTGCACGGTCTCCGTCGGTCGACAATGAACCTCATCGTGTCTAGATCTGGGCCACTTACGAGTCCCCAGCATCACCTCTTTCGATGAGCAAGACCGTGCTCTTGCCGCTTTCGGCTAGTCGGCGGGCAAGCACGCATCCCGCATTCCCACCTGGAGGTGAGACATCAGACGTCAGCCCTGATGTGTAAGAGCGCTGTGGGAAGCACACACCACCGAGCACAACGAAGTCGTACTCGTCGTCGAGTTGGTCGACAGACAATTGCGGATATAGGCTACTGAAGGGCCACATTGTGAGGAGGAGAGCAGCGACTGCTTAGCTGGAAAGAAGCAGAACACTGCCCACTGCGGCATCCGGATACTTACCTCACTTGTTGTGTGCACGATCTGATTCGCAATGAGCCCCATGATGTTGAGCTTCCACACCGCCCGTTTCAGTTTTATTTTTTCTCCGCTGTTCGTGGCGTTTATGTGCCGTTTTGTTTCGCGATCGATCCGTCATCCTTCCAATTAGGAAAGGTCAACGGGCACGTGCCGCCATCAGTGGGTCCAAGTGCCCTATTGACCCTTCCTAATTGGGAAGGGTCGTTATTCAGGTTGTACGCCGCATCTATACTGGCGTGGGGTATAATATACAGATCAAGTATGTGGCGTACAACCTGAATAACGACCCTTCCCAATTCAGAAGGGTCAATCACACGTGCCGCCATCAGTGGGTCCAATCCAGAGAACTTGAAGCTTGGATCAAGTTCTTATTTTAGTTACATCCAGCCGGCGCGAAGCCGCTTGTATTTCATCCGGATCATTGCACGGGTTCTTCTAGAAGCTTGATACAACTCCACAACCTGTTGAGATCTGGACGCCTCTTGGGTTCACCGCCGCCATAGCACTTTCACGATCAGGAAACATCGGATTCTGTGAGGCAGTTCGTCGAAGCTCAATCGTGATACATTCAATTATGGACCCGCGACATTCGTGTTTTAAGGCATAACATTCCTTTGTGGTTCTCCATCCAACGTCATGTCTGCGGCGCCCACTACCGTTCCTTCCCTCTCTAAACCTCCACCGGGCACCGTATGGATCGCAGAGATTGGCCCTGCCTTGAATTTCGTCATGATAGGGGCAACCATGGGTTCAGCTCTCGTTTGCATGCTCCTGGCTCTGTTCTTTTTCTCGTCCCCAGCCTTGAGGCGCAAGCCAGTGTTTATTCTGAACGCCCTAGGGCTTATCCTCGGAATCGGTTATGCCGCCTGTCAGGTCTACGAAGAGGTATAGCATGAACAATGGTGTGCTCTAGAACAAATAGTTTCTGATATAAATTTAGTTCAAGAACCTGCTATTTCCCAATGAACCAATAAACCCTAAGGTCATTATTCTCCTGGGTGCCTGGCTCGTCCTGGTACCGGCATTGATCGACGGTATCCTGCTTCTGCGAATTTACGCCGTATTTCCCTATGCACGAACACCGCGCCTCAAATTCTACTTTGTGATGGGCGTACCAATCCTCACCATGGTGGCAAGATTTATCAACGCGGCCATCTTTTTGAGTAGCTTTGTCAAAACCATACACGCGACCACAGATGCGGGGGAAGCTCTCGAGGCACTCGCATTTCACCTGCCCTCAATTAAAATTGAGTGGACTTTGCAATTGTTCGACGATATGTATGTCGGATCTGCTTGTCATGCAGCATTCCATCCATATCTGAACAACTTATTCAGTTTCTCCTCCGCGATATTTCTGACGCGTGTGTACAAACAGACTATGTTCTCTCACGAAAGTCAGTCAATTTCTTACAACGTTTAGATTCCTCATTCACGAGGCTCAATCCGCTTTGGCAGGGACCATGTCGCAGACAATTAAAACTCTTTTCTGGATTTCCGTCTCCAACTTCGTCTTCCCCGTCATCCTTAGTATCGCTCAATTGGCCATCTATCTTACAAATCCGAACAGTCTCACTCCTCTCTACATCGAGGCCATCAACTTCCATTTTACGATCATGGGTGTAGTGTTCGCAACTTTGTGGGTGGCGGAAGGTGAATGGGCAGGCAATCGAGGCGTCTTCTCTGAGCAGTCCGGCTCTCTGTCCCAGCCGTCAACAATAGTGTTGGCCCCAGGTCCACTGGGTGGAAGACGACGAGGGCAGAAGAATATAGCGGTCTCTATGTCGACGTCGACAGAGGTGTATTCCCACTCTATTTCTGATCCAAGTGGGAAAGAGCTACACGACGAGTACGAGTTGGAGAACCGTGGTATGTAGTTTATTCTCGCAATGGAATGACGCTGAGTCCTTGCGTCACCAGCAGTCTAATAACTGGTACAGACACCAAGTCGATATTCTGTTTCTCCACGTCGCCGTTCCGTATCCGAGTCACGTTTCTTAATGTGCTTGTCATTGTGTAGGTATCACCAATAAGTTCTCAGTATAACTTCATTTTTGCAGAAGACGTGAAGTGCAATTGCATCCGTGAATCCCCGGGAAATCAACAGCACGCGACGTGTGTCAAATACAGCTGTTTTGAAAAAGAATACACTTTTTGATCGAGTGGTGCTGCTCGATTTGTGCTTACCTTTGTTTGCCACTGAGTCTGCTTCTACTCTACTTTTCAGTGGCGGGCTGTGCTGATGCTCCACACTTGGCTCCCAAAGTGAACAGTGTTGGTGTTGCCAGCGGGCTATTTACATCACACAGAGCCGCCGCAGGCGGTGGTAGGTGCGAGCAAGGTGTGCATAGTCGTGAATTGAAAAAAAATGGGCAAGCTGTGGATGTTTTTGGGTAGAAGCGATGAACCGAAGAAGACGCAGCACCAAACAGATGTAAGCATAGATCGAGCAGCACCACTTGATCAAAAGGTGTATTCTTTTTTCAAAACAGCTAGTGATCACGTGTGCACGAAGGATCCTTATCCCCTAGTCTACTCTGGAACAGAGAAGGGTTCTGTGGGGGGACATTTACAAACTCATCAGTCATAGTTACGTACCTACCTTGGTCAGTTTGATGGCGATCTTCATCATTCTGTCAACATGTCGGCAGCAATCAGCTCAGTTGACAAGACGTGGGCTTGGGTTAGGTGGTTAGTTGGTTAGTTGGTTAGCAGTTAGGTGGTTAGGTGGTTAGAGGTTAGCTGGTTAGTGGTTAGTGTTAGGGTAAGGTATCATTAAAAAAACCTGCCCGGCCATACATTGAAGGAAAAAAGCTCAGCTATCCAGGACTGACAAAGATCGCCATCAAACTGACGAAAATTACCATCAAACTGACCAAGGTAGGTACGTAACTATGACTGACGAGTTTGTATAATACCCTTCTGTGGGTCTGAAATGCTAATCTGCCTGCCAGCAATACATCTATAGTGGCATGAACACCAGTCCCCTACTCTTTGCAATATATTGAGACAAATTCAGCCTGCCACAAAAGTTCAGCAAATTTTTTCCTATTACCCTGATGTCAGCACAGAGCAGATTCCGGGTTCTGAGATGACGAGAGCAACTGAAGCTCAGTGAAAAGTCGGTGGGATTGAATGGGTTAGAATGGGAAAAACAGAGCTGTAGCCACACCTTCCCAAGTAAATCCACTTGCACAAATGATACAAAATAACGGGATTGAATTGTGAGGGTTTGGGAAGAAACGAGATGCAGGCAAATATCACCCAAATCATCCCACTTGATCCAGCCGGTTGACACATCAATCTCAGGAATGGATTGGGTTGATATGGGATGGACTCAAGGTTGTTTTCAAAGCATCCCACTGTGTACCATTTATTCACTCATACAGTCACTCATATCAGACCCTTTCGAGAGAAAAAGAGATTAAATTGACTGCTTGTCAGGGGAACCCCTGCTCCGCCCACCTTTCCAGCCTTTCCGGCTATTCCTCCGGCTTCCACTCTGGCCTCCGCTCCGGTTTCCGTTCCGGCTTTCCCTCCGGCTATCGCCCCTGAACCTCTGCCCGCCCCTTCTCGCTGGCACGTGCTATGCGATCAGGCCCGGGATCATTGTAGATACCTCCGGACACGTGCTACTGGGTAGTTACTAATTAGTATATAAGGTTTCACCTAGCATGGGAATCCTTATCCTTTCTTCTCTTCGGATTCCCCCGCTAGGTGCGTAGTATTCCCGCTCCTGTATTATAGTACCCATATTTATACTTCGGATTCCCCCGCTAGTTTCCGCACCCCGCGCTGAGCTTAAGGTTGCCTTTACACTGCTACAAATACCAAATATCCTAATCCACCCCTGCTGCCCTCCATGCCCTCCACCGGTGCACTGTGCACCTTCCATTGGGCCAGCACCTACTCGAGGATCTAATTCTGCTGTCGTTCCACTCACATCAACAGTAAGTATAAACTGCAAGGCAAAGATTGCCACGAATGTAAGTATTGGATATAATGGGAGGGAGGCGTAAGAACAAACCAAGAGGTTGTGTGAATGGGGTGCGCCTTGTGGTGGGGTCCAGCCCTTTCTTTGTCTTGGTTTTGGCTTGGGCACTGGTGGCGGTGGTGGCATGAGCAATCCCAGAGGCGAAGGTGGGGGCAGAACAACATCATTCACACTGTGGGCATATTAGAGTGGGAGGCTGCACAGGCAGCAACAGTTGGGGTAATGGGGACAGCAGTGGTTCCCCAGGAGGTGATGGGTGGGGCAATGGGGAGAGACATGGTGGAGGGAAACAAAGAAGGTACTTACACAAATTTTGCAGTCATGAAGTCACAATCAGCAACACTTTCTACAGGGTTAAAGTGAGATCAATTGGACGGCGGTGATGGGTGTGCGCACTTCTTCCCAAAAGATCCCGGAACATCACACACCTACCAATGTGTCCCATTCTATTCCTCTCAATCTCACCAACTTTTCACAGGGACTGAACCACGAAGAGTTCCAGCAAATAAGCCTGGAGTTTAGACTAGAATAGAGAGCTTGCACAAAACCCACATGCGGCTTTCAAAGCCGCACATGGCACTGTATTTTTTCTGCTCCGGAGCATCACTAAGAGTGTTGAATAGCACCCTCTGACCACCAGAGTGAAAAAAAAAAAAGCTGCATGTGGTGAGTTTGCGCAAGCTCTCTAATAGTGAAAAGTACAGGTAAATAACTACAGCTTACATACTAATGTCTCTAGGGGTTGTAAATTAAGGTACAGTGTCCAAGAGCAATGGACAAGATTAATGTGAAGTAAATGAAGGGGTATATGAACACAAAGGAGGCAATTGGGAACCTGAGGGTCGGGAAACCAATCAAAACTGTTTGGAGTCCCAAAAAGGGATCCCAGTTTGGTTGATCAGATAGTTGATCTGATCAATGATCAGGTTGTTCAGGTTCTAGAAGTAAAATGAAAAGACGGTTCATAAGACCTGACCTGTGGTATCTACCATCTTTCCTAGTGACTTACTGAATTCGGTAGGTAGGATGCTACAACTCCTATTTTGGAACAGCAGTTGGGGGGACTCTGATTTCAGGTCAGAATATGCTCCTGACCACTGGTAAGCCTCCCACAAAAATTCAGTGAATTTTGTCCCACCCTGACCGGTATTCTTTGCCATCTTTGCCATCTTTCCTAATGACTTACCAAATGTGGCACATAGAATGCTACAGCTCCTATTTTGGAACAGCGGATGGGTGGACTCTTACCTTTGCCTGATTGTCTCACTTTTTCTTTTTGAGCTTGGGTGGAGCTCAATCCAGTGACAAGCATGTGTTATCGAGGACGTAATACATCAGACCAATCTCTGCTGCCACTTCAGCATTCCTTTGATCGGCCAATGTTGGGACATTGACTTGCCATCAGTCAACATCACATGTTTGGTCCGATGTAATTTTTGAATACTGACCCTTGATGACCCCAAATATTATGAGAAATAGATAGATCTCTTCAGGGGATATAAGAATGGGGGAGTCTCTCAGTTATATTTTATGGCTAGGTTCATCTTGCAGTCTTAAGAAGTTGGATCAGATGTTGTTACAGCCCAAAACATAGTCAGACCGGACACCAAGCTAAGCCTGAAAAGAGATTGATTTCACAGACTTTTCGGCTGTCCCCCTTGCCACAGCAATTGGAAAAACTTTGACGATAAGCGGGGCTCAAAGATCATATTATACTTGATTGATATCAATGATATCAACATGTGATTGATTTCGGAAAAACCTCGCATTAATGGAGTTTGCAGAACACACTCCAGAAAATGTGATGTCTTGGTGCTCCTGAAGATGCTCCTGATACCATTAGTATATGAACAAAAATAAGATTGCTTGAAATTGTACCTGATATCCAACAAATATGTAGCACTGGAACTGCAACCTGTATGGGAAGTACAAGAAACAATTCCAGGCCATCTGATATTCCTCATTTCAGCCGCAATTTAGGAGTGACTAATATTGCAAATTTTGGTGTTACACTTGAATTTAGGAAACATTTTTGCCCCTGCGTTATGTGTTACATTGCTACCATACAAGTCGGTACAGTACACTCAGGTCTGTGTATTGAAATATTATGCACTGAACTCACACATCAGTAAATTGAGCTCTAAAGGTTTGCCAGCCCAAACACAGAAAAGAAACAATTTGGTTGCTGCTGCATAAAGGGCGCGGGTGTTATGAGAATGTGGCTGGTGAGACGAGGATAAGCATGGGATTTGTCCACCCATAAAATAGTTTTCATGACAGGACATATTCCTGGTTACGCTCCAGAAGTGTTAGTACTGAGGTTCCTATGTAGCTGGCAGGGCTGGGACCACTGAGTAATGGATGGGAACAGGGAGGAACACTCTGTAACCATTGGCATGTGCTTGCTCCGAAACACGTAGGAGATGTGTAGCCCACAGAACAAGTGGAACGTGAAGTCTACTCTATTCCCGCTCATGGGACTAGACGGGGACAGACTGGAATCCTGTTGTAGCATGTTAGGCATCGAGCACGTACCGTGTTCTGATCAGATGATCACTGGAAGGGGCTGGGAACATCGCATCTTGATGGTTCCACGCTGTCCCAGGCATTCTGGATATGGGATGGTCACTAAGTGAAGGTCTGATCACTTGGACTTATACTTGTTGGCTCCTGGAGCAAGTACCCATACTGGGAAGTACTTCAAATGTGGTATCCCTGAAGAGCTATGGACTGGAACTCTCTGTCCCAGACATTCTAGTAGACAGGAAGGCACTGGCATTGGAGGGAATGGACTATCCAGTTGGGATCAGCATAGGATGTTGGTTTTGATGGGCCAGGCACAGTCTTACCAACTGTGCATGTGTACTAGATTGCACCGGAATGATGTGCTCAACATGGGAAGCCAATAGAAGGACTTGGATACCCAATTCTACAATGGATACACAGCAGTTGGACAGATAAACAGACTATATTACTCATTTCTGCTTGTTCTCGGTCTTTGTCATGTGTTTCAGAACTTTGTATTTAGTAGCAGGGGCATCTTAGGTGGCCTCACAGAATCACCCAACAGCTATTAGGCAGCAACACATGCAAAACAGGTAGAAACCGGGGAATTCGAACAAGGTGTCTTTATTCTGTGTGTTGGAAATCTTTGGAAACTGACTTGCCATTGTCTGGAAGAGTCTGAAAGTGACTGGAAATGTTGGGATTGTGCTGAGCCTGCACTTGGAAATTGGGATTGTTTGGATTTTGGAGCTTGGGAACGGAACCCACTACTGTTAAAGAGCTTGGGAACAGAACCCACCATTGTCTGAAGAGCTTGGGAATGGAGCCCACTACTGTGTTTATGCTTGGGATCAGAACCCACTACTGTCTGTTACTGTCTACGCTTGGAATCGGCATCCACCTCTCTTCAGAGCACTCCTGCTACCCCTTCTCATTTTTTCTCATAGCTGCTAAGCTTTAAATCACTGTGCTCTGTGCTTCCTGTCTGTTCAGGCCAATCCTCGTTCACTCAGATCTAGCCTGAACACTTGCACGGCAAGGGTTCCATTCACATTGAACCTCTTGTTGTGCTACACTCGCTTTCCTATCTGTTCCGGTTCCATTCCGGTTCACTCAGTTCAAGGCTTAAGTACTTGGACTTCGTTCCAAGGACTTCCACAAACAATACAACACTCTCTTCTTGATTCCGAGGTCTAGTTCACTCCCTGCAACCTTTTATAAGACCCTGTACCAGGGTCTGATACTCATCTGTGCACTTCTCGAGCACTTCCATTCCATTCCAACAGACTTCTGTGTCGAGGTTTGTGTCAGCAACGGCCTCTGGGTTGGTTAAACAGCAATTAACCCAGCGAGAACCCCAACCAGGATAAACCTGATAGACGCTAGTAGCTGGTGTGTTCCCCGAGTAGTAGGACCAACCGTATGGTGTCCTCTCTAGGAGGCCGTATGGCATAGGTTGGGATGCAAGGCGGAACCTGGAACAAGTCAAAGAGGGTGTGATATCCGCTCAGGTATACAACCCGGGGCATGGATACAACCCGTAGTACAATGTGGAGGAAGCAGGGCAGGGTGGAGACAATGCCTATGTCAAGCCAAGGTAGAAGCCTGAGATTAGATGAGGTAGAATCTACTGTAAATGGAGATTCTACCGAGCTTATATAGGCTTCTAATAAATTAAAGTGATCGCGGTCAATCACAATCTGTTCCTGTACCGCAGCATTAAGGAGTGTTAATGCTGATACTCCTGGAATCCTCTGTGTCCATTCCCGTGGCATCAGAGGACTTAGGAGACCCGATGTTTGGGTTTCCGAATCCTTAATGTCATTGTATCCAGTGGTTCAAACCCCGATCAGTTTGCAACCAGTCATGTACTTCGTGTACGCTTCTGTGTCAGCTGTGGCACGTCTGGGGACTAGGATCTGTCTGTACGGGTTCCTAGTCCCTAACGTCTTCTGTATCCAGTGGCACAGACTATCCCAAGTCTGCGGCTTTAGAATCTGTGGCCAGGTTTCAACCGTGAGAAGGTCACGTGGTGGCGTCATGAGAGTCCCGTGCTGCTAAGACACATCTGTATCCATATGGATGTGTTGTACGAACAAGTAGAACCTGGGTGATTCATGACAGTTTGGTTTTGGTTGGTGTTTTCTTGATAGGTTCAGAGCACATCAATCAACGAACCAATTGAGGGTATGCTGTTTGCCTGTGAAGGTTTGAGAGACAACCTTGGTGGTATCTAGTTGGGGAAGCAGAGGAGCAAAATCCAAATTTGACCAGTGTACCACAGAGAGATTGCATTAAATGAAGACTCAAAATTAAATGGGTGTGTCAGGGGAACCCCCACTCTATGACTTCTGGCTGCATTTCTGTATGGACATCAATTCGTTTTTTTTCGTGTATCCATTTATCCATCTGTCTGTCCATTCTGGTCTCAGATGCATCCCAAACTTCTGTCCGCTCGTGCTGGCACATGCTATATGATCAGACCTGGGATCATTGTAGATACCTGCAGACATGTGCTACAGGGTAGACTGAATTATATCTAAGGTTTTGCCTAGCATGGGAGTCTTCATCCTTTCTTCTCTTCAGATTCCCCTGCTAGGTGTGTATTATCTCCACTCCTATCCATATTTATACTTTGGATTTCCCTGCTAGTTCCCGCACCCTGTGCCAAGCTTAATGTTGCCCTTATAGAAGAAGAAAAGATCTGATCAACCGGTCAAGATTGGGAAGTTTGGTGCAGGTACAGACTTGGACTACTACTCTAGTGCTCCATCCTCCCCCACTTCAAATCCTGACCCCTCCTCCGTTCCAATGGACCAGCCGCCTGCTTCTGGCACCACACAACCCCAGGTCCTGAGCACCTCCGCTCCAGACCCGGCTTCTGACACCATGAACAGGCCACTGTCAAAGGCTCTCTCCTAAGCATTCAGAAAATGCTCCACTGGCTATTGTCCGACACACAAAATCCACTGTCTGCCCCCACCCCTGCCACTCTGGCTCCGGCCCTCCACCCAGCCGCAAGGACAGATGTTCCATTACTCTGTCCTCACCTACCTCTAGTTAGTCCCTGAATCTTTCATGAGGGACAAGTGCATCTCAGGGGGAAAGCTTGTGAGGTTCACCATGTCCTTCATGGCAAAGGACGTGGCCGCTCGGTAGGCTGAACAATAATTGTTGGTCGTTCCCTTTCCGTTCCCTGGGCCAGATTTGAGGCCAAGCTCCACCTCCAGTTCATAGAGGAGAACGAACAGGACCAGGCCCTCACCAAGCTTGAGTCTCATTTGTACTTCCAGGGGGGACATTTACAAACTCGTCAGTCATAGTTACGTACCTACCTTCAATTTAATGGCAATCTTTGTCATTCTGTCAACATGTCAGCAGCAATCAGCTCAGTTGACAAGATGTGGGCTTGGGTTAGGTAGTTAGTTGGTTAGTGGTTAGGTGGTTAGGGGTTAGAGGTTAGAAGTTAGAGGTTAGTTGGTTAGTAGTTAGTGTTAGGGAAGGTATCATATTGAAAAAAACCTGCCCAGCCTTACATTGAAGGAAAAAAGCTCAGCTATCCAGGACTGACAAAGATTGCCATCAAACTGACAAGAATAACCATTAAATTGACGAAGGTAGGTACATAACTATGACTGGCGAGTTTGTATTCTACCCCTTCCAGGGCTCCTGCAACATCTACTGGTGCACAGGTGATTTTGAGAAACTGGCCGCGACAGCCAGTTATATGGACACACTTGTCCGGGTCACCAAGTACCGCTCTGGCCTCGACCTGCAGATCAACGTCACAATCATGATATCTGGAACCGCCCCCAACTTCACCTACTACAACAGATGGCATGTACGTGCCTTCCAGCCACACCCAGACCAGAAACATTCTGGCCCACCTTCTAGCTGCTTTGCTTTGGCCACGCACGGCAGGCGTATTCCCTATCCCAGCGCCCAACACGTGTTCTAGCCCCATTCATGCCATCCCTGCCCCCCGCCCTTCCAGCAGTCATTCCGATGGATGTCGACTGGACCAGGGCCCCCTCCACCCCCCGTCCCTGCTTCTGCTGCAGGGCTGTTGAACATCTTGCCCGAGAGTGCCCCATCCCATTGGACATCCGGTACGCGGCTGATCTTGACAAGATCATCTGGCAGTACGGCGATGACATTCTCAAGGAGCTTGTTGCCCATCTTTCCACCACCCGTTTGCTTCTGGTGATCAGTTGATTGACACAGAGACAGACCCAGCAGGGTTTCCATCTTCAGCTGAGTGAGTGATGCACCCTCAGTCATGTCCCCTAATTGGTATGCCCTCCTGTATCCAGACAATGTCAATATATCCAATTCTGAGGCAGCAGCGAGAGGCACACCCCCCTCCCAGAGTGATGGAGACTCCCTCTTCAGTCCTGGAAATGAAATCATGCATTGCCCCTGAGCTGGGAACAAGGACAATGACGGACACCCCTGTCCCTGATCCAGGAATGAGGACAGGCCCACTCTAGTGTGCTCATGTCATGAACCGTCTTTTCATTTTACTTTCAGAACCCAAATAACCTGATCATTGATCAGATCAACTATCTGATCAATCGAACTGGGGATACCTTTTTGGGATCCCAAACAGTTTCGATTGGTTCCCTGAGTATTGGGTTCCCGATCTCCTCCTTTATGCTCATATATCCCCTTCATTTACTTCACATTAATCTTGTCCATTGCCCTTGGACACTGTACTTTAGCTACAACCACTGGGGACTTAGTAGAGAAAAGCTGCACAAGCCACATGCGGCTTCACGTGGCTTTTGGGCATTGTGTAAAGCCGTGGGGAGTATTTTGATATTTTGAATTGACAAACCAACTATAACTGACTCGCATGAATACCATTTTGAGTGTTCCATTCATGTGGCTATCCAATCAAATCCGGTGAATACAATAATTTGTCCTCGAGTATCCACGCACTGATTCCACAACACTCACGAATTGAATGATGAATCAGGCAACCATCTCATAGTCTAAAAGGCTCCCTTGCACTCAATAGGGTCCCTGAAAGCTCAATTCTTCCTATGTGAACTCGAAAAGCTCCTGCAGCTTTGCACAATGCCCCAAAGCCGCATGCGGCTTGTGCACAACCTCTCTAGTATATAAACTGTAGTTACTTTCCTGTACTTTACACTATTCTAGTCTAAACTCCAGGCTTATTCATTGGAACTCTTGACGCTTCAGTCGCCCTCGTCATCTCAGAACCTGGAATCTGCTCTGTGCTGACAGTTCATCCCCCAAAGTGGGAACAGCAACTCCCTTGGCAGTATGTCATCAATTCCATTGAGGGCCGGAACTCTCGACAGACTGCAAGTCCAGGAAAAAATGGTGACATTGTCAAAAAAAATTCCCATAAAAATTCCTGGTCTTGGGAATAGGTTGGGAAAGTCAAGAAACCAGTATTTCTCTTTGGGAAGCACTAGATGAGTAGAAATCCCATATTTGGTCTGTTTTTGCGGGAAGAAATTTCATCTTGTTGCCTTCTGAGGCAATGGTCACCCTCACGGTGGCCTCCGTTGCCTGAAAAAAGGCAACAGGTATGTCACGGTCTGCAGTTGGTTGGATTTGGCTCAGAAGCTGCATACCTGGTACATGCAGATTGGTACTGAAATGTGTAGTTTGGAGGTGGGTTACAGTGCCAGAACGAAAAAAATGCTCCTGCAGCTTTGCACAATGCCCAAAAGCCGCATGCGGCTTGTGCGGCTTCTGCACAACCTGTCCAATAACATGGTATATACTAATGGGATCAGGAGCATCTTCAGGAGCACCAAGACATCACATTTTCCCAAGTGAGGCACCCCGTGGCTTCACCATGGCCAGTCAGACACCATCAGGAAAAAACATTTTCCTACGTTGCTACAAGCAAAAGTTGATTGCGCTGATAGCACCGATAGCCTCTTGGTGCCGCTCAGTAGCCCTCTGTAGCCCACGTAGCCGTACACCAAAGATCAATAGCGGTTGATAGCCGTAAGCCCCGGGTTGATAGCGCCGTATAACTGCAAGCTGACAAGCTCCCTTGATTTACTTCCGGAAGACAGCATACAATGTTTTCAGCCTGACGGCCGTGCAATAAGGTGGATTAAGGAGTAATTGGTTCAACCGCACACAACACTAGGTCGAGAGAACAGAGAAAAAACGCCAAGTCAATTTAAAGTCCGACAGCACGTGTGAGATTGCGTGATTCTTTGCATCAACAACGTGATGGTTGATGTCGTCTCTCTTGACTTTTCCCCCCATCTCGCCACCTTCGCCCCACTGCCGCCGATCCTGTATGCCCCCAAGCTCAGCCACCCACCCCATCAAGACTCCCCAAGACTCAAGCTCGTGCTTCTCTGTAAACAAGTTCGTCATTGGCGGTGCTGTTTTAGGCCACTACAAGCGGCTCCCGCAAGATGCTTCAAGCTCCTCCCTCAAGATGCTTCGAGCTTTCCGTGCCAAGAGTCTCCCCTTCAAGTTCGTATCTCAAGGCTGTCACCCCCCCACTGCCTCAATATCCTGCTCCCCGACCCGTCAATCTTGTGCTGCCTCAACTATTGACGGTCGACACTGGGCTCATTGTACCGGCCCCACTATGTATCCGGTGAGCGGGACTTTGGATCTACCTGTTCTATTTCTGATCACAAACCACAGCTACTAGTATCGAAGCAGCATTGTATCAAGTCAAAGTCCGAAATCGTGGTGAGTTAGTTTGTTTTGTATTTTTGCCTTGCGACACTCAAAACATTCAAAACAGTGTATCCACCTCGCACAGGCGCCGCTGCTGCCACCGCGATATTGATCTTCAGACCACGCGCTCACCAAGCAAGCACGCCCACGTGCAGTGTGAATGACCTGCCCGCATCTGGGCCATCGAGTCAAGCTGGGAAGTGGCGCGTAGCGATGCTTAGTTTTACAAGAGCGCGCTGGGGCGCTCCGCGCCCCAGCACTTCAGTTGAGATCCCGAGACATATGTCATAAGAACGACATGAATAAAGGGGTAATGTCGGATCAAAATAGAGGTCAGATGAGTAGCGGAGTTTTAAAAGCTTCAGACGGACAGCGTAATTTTATAAAGAGGGAGATTCTATTATTTGTGCTGTTTTGGATTTTGAATGCATTTTATTGCCGCCTTTTTCATCTGTCTATTGCTGGTTATTACGGATTACGGAGTGTTACAAAGAGCTACGAGGTGCAGAGGCCAAAGGTACTGGGTGCTACGAGCGGCTACGGAGCGTCTACGCCAGAGCTACAGAGGGCTACCAGACCGAAGCACGTGGCTACTGAGAGTTATGTAAAGGGGTACTTGTCGATGAGGTTACCACGGTTATTTGGGCTATAGAGCGCTACGTATCCATGGCCTTTTTTCCTGATGACGGCTCTGTTCTAGTTCGGTACAGACACGGCGGATTCCGAGCCGGCGCCGCACTGCCGCTCGCGCCTCGTGAGTTTCTATCAAAATTCCCGGGACTTATCAAAGAGGCTGTGTTCATGGCTCTTCGCTATCAATCCCCTCCCTTGCCACTTCGGCATCACCATGTGTTCCAACGAATTAATTTCGGCCACTCCATTCTGGTCCAGTTATCCAGCCGGCAGGGGCAGATGGATGATAGATCTCTACCTCCCGTAGCATTTCTGGAACGATTCTTGACTGGGAACTCCGGCGGCGTATCCATTTCAGTGTGGCTTCTTGGAACGCTGATCAAGGAGATGATCCACCGCAAATGTATGAGTCTTCTCCGCCTCCATGGAGCGCCGTCTTCGCCGTCCATCCCTGGGGATTTGTTGCGGGTCGCAGTTGCCCAAGTGTCGGTCGCAATCCATCTAAGAATTCATGATGCCGCTAATCTACTGAGTTTGCGCTGAGCTCATGCACCCCATTAGAAGATCAGAAACGCCCTTCGATGCAACGAAGACCCCTGTTTCTGAGTCGGGATAGTAGGACCCCTGACAATACCTTTGGACCCTAGGGCCTGCGCCGGACAAAAAATTGACATTTTGGCTTAAAGCCTAGGTTCTGACCGGACAAAAACTTGGGGTCACATCGACGTTTGGGTCGATCTCCGGGCGAAGATTTTCCCCAAATTCAGCATAGAAGAGTAGAAGGGATATACGAGGAAATTTAGGCACTTTTTGGGTCGGGAGAGCGGAAAATTACCCTTTTTGGACGCCTGGACTAGGTCCTGTCCGGACAAAAACAACCCGATCTCGAGGAAATCTGTCCGGCCAAAAATCGAGGATTTCCAGAATTTCGGGCCCTAGCCTCCAAAGGGATTGTCAGGGGTCCTGGGATAGTCAATTAATATACGGAAACACTGCCGCAAAAAGCCGCGCAGTCCCCTGTCCCAACTGTGCTGTGTATCTGTGTACATGATGATCGTCTCGGATTCTAGGCGCTGTTGTTGTCGACCCGCTGTCCCTAGTCCCTAAAAGGAATATGCATATGCGGGCTCTGTAAGTCAAGAAAGTCTTGCTGCATATATAAAAATAACGACTCAAGGCTGTAAAGCATACCATGCGGTCGGCCTGGGACCGTATCGGCTGCCGTGATGTTGGATGGCACAGTGACAGCGGTGTTCATCTTTCACTGTACCATAAATATTAAATACTCATCCAGATCCCAAATGTGATTGTCGAACATGTTTCCCGACGTAGGGCAAAGAACATCGAAAGTAGGCCGGTAAACATTGACTTGGTGATATTCAAGCCAGAACTTAGCGCTGTATGTTGTAAAACAGCCAGAGCAATTGTCCCCGACCCGTTGCCGTTTTCACGGCCATCGCGGCCGTGCCGTCCCATCAGAGGTTCGAAGATGCAAAAAAACGGCCGTCAAATGTCGATGGCAGATCAGCAGTAGTCAAGCGGTATTGCCAGGGTGAGTGTCTGTTATAAAGCGCTCTGAGAGCACGGAACCATATAAAATTTTCAGGAGTCTTGACTCTTCGGACTATCTGAGAGTGGGAAATCCTGGAGATTGCACGCTCGAACGAGCAGCCATGGGCGATCGCAGAAACAAACAGTGTCCGTCATTCAGGGAGAGACGAGACCAAACGGTGCAAATAAACTTGAAGTCGTTGACGTGAAGAAAGGAATTTTGATGGGGTTGCGAATAGCCTAATAGGTGAAAAGGTTGAAAGCCGGGTCTGGAGTTTGACTCACAACTGAGGTGACTTTGAGACCAGTGTAACATTGATAGTAAGGAGGGCCCGTCAAGCTGTGGCGGCGAGGTGAAGTTGAACTAAACATCGGCTGGCGTCGGGGCCGAAATTCACCTCCTTAACGTCCTGCAACCGTTTGAAACAGTGATAATTATGTCTACGTCCCCGGGGTAGCCGATGCCGTTGATGCGCCAGGCAACGCATCCACGCCCAAGTATTCTGCCCAACAGACTCCTCCGCACCGTACTCGATTGTCGGTTCACATCGCCGCTATTCGTGTCGTAGTATATAAATGCTACCTGCGGACCAGGGTCGAGTTTCAGCGCGAAAATGTTTGCATCCACAATTTACCGCTTGTAGGTTTACACAGGTGTCAATGTTCAGGGCCAGAGAAGCCACTTCATCAAGCTGCCGAGGGGATCGAATAAACCGAGCAAGCACGTCGAACGTGTGATGGACGTGAATAGGGGGAGGGTCGACGCAAGCGGCAAAGAAAAGGCAGACAGGATCGCAGTTATGGAGTTGGAATGTTGGAACTCGCCACTGATCGGGAAACAAAAATGACAACGGGCTCGTCGGGGATTAGCAGCATGCTACACCCAGGAGAAAATGGAAGTGGGGCAGATTTTGGAGACGGCATTTCTGTATCGAGTGCGGATAAGGCTTTGTTTGCTGTATGGTGGCTGGTTTGCGGCGAGATGTATGGCAAGGCATAAGTAGACTGCCTGAAATTTGAATCACGAGGCACGAGAGTTGAGTTGTTGGTTCAGCGTGTCTGCTGTCGTGGCTATAGTATATCGCTTGGGGTTGCGCTGGAGATAAATGCCGCAGTGGATTGATGGGCGCACAGGTTACGATCAGCGTCCACCCACTCTTACTAAGCCACCTCCATCTATGGGCGGATGCGCCTCGCAGCCCGACCGGACGTCCAAGTCGCGGTCCGACGAAATCGACCGGCCAGCTAGAGGAAGACTCGAAGCAGTACCAAAAGGAATGCAAGATCCTGCTCCTCGGCTCGGGCGAGTCGGGCAAGTCGACGATCGTGAAGCAGATGAAGATCATCCACAAGAACGGTTTTCTTCCCCCCGACGAGCTGCGCGCGTGGCGTCCGACGATCCACCGCAACGCGGTCGACTCGGCGCGGGCCGTGTGCGAGGCGATGCGGGCGTGTAAGCTTGAGGACTGCTCCAGGAGGGGCATAGGCATCTGCCGGATGCGATACTCGGGGTGGATTCGGCGACGTTTGGGGAGGGGGTGGGGATGAGCCCGGAGACGGCGGATGCGATTGAGGTTGCTGTGGAGGGACCCGGTGGTCGCCCGGTTGCTGGACGAGCATGGGAGCGAGTTTTTATCTTATGGATAGTGCGGGGTAGTGAGTTCCTTTGACTTTTTCTTTTGCATTCCAAAAACCTAACGCCTCGCAGCTTCGTGTCCGCCATCCAGCGTCTCGCCGACCCTGCCTACCTCCCCACCGAGGAGGACGTCCTCCGCGCGCGACTGCAGAGCACCAGCATCACCGAGACGCGCTTCAACATGGACAAGTTGTCCATACATATGTTTGATGTCGGTGGCCAACGGAGCGAGCGCAAGAAGTGGATACATTGTTTTGAGAGGTGCGTTGCGTTTGTGTTACTACGACTTGCGTTTAACGGATGTTCGCTGCAGCGTAACGAGCATCATATTCTGCACGGCGCTGAGCGAGTATGACCAGGTGCTGCTCGAGGAGAAGGGGCAGGTGGGTTGCGCTCTTTCTCTCTTCCTCTTATACTTCTTGTTTTCACTCCAATCTATCCTCCGATTCCGTCCCTTTCCCTTTGACCTTCTCGTTCCATCCATTCCCCACGTTCCTCCCCCCTCCCCGTCTCTGTGTGTTTCCTCCCGCTCCCTCCCTCCCTCCTCTATTCTCTTTCTCGCATCTTTGTGCCTCATGCTCACTCACCCACCTCCGCAGAACCGCATGCGCGAGTCCCTCGTCCTCTTCGAGAGCGTCATCAACTCGCGCTGGTTCCTCCGCACGAGCATCATCCTCTTCCTGAACAAGATCGACGTCTTTCGGGGCAAGTTGAGCAAGGTATGTTATGTCGGATTTCGCGTTTCGTGGAGCGCACCTTGAACGGAAGCGGGGCTGTGGGGGATTCGTGGGTGCAAATACGCGCGGGACCGGGGACGTGCATGCGGGAATGCGGGCGATGTGGTGCGGCTCAGTCGCCGTGCGAAGCAGCGGTCTTGGGACGCGAGTGTCGTGGTGTTGGATGGCAGCGAGTCGTCCTGCCCAGTGGGAGGGGACGTGTGCTACACCCACAATGCATCCCGCGACGCTGGTGCAGAAGAGACAGACGGATACTCGATGCTCGGAGGGCGTCGAGCTCTCCTCCGTGGAAGCGTATCTTGTCCCTGTCGGCGTGCGGAGGCGACGTGCCGGCGTGCTTGCGTGCTGTGGGCGTCGCCACAAACGAATCGGAGTGTTGCCTTGCCCCGCTTCGGCTTCTCGTCGTCCTGCCACGTACTACACATCGCCCACCCTTCACCATGCTATTTCGCCTTCCCATCCCTCGATCCCTTCTTCCCACTCCTCTCTTTCATCCGCTCTCCGCACACCACCATCCCCTCATCCCCTCCTCCTCCCTCCAATCCTGCCCTCCCCGTCTTCCAACTCCTCCATATCCCTCCTCCCTTCCCTGCCTTCGTCTCCCTCGTCTCCCTCCTCTTTCCTTACCTCCTCCCTTCCCTGCCTTCGTCTCCCTCCTCCTCTTTCCTTACCTCCTCCCTTTCCTCCCTTACCTCCTCCCTTTCCTTCCCTTACCTCCTCCCTTTCCTTCCCTTACCTCCTCCCTTTCCTTCCCTTACCTCCTCCCTTTCCTTCCCTTACCTCCTCCCTTTCCTTCCCTTCCCTTCCCTCCCTTCCCTTCCTTCGTCTCCTGTCCCTCTTATCCTTCCGTCTCCCTCTTCTCCCCTTGCTCTTTTCTCCTTCCGTCCTTTCCTACCTCTTTCTCGCTCGTGCTAACCCGTCGCAGGTCCCCCTCGAACGCTACTTCCCCGAATACACCGGCGGCCCCGACATCAACAAGGCCGCCAAGTACGTCCTCTGGCGCTTCATGCAGGAGAATCGGGCGCGGCTGAGCGTGTATCCGCAGTGAGTGTTGCTGCTGCTCCCTTTTTTTCTTCCTTTCTTTCGTGCGACTGCTTCTTTGGGTGTTTTTGTCGTCTCGAGAGCAAGATGGAGGAGGGGAGACAGCGGCGTCCGCCCTTCGCGGTCTTTTCGACACGATGTGGTGGGGTGCTTGTGCTGCGCGCGGCCTGGTTCGCATGTGGTCGGCGCGTGTGTGGGAGGAGGAAGTGGAGAGGGGTGGAGAGGGGAAGACGGAGAAGAGGCGGGTTCGCAGGTGTCCCGCAGCCTGCCCATGCTTGGGCGAGGGCGAGGGCCGTGTGGAGGTCTACAACACCGGCGCGGGTGGTGTGCGGCCGCGCGCGGACTCGGACGGCGGGACGGGCTCGAGGGTGCGGTGCCTGCAGACCTTCGAGTCGGGTCGCGTGAGGTCGGCTCTCGAGATCAGGCGGCGATGGCGTGGTGACGGAGAAGGGTTGTCCCATCTTCGCCTCGCGCGCGCGGGGGCGGACGGCGGATGATGCCTTTCTCTTGCCACGAGGACCGCTCTTTGCCTTTCTGCTGCAGAGGGTGTTGCATACATGCGAGTAGGTCGAATGACGGAGGTGTAGAGGGGATCCGACCTGGTCTGTAGCCTCGCCCTTGTTCTGCCCTTGTTCTGCTCATGTCTCTTCGGCCGTGCGTGGGCGGTTCTCTTTTTCTCTTTGGGGGTGGTGTTTTATGCAGCGCCCAGTTAGGGGGAGACACAGACGGGGTGGGGGCGTCGAGCGAGTGCAGCAGACAGCGGGAGTCGACAGACGAGCCTGGCTGAGGCGGAATGTCCCAGTCCTTTTTCTGGATGACACAGACGCTATGTACCCACTTGCTGGCTCTGGCTGCATTGGGGGGATTCGCGGGTGCGCGGAGTGCGCCTCGCGGAGGCCGTTGTGGCCCGGTAGACGGAGACTATCCCAGGCCACATAGAGCTCATCTTTATTCCCTCCTTTACCTTGGTTTCCGGGCCGGGGTCGAGCCTAGCAGTGAAGATGGGGCGGGCCGGGAGGGAGTGAGGGAGGAAGCGCGCGGGAGAATTGAATCGTGCGCGCAGCTCAGACGGGAGCGTGGGTCCCCGTGTCTTCGTGTTTCCCTCCGTTGCATGGCAATGTGCATGCCTGAGATGAGGTGACTCCGGATAAGGACTAGGACATAAGTAGAACAAGGGACGGCCTCTTCTGTTCTAGTTCGAGGACTCTGTGGACCGGGTGCCCCTTGTTTGCCATGCATGATGCACATCGCGTCCACGTCCGTGTCTCCGAATCTGTCGCCTCTTGCGGAGACACAGGCCTGTGAGATCATACGGCGTTCCTCACCTTGGTTCTTTCTCTTCCATCTTGCTGTTTCTTCCTCCTTTCTCTCCTATTTTCTTCCTTCCTTCTTGCTTTCTTCCTTTTCTTCTCCCTCCTCGTGTTCGCCACCGCTTGCTAACCCGACCTCTCTTCTCCCCAGCCTCACCCAAGCCACGGACACGAAGAACATCCGGCTCGTGTTCGCCGCTGTCAAGGAGACGATACTGCAGAATGCGCTAAAGGATTCGGGGATCCTTTAGCCCGGACCCCGAATCTTGGCGAGCTGTAGTGCGGAGGAGGGACGGGCGGGGGCGACCAAAGACACGACACTCTGGAGACAGAAGAAGCATGGAAGGACGCTCCCCGTCTCCGCCGCATGAAGACGCCGAAGTCGAGACGAGACAACGGACCCATCCACACCTTTCAATCTCCCCCGCTCAATGTGCATCCACGACATATCGACCCCGATCGACGACATCTCCACCCGGCTATGGAATTTTGTCCCCATTTATCCAATCCAATGTACATCTACGACATCGACCTCCATCTACGTATGCATCTGCCTCTCATCATTTAGGACAACATCTGCATCCCTCGGTCATTCTGGGCGACCAACGAATTTAGCGTACTCTCATCTCTCCATCCACCTCCACCCACATCGACCTTCCACAACCCCATCTCATCAACAGACAGACATTCCCCATCCCTTCCTCCCACCCCCCTCATCGACATTCCACGGTCCCCGTCGCGCCCCGAGTAAACACCATGTAGCTCCTCCCTCCGCGCGCGCGCCGCGTCCGGAGAGGATGGAATGACGGACGGTGGTGGGCAGAGCGAGGAACGGACAGTGGTTGGACCACGATGGCGGTGGAGCAGGGGTGCGGGTTGTGAGGATGGCAAGATAGACTTGACACCTCCCTGCTTGAATCTTAGACTGTAAGATATGTGTGGGTTTTTCTGCGTTCTGTGTGCCTAGGGCGGGTACTTACTGTGTACGATTAATTATGCGAATGTACGCTGGCGTGCATGGTGCGCGGCCATAAAGGATGAATATGTGCCAGATTTTGGTGATACCTGCTAGGCTCAGCAGCTGTTATTATATTATAATTTACTGTCTCCAGTTTGGGAATGCATTTTTATTACTTGCTATGCCTCTGATTGCCCAGGAAATGGGTTTGGACTTATGCTTACTTACAAGACCCGCTCATTTTTTTTTTCATTTTTCAGGAGCAAGCGGCGCATATTCCGAGTTAAAAAAGCCTCGCGAGGTATTTATCGGAACGCGGGATGCATGAATCCTTGCGCCTGAAATCATTCTCGGGCTCCGGTCTTCACCCAGCCTCAACAACTTAGTGCCCGGTCACGGTTAAATGAACCCCGGGAAATGGCGAGAGCACCCATGGACGGCGACTTTCGAGGTCTCCGTAGCCTGATTCGAGTCCTTGAATGGGTCCCAGTGTTTTATTACTTCTTTGACCTGGCGAAGCGGTATAGCAAGTGCAAGACACTCAGTACGATGACGGGTGCTTCAGAAGTGTCTGCAGAGCATTCATCAGATCATGTCCATAAAGGGAAGGAGAATTGGAAAGGGAATTAAAAAAAGCAAGGAAGGAGACACAATAAAAGTTGCCGCGAGGAGGCAAGGAAGGGAAAGCAGGACATGGCGCTTCGAACAGTAGACGAAACGAGAAAAATCGCAAACGCACCCCTCCATCAATAAGTACCGTCTCCCCATTGACGAACCAATTCGCGACGAGGAACAGCGCGAGCGCGCCCATGTCGCGCGTCGAGCCGACGCCGGAGTCGGCGGGGACCTCAAACTTCGCAAGGTAGGATGCGGGGAGGACGGAGACGCCGTGCGGGTCGCTGGTGCTGGTGGTCATCTGTAGGAACGTAGACGTAAATTTGAGATACCCGCGGGGCGATGAGAGGCGTACCCGGGTGGCGAAGAGCCCTGTGGTAGGGATGAAAAGAAAAGAAAGTCCGTTGGATCGATTGAAGCAAGGAATGGAAGGGAGACTGACCTGGGGCGATACCATTCACGCGGATGCCGAGCGGGAGCAGCTCGTGCGCGAGCGAGGCCGTCGCATGTCCAAGCGCGCTCTTCGAGAACAGGTACGGGTAGCTGAAGCCGCCCGTCGCTGGATCTTTGGTCCAGCCATTCATCGACGACGTCATCACGATCTGCGGCACAAACTTGCTCGCGGCGGGCGTACCGGCGGTCTTCCAGCGCTCAAGGAGCGGGGAGGAACGCGAAAGTAAGCCAGTAAGGCCCCACCGCGTTCGTAGTGAGGGTGTCGGTAAAGTCGTCCTCCGAGACTGCGTCGAAGCACGCAGCGACATAGTCCGCAGCTTTGGCGGAGGGGGGCGGGCGCACGTACCTCCCACGGAGTATGCCCGCATTGTTAAAGAGGACAGTGATACCCTTTTCCTCGCGCGCACCGATTTCGGCGGCAAGACGTGTTGCTTCAGTCTGTATGGTGCGCATTAAGCCTAAGTGAAGTTGAGACAGGGAGAATGCAAACCTTGAGCCTGATGTCTCCCTGAAGGCCGTGCATCCGCCCGCGAGTCGGAGTGTCCTCGGCGGCAGCGTTGTATGTCGCGCATACTCTGTCATATTGCAGGTTTACAACGAAGCAGACAGGGAAGAAAAGATCACGCACTTGTCGAGATCGGCCTGCTCAGGCCCGACAATATACACGGTAGCGCCGTTTGCAACGAGGGTCGAGGAGATCATCATCCCAATACCCTACCAGAGGTATGTATTAGACCCAGTTTGCAATTTCTCGTTTCGAGGGTCTGCATTACCGTTCCACCACCAGTGACGACCGCAACCACGCCGCGCAAATCAAAGATATTGCTCGCAGCCAAGGATTCGAGGATAGTGACTGCCATGAGAGAAAGAGGTCAAGAAGCCAGATTTCGTCATACGCGGGCCATGTCATTGAGCGGGGTCCACTGATAGTGGTTCTGATTTGGGAACTCGCGGAAAAGCCTTTTGCCTGCGAGGGACCTAGAAGCCCAGAAACTAGGTACAATCAGAGGCACGGCCGCCTAGCCACAGCACGCTGAGCGAAGTCGACAGTGGTTCCGATTCCGAAGGAGCATCACGGTCACGCGTCTCAATTGACCCGCGTAGGAGAGCAACCAGCAAAGGATTTCGGTGATGGGTTGGTGGCGGGTTAAACCACCGAGTCAATGTTTTTTTTCACGATTTTAAACCTCGAGCAGGATCCTGGGCGACTGGAGACGAGCGAGGAAATTGTGCTTCTGTGTGAGCCGTGATGTCACAATGTTTGTGCAAGCATCTTTTTCTTCTTCTCCCCACTCCCTTTGTTTGAAACTTACACTGGGAAGGGACTGCCCTCTGCCGACAGTTGCAAGTACCAAATATCTCTTGTTTGGCTGGCATTTGGGAGCAACCTGGGATGACTTCTACATCAAAGAGGCAGTCTAGACCCACTGTTATGATCTCCCCAGAGAGTGTGGTGGAATTGTCCAAGTCGGTATTGCTCAGCTTGGATTGCAGTACCTTGGTGGGATCTGAGCCTGGGAGCCAATATGGCTCATTCAGGCCGTGTGGGCAAACATTGAATTGTTGGAAGGCATTTTACAAGGTAAGCACTGTTTCAAGAAATTGTTTTACACAATATTGGCAGTTCTGAGGGTCATTTTCTAAATCTTTCCCTTTCTTTGATTGTGGGTCTTTGTCTGACACATAATGTGATTTTTTGTAGCATCAAGTCAAGCACTGCACCGTTCAGAAGGTTAGTATGACTGCAGGAATCAAATGCAGTAAAGACTGATCTTTTGGCAGGATCAAGTGCACTATATCTGCCGGCTCACCGACTGCAGCAGAAAACTGCACAAATCATTATCATCACTCAAAACACATGTTGAGCTCTGGCACTTGAAGAAAACCCCTCTCCCATGTCCATTTAGGACCTGTGTAGATGTTGAGGGGTTGGCCACTTTTTCCCGGAGCCAGGACTTGGTACAGCACCTTGAGGGTGTGCATAGGGATCTCATCGGCCAGACGATCAGCCTGTATTCTGCTCTTTTTCTTCCCCAATGGGAGCCATTCCCCCCATCCAAATCCCACATCAGACCACCACCACAACTCCCACCTCCAACCAGCAGCACGGTCCCCCCTATCAATTACTTTGTTGAACCCATCCGGATCATTTCCACACCTCGCCTCACCCGACTCTTTTCTGGTGAAAGCAGCCTTTTACCTGCTGCTCACACCTCCAAACATCCCCCTCGTTGCAGGATGCTCCAGTCCTCTCAGGCTGCTCCTCGCGACACCTCACCTCCCTTGCCCCAAAGTGATAATAATGGGTCCCGGCATGACTTTGCAGACCTGCCGGACACACAGTTCCATTGGACAAAGGGCCCTCTTACACCACCCGATATACTTGATCCCCCAAATTTCGTGGTGCAGAAGATTGGTGCACCACAGCAGAGGGACCTCATTCGTCCATTGCCCCAGCGATCCTGGGGACTGGTGGATAGCCCACCTCCACCTACCAGCATATTTTATGATGCTCTGCGTAAACAGGTGTTGACACAATATGCGGAGGGCGAGGGTGCTGCGGCAGATGATTAATGGATTAATGATGATAGTCGGGGGGGGGTATCAGCACACACGTTATTTGTACACATCAATTGAAGGTTGTTTCTTGTCTGTGGAATAGAATGACAGACAAGCTTGCGACACTTTACATGATTCACTCAATGCACCTGTACGGTTGTTGTCAGCGATGAGCGATTGCACCGTAATTTAACCAGCCTGAGTACGCTAGTGCCTTGTGCACACTGACAACCATTGCAAAAGTTATGTTGATTCACGATAATCAACACTGATGAACTGTGCGAAGAGGTCAAGGACAAGCACGAGATAGACAGGAAACAAGGACAGAAATATAGGGCTTGAGAAGATGGTCTAGAACTCAAGGCGGTTCCCGAACACATGTCTGCTCGGAGCGCCGTCGTGTTTGTGTTTTTAGAAATTAATACTAGCAACAACATAGAGTACATTACTGCTCCCCGTCCCGGCGGTCACTGCCGTCGTTCTAAAATGCCGCTGAACCGCTTTCTTCAAGGTTCCGATTTCCGATATACGCATTCCAGTCCGCGATGTTTCTGCCATCATTTCATTTCAGCCACCGCGACGGAAATTTAAAATACCACAAGCTCACGCAACGACCGTAGGGGTGGCCATCCACATCGACATGAGTTCATCGTCGAAGATCGTATCCATCGTGTCCACCGGGCCTGCATCCGCCAGTAATTGCTCGATAGACATTCCCGGTTTGAGTACAGGCGACTGTTCTGGTGGATCCGATGAAGGGGCTGTATTCCACGCGTCGAACAACGACTGATCACTGGCGAGCTGGGCATGATATTGGATCATCGGAACGGCAGAAACGGGTTCTGAGGCTGCCGGCGGAGCACCAACGTCGACGTCGACAGAATCCGATGCGTAGCTCGGTCGGTACTTCGAGGGCAAAGGGCCATCGAGAGACCACAGTTCTCGGAGCAGCTCCCACAGTCGACCCATTGGCTGCAGCCTGCCAACAACATCTCTTGTATCGACGCATATGGCGGCCAGAAAGGAAAGATCTCACCTTGATTCGGCGAACTTCAGAATATCCAGCGCTGTTGCGATCTGAATGGCATCCTTGTTTTTCTCTATCGGCACACCCAAAGCACGTTTAGTTCCCATCATATAGAGGACAAGAATGACCCCCGAGATGAATACGGGATTCTGTTCCAGAGAAATAGAGATATGAAGCTACTTTGAATGCAAGCCAATGAATGACATACGACGACATAGGGTAAAGGCACCCGTTGCAGCTTGCTGAGCCAAATATCTGCCGTGCGCAAGATGGCACGCGCCGCTCTTGCGCAAATAAAGAGTGAAGGGGCGCCTTGCTCTGAAACCTTTCCCCTGTGCATGTTTGGCCGGTGGATCTGAAAACGACGTCAACGACTGAAGGCCGACCGAGGAACAGATGAGCTCTCACCGCTATCAGGACATGATTGTAGCTCATGTACAAGACAGCGGACTGATCAAAGAATGTGCCCTGGGGCGGGTTTTCAGGATCCCACCGAACTGGATGGAAGGTGTGAGCCTGAAAACCGTGTCGGAACACAGTTGGAACGGAACATACGATGGAGGGAATCGAATCGAAGAAATCGTTCATAGCCGAGTCTAGCTCGGCAACAGCCCGGTGCTCCCAGTCCGGGCCATCCCATCCCAAGAGAATCTTCGACTTTTTCGAGCCGTAGAGTCGACGCATTGCATCCGCCAAGATCTATAAATCTTTAGAATACATATATCGGAGAAGGATCGGGCATAATCACCTCGCAAAGCCGCAGCTGGTAGACGAAGTATGACAGTTGCGAGGGCTTTCCTAGCGGCTGGATGAACCCAATACCCCAGTACTCATCATCGACCTGAAGCGGGAGTTCGAGGTCGTATCTAAACTGGTCAGAAGAAGTTCCCGGAAGCAGAAGGAGCGTACTCCTCGACATGCAGCCCCATTGGCCGTCCGAGAAAGAGGCATACAGTTCGCTCCAGAAAAACGAATGACCTAAGTAAAATTGACGAGGGAACAGAGAAAAAAAAATCAAAGCATACCAGAATACTCGCTTCCACATCTCATCTTCGGCATTTGCTTCGTGGCTCTTGGGCTTTCGTCGATGCTCGCCGCGTTGTTGAAGAAAACGGATGCCCAGTCCCTGTGTGAGTGTTAAAATCATGCTCCGCAATACGCCAGACTTGACATACCAGGTATAGCCAAGAGAGCTGGGGCATAGAGCTACCCAGAGAAAAAAGCGTCAAGAACTGGAAAATCAGTTGGGGCGAGACTCGTATTGCAAATAAGGCCGGAGCGCACAAAATACGTCTGAACCTCGTGTATCGACGGCTCAGCCCTTTTGCGTAAAATCTTGATCTGTTTGGCAAACTTCCAGCCGGATGAAAGTGATTTATCACCGTCCACAAAAACGCGAGGGTCTGTCGAGTACTGCGGATGATGCTATTTGTTGGCAGAATACGACGAGGCAACGTGAGCTCACTCGAGATGTCACGGCCAACACCGCAAGCAAGGTTCCGCCAAAGTCCATGTCCGTCAGGTGTAATCCTTCTGCTACAGACTGCTCAAATGAAGGACGATGGAAAATGGGGATCGTCGGGTGAATACAGATGAAGTAGAGGTCGAGAAGGGAATCTATCAAGTCGCTGGGAGGATAAATATAAAATGGCTGTATGTCATATGCCTCTTTCTCCCACTGGACATGTTTCTCGGTAAGAAGAAATTGAGTCGAGCTTCAACGACTTGCCGGTAATATTTCCCAGAACAATGGGCGTCGCTCAACCCTGGATGGCGGTCGACCGTCGAACTTTTGCTTCATCTGTGAAATGTAAGTTCAGAAAAGTACGAATATCTGATTCGGACCCACCACGATAGCGTTGTTGGCCAAAGCAAAAGTACTTGCCGGGCCGAAGTATTTCGGTTTCATGCATTGAAATGTGAACGCATTGAAAACGCGAGACAAGGTCATCATCGAGAAAGTCCTGTTCGTCAGGGGGTTCTTTGGAATCGGAAGGCGCGGTGACACTCTCTGGAGTGCCCTCTTGAGTGGCGGGGAAACTCTTGGGATTACCGTCGCCTTGCGCCGGTAAGGATTGGAATGGCTGGGAACAGACGGGACACAGTGAAATAGCGCGCAAGTTCGCTTTTAGGGATGCGTTTTCCTTCTTGAGTTCTTCCATCGTCCTTGGGAAAAGTCAGAACTCTTGAGGCGAAAATCGCACGCGTCACGTACATATTTTTCGGACCGCGCTTCAGTGCCGGTTGCAAATAAGTGCAGGCTGAACCGAAGCTTAAACAATTCGAGCAGTGGCCGTCTGTCATGTTGGCTCCATCGCCTGAGCCAAGATTAGTTGGTATGCAAGCTGAAGCTGGCGCATTCTCACATCGAACTATTGCAGTATTAGAAAATCGGCCGCGTGTCGCTGGAGCAGAAAAACTAACTTTTGCGTTGGCGGCAGGTATCACAGGATCGTTGTGGTCTTCGCTGGCGGAGCCCACGTACTCGTCTGGGGCTCTGTGAGCCATTATCGGTCGCGCCGAGCTCCTCGTCTCCAGAGGTCATGGTTGTTGGGAATGAACGCGACTGGATGACTCAGCCGCTGCGTACATCGTGATCGGTCTCCAATAGAGTGACCGAGTTTTTTGGGAAGAAAAAATAAGGGAACCACGCGGGCAGATCTGCACAAGTCCCGAGTAACATGGGTTGCGACCGAGCTGTGCGATAGTTTGCGGTTTAGGTTTTGGTTTGTTGCCTGACACCCGGGAAGGCGCTAGATCTTACACGGGGTGCCAGGTACCCTCGGGCCTCCCCGCAAGTGTGTCCCCTTCTCGCGAAAAAGTAGCTGGGAGCCAAGAACCAAAATTGAGGTTGAGAATTATGTTAATGAATTGGCACGTATCGAGGGCTATGCATGCAAGCGGGAAGGTTCCTGATTCATCTCGTCCAGAGCCGTTGATTGCACGCAGAATCGAAGCGGCAAAAGAAGAGCTCCGGATCCAGAGGGTAAGGAATGGGTATAGAGTGCAGGAATTCCTTGAAATTTCGTACGTCGCTACCACCGTACGGCCGATATAACAGTGGTGAGCCGAAATTGAATGGAAATGTGGTCCTGAGCCAGAGGTTCACTCCACGGATCTCATGGGTACCAAAAATGACCCTAATGAGCGTGGATCAGCTTTATATATCCTCGACAGTTGTCCAGAGGCAAACCTTTGATTTCGCCCGATCGCCGCTTCTGTATGAATCTTTCTGCCCTGATCCAGTAATCGTCTCCTCCCGTTGCACCTCTCTCCCAATCGTCCCAGGTAGCACCAGCCGTGACCACCGACCGGGGGTCATCGCAGAAATACTCGTAATCCTGGTACTCATCGGCATCTTCCAACGCAAGATCATCCGCGAAAATGAGTATAAGAGCCTTGAGGGATTTGGAATTAGCGAGAATGTAACGAATTTCGGTCTCCCCAGCAAAAAGACCCACACCGTCGGTATTGAATGAGAGATGCGTGAGCCGCGAAGGGAGCATATGCTGATGACCCAATTTTCCGACAGAGGGGTCTCGAACATACTTATCTAGGTGGGTGAGCCCAGCGAAGACGGAGTGGCTGAAATCGAGCTGGAGAGGAACGAAGAGCCGATTTATATCCGCGGAGAGTTGGAGCAGACTCGCTCACAGCTGAAGTACAGTATACTTAAGTTTGAGGACCGTGATGGCCAGACCTCAGGTTGTGGATGAGCTGTTTGCTACAGTTTTGATCTGTTGCCTGGACAATAGTGATCCCTGTTCTTCAGCGGTTTCATGTCATTTTGGCGAAGCTTTCTCTTATCGAATACGTGCTGGAATAACCAGCTCTTCAACCCGCTCCAACCCGCTGGTTTCGACTCGGCACAGCACGACCGTCTCCCGATCTGTCGGGTCGCGAACATGAATGATGAACGGAGTCTTGAAACAAAGCTTGCGGGGCGCTGTGATTTTCATATCAAACGCTGGTTTTACTCCGAAGCGGATTTTCCTTTTCCCCTTCGTTTCTCTCTCTCTCTCTCTCTCTCTTCGAATCCTCTTTTTTGTTTGAATTCTCATGCTCTTTTCGATGAAGGCCTTCTTCGCCCTTGCTTTGATCACGGGCGTAGTCCACGCCGAGGCCTCTTTGGCTGGCAGTCCTTGGCGAGCCCCCGCAAGGATCTCTCCCGGCGCGTTGACGGACACGCGGTAGAGCCACACTCATGCCCCTAATAGATCTCAGGCCTGACGTACCTCTGCTAGTTTACCTTCGTGAACAAGTGCGGCAATGCTATTACCCCCATCATCACCGACACGAGCTGCGGGTACAGCCCGCGTGCGCGACGCCCACTTATCTTTGGACAATCCATTCTTACTGGGACTCATCGCAGGTTGTGCTGATGCGGCGAAGTACTCTGGCCCTGCCCCTACCGTGCTAGCCCCCGGAGCGAGCCAAACTCTTAATATCGACTCGAAAGTGTGTCCACCCCATTCTCTGTTTTGTACTTTATTTCTGACATATTCCAGTGGGTTGGACGCATCTTCGCGTCGCACCCAGCCTGTGGACCCAAGGGTGAAAGCTGCACGATCACGGAATATAATCTCGGTGCGCGTAGCTTCTCCGCCTTCGATATAAGCACTAAATTCGTGGCTGCACCAGACTCCGGTAGCCAATTTACGCCTCAGACGTACGATATCAGCAATATACAAGGGTTCACGGACTCCGTCCAAATCTCCGCTGCAGGGTGCGACACCGTAACATGCACGAATGCGAACTGTGGGGTATGTATGCTCACAATGTTTTGTCTTATCTTCGATTTTCCTCGTGTTGACGGCCGAATAGTGCACAAGTGCTTACCCTCTTGGGGTATGTACCACTTCTTAGTTTATGGTCTTCTGTTGATTGTTTTCCGTCAGGACACCACCGGCTGCGGAAACGACAGTCCCGTGCGAGCCTGTGGTGCTGGAACTGTTGCCTTCACCGGTATGTCCTCTTCTGTCCTCGAGTCATGCTGTTCATTCCGTCGACGTTACAGTCACGTTCTGCCCTTGAAGAAGTCAAAATAAGGAGGTTGTTGTTATGTCAATCAAGACTGGCGCTTGGAGCACTCACTGGTGGAATGCTGTTGCTGTTGTTCTGCTACTTGAAAGTCAATAATCACGACGATAAGGAAAACCATTTTCTTACGACCATTTGGTGCGCAATAATTCAAGTGCATCAGCCGTTTAATTTCTCCGTGTTTGCGTCAGCGTTTTCCGCTTGATTTCCAATTTTCGCCTGCGTGATGCTCCCGTGATATCGATTCGTCCGCAACTTTCCTCGTAGATAAAGTGTTCCCACGGCATCCTAGTAACCCAATAAGGAGATGGTCTTCGGTCTTACATCTCGCCTAGGTATCCGAACGTTACAACAATTTTGCACAGATGAAGGGCGATAGTGAATTATTGCAGCGCAACGATGGCCCATTTCAATCGGGCCCGGTTACATCGGGGCCGGCATTGGGCTAACGTCGGGCGACGCCAAGCCCTTGACCAAAGCGTGATTTGTCGTGCGATAGATTCCGTTTTACCGCTACCAAGATCGTCGCTGCTGACCCTTTGCCGACCTCTGCTGACAAGCTTGACGGATAAAATGTCTGATCTTGTCCGCTGACAGGAGCTGATAGGCGTTAGTATATAATATAAAGGGCCGTGAGGAACCGAAGATGATCGTCAATCGCACCCCGACAATCCTCACGATGGAAAACTTGGCACCACATCCCGGCCAGCTTCGCGCGCACCTTCAGAAGAGACGGTACACAATGTGCCCTCCCCAGCCGACGCGACTATCGCCCCCGTCCCGTTCTCGGCCCAATTCCTCGATAAAACACCAGAGGCCGCCGCCGCCCGTGCAATCTACCTAAAGACGGTTTTCGGCGGCGTTGGGGCGCTAGTAGTGGTCATTTTTGCTGTCTTTTCGATATACTGGGGATCTGTGTGGAGTACACCACACCACAGCCTGCCTGGCTGGATAGTGGTGAGTACATCGTCGTTTCTCAGCCATCTAGCGCTGACTTGTCCAGGACTTGATGGGGGCGCAGTAGGTCAATCAGTGTCAAACGCCCTTATCAGCATAAATGCAGGAACAAGTGGCATAGCATGGCAGGTTGTCCCGGCCAGTCAATTTCCCGGAGGGATTTCTCAGCTGCAAAATGCGATTGTGCAAGAGAAGACGTGGTATGCCGTTACCAGTGGGTTCATTCTGTTTCCCGAAGCATTGTCACCGACCAACGCGTCGCAGTTAACTCAGGAGTGACTACCAGCCTCTCTGCGGCGGTGTCTGCTATCGACGCGTCATATAACTCCTCGTTGGCCATCACGTTCATGGGGTCTGAAGCGCGGAATGAGAATATCTAGTGAGTTACATCTATTTCCCGCCCCAAGAGTCAGGCCTAGATCGTGTTGGCAGTCGCGCTCACAGCCGAATCGTCGCTGGACAACTCGACGCCATCACTCTCCAGCTCACACTGCAATTCCTCAAAAACATATCTTCTTCCGCCAATGTCGGGACTCTGCTTTCTACAGCGCCAGAGCTCGTGGCGCGGCCAATTCACTACACAGTTGATAACCTCCGACCATTCGATGTCCCAGTGTACGTCTTCAGTTCTTTCCCCTTGCTGTTGATAATTAACCTGGCATTCAGGGCGAGCGCGGTAACCTTCGTCGGGCTTATTTATCTGCTCATCCTATCCGTAAGTCCCATTCTTACGCGGACGACACTCCCGTACTAAATCTGTCGCAGTTCTTCATCGTTATGGTTTCCACCGCTGCCCGCGAGATCTCGGGCTTGGAGAAAAATCTTACCCTCAGTTCCCTTGTCCGTGTCCGGATTATGACCTCTTTTGTGGCATATTTCTTTATCGCCGTAAGTTCTCTCGTCATATTTTTCACGGCCGTCGTCTCATCCATCTTCGTAGCTCTTCTATACCCTTTTGAGCCGTGCGTTCCAACTGCCTTTCGACCGACACTTCGGTAGTGCGGGCCTCGTCATCTTCTGGATGCTGAATTGGATGGGCATGCTCGCATGGTGAGCGACTTTTCCTCGGCACCCATTTAGAAAAGAGAATTTAATCGCCCCAACCAGTGGTCTCGCGCTGGAGGCAATGATCACCCTCCTCACCACCCGCTTCGTCCCGTTCTTCCTCATCATCTTCATCATCACGAACGTCTCCGTCTCTGTGTTCCCGCTCGCAGTCCTCCCGCACATCTACCGCTATGGCTACGCGTTCCCCTTTTACAACATCTCGCGCGCGGTCCGCTCGATCGTCTTCCGCACAAAGAACGATGGTGGGCATCTCCCTATTTCGCTGATGAACTTGTTCTGATGTCCCTTTCATCATCCATAGTCGGAATGAACTTCGGCATTCTTATTGCCTGGGTGGCGCTCTCGTGCATAACGCTCCCACTCTTCCAATGGTTCATGCGCAGGCGCCTAGTGGCTGCGCAGGCTAAGACCCCCGCGCAAACGTGAGGTTCTGAATTTGAACTTAGGGCTCATAGATTATTATACTCCGAATAGGAATCCCAGAAATGTACTTCGCACAATCTGTATTTTTACCACGCCCGCCTTACATTAACGAATAATATATATTGATCACGACCGAACATTCTGTGGAAAGAGCCCAACCGGAACCAAAGTCGAACGTTTAGTTGAAGCCTAGAAGTTTCAGAGTGGAACAAGTGCACGAGCGTTGGCGAGCTCGGCTGCAGAAATCCTTTGCAGGATAAGACTCAGGATAATATATTGTCAGCTAGGTCCCCTTTCGGAACGTGCTGATTTGTAGCGTATGATACATTGGCCTTGAAGCTTGAATGTGCATACACTTCAAACTTGATTACTCGCATATTCAACCTAGTACGTCGCCGCCATGCGTTTCATGATGTACTCTTGGGCCTAGAAATCGGGTTGATATTCAAATCATAGTGCCTTGTGTCCCGAGTGCGATTCGAAAAATACGCACCGAAATGGGCTCATACTTCTTGGGCCGTTCCGCGCTCCACGTCCCAGGGATGCAATCGACCACCGTGCTGAAGTCCTGCAAGCACCCGAAGGTCAACGAACAAATTGCTTTCTGTGAGACTGAGAGCGGCGTACGGCGCAGCAGAACTGCAGTAATTGAACCCCAGTCAGCAAGTGGGCTTAGTGTTTTCGAACGGGGGAGATTTGCATGCGTACATATGGAATCGAGTATCGCTCTGGCGTCATTCCGTCGACAGACCGATTTTGCGGCGGCGCACGGACGCGGTGGATCGTGCTCCTGATCGTGTCGTTGGACCCTACGCAGTTATCCGAATAAAAAATCAAATATCCAGCAGTAGATGAAGACTCGCATCGCATCATGAAATCACCCGCGTTTACGACAAGTGCGCCCGGGATAGGCGGGGCTGGCTAGAGTATTCCACCCATCGAATCAGAGCGCCAGGATGAATGAATGAATTGGCAACGCACACAGAACGAGCCCGCCACGTTCGGGTCTTCGACCTCAAGCCCGCCGACGTCGTCTTGCAGCAAGAGCGTTATCGACCCGAAGTCCGAGTGCTGCCCTATACGGGCAATCTTCTCGGTCTCCAGAGCCTCCGCGGGGACGCTGGGATGAAATGCGAATTTAAGAAGGTGAGAAAAGGAGGGAATTGATTGGGTACCTCGGATAATGCAGGAGGCGGAGCTGGTTTTCGGGGTTGGTGTGGTACTGGAGAAAATAGTCCTCTGAGAGGCCCAATCCGATCGCAAGGGCGCGTAAGATGTTGAGCTCGACGCCGTGACAAAGCTGTTGGGGGGAAAAATAACAAAATGAATTTTTTTCAAATTACCAGCGGACTCCCCCAAAAGAAATTGAGACACGCCTCCTTGAACCCCGGGAGGATGCCGTCGGGCAGCCAGATATTAGGCTGCAGCTCGTCCTTTTCTCTGCCACACTCGAAGCTCTCCTTCACATCGGGTGCTTGCGTGCGCTGCTCCGCTATGGCGTCGGGGTGGTAGACGTGCTGGACGACTTTCTCTTGGCCAGGAGAGGAATAGCCTGGGGAGTTAATCAGGACAGCTCTAGCTGAGCCACAGTTGCACACGAAACCTCGGTGATGTGCCCCAGACGGCGGATGAGGCGCCAGCTTCTTAACCTCCATAGGTTGCGCAAAAAATCTCTTGGACTGAGGGAACCATATCATCTGGTATCGGAGGCTCAAAACGTCAGTACCCACCCATTCAAACATCTCAGCACTTTTCTCGGTCGGAATCCCGTGGTTCATGAGATAGACGAACCCAATCTCCTTAAACGACGAGACCATCTTGCCGGCGACTTCGTGCTTGTTGGAACCATCGAGAAAGGGACCGAAGTCAATGATTGGAATCGCGCTTGCGTTGAGAGTACCCGCATCCATCGCTGCGGAGCGCTTTGTCGTGGTGGTGGTGGCGGCTTGAAGACGGTCTTTGACGCGGGCCGGTGCCGCACCCAAAGATAAATCTTATCCCACGCGCCAGGAGCGGAAAACCACAAGAACCTCTCGCGAAAAAATTGGTTCAAGATCGCGTAGGAATTTTGTCGCAAATACAAGCTCTCCTCGAGCAAATATAGCTCAGACTTAGATCTGCATGGTGGTGGTGGTTTTGTCAAAGGCGCCTTGATCCCATCAACTCTTGCATCGCCCAATTTGGCAATCAGGATTTTCAGCTCGCCCAGTTTTCGACGGGTGCACACTTTGGACCTCTCAGCTCAAAGCTTTCAGTACACGCGATTCAGGTAACATGCGTCATGAATGTTTATTGAATGTTTATAAATTGAGTGGGGTGTATTCGAATAACTACGAATAGAAAAACCGTGCCGTGAGTATGTCTGTAAGTAGCATGCCATGAGTAGTGGTGTCGATATGCGGATGAGTGCGGATGAGTGTACTAGGAGCAGGGAAGATACTTTTGTTTTGCTGCCGCACCCGAGCCCGAGCCCTCTACGAGCGTCCTTTAAGGCGAAGGCGACTCGGTGCACCAGCCAGACCCGGAGTCACGAAGGTGCCCCGCTCTAGTACATCCCACCCATCCCACCCATGCCGCCCATGCCACCCATGCCGCCTCCACCACCCGCGGGCTTCTCCTCTTCCGGCGCATCGACAATGCACGCCTCGCTCGTCGTCAGCAAGCTCGCGACACCGCTCGCGTCCACCAGCGCCGTGCGCACGACCTTGAACGGGTCGACGATCCCCGCCTTGATCATGTCGACGTACTCGCCCTTGCTCGCGTCGTACCCCCACCCGAACTTGTCCGCCGCGCCGTACTGCCCGAGGAGCGTGCCGACAATCACGCTCGCCTCCTCGCCCGCGTTGGCGAGGATCGCGCGCGCAGGCGCGGTGATCGCGCGGCGCACGATCGCGACGCCGAGCTCCTGGTCGAAGTTCGTGGTGGTGATGGGCTTCGCGTCGGGGCTCGTGGGGGAGGAGACGGAGCTCGCGGCGCTCGGGGACGACGTGGCGAGCATCAGGCTCGCCTTGAGGAGCGCGACACCGCCGCCGGGGAGGATGCCCTCCTCCACCGCCGCACGGGTGGCATTCAGCGCGTCGTCGTACCGGTCCTTCTTCTCGCCGACCTCGACCTCGCTCGAGCCGCCGACCTTGATGACCGCAACGCCGCCCGACAGCTTCGCGAGACGCTCCTGGAGCTTCGTCTTATCGTACTCGCTCGTGCTCGGGTCGCCGATGATAGCGCGAATCTGCTCACACCGAGCGGCGATCGCGTCCTTGGAGCCCTCGCCGTTGAGCACAATCGTGTCGTCCTTGGTGATCGTGATGCTCCCCGTCGTGCCGAGCATCTGGACCGTCGCCTGCTCGAGCTTGATGTCGAGCTCCTCCGAGAAGACAGTGCCGCCCGTGAGGATACCGAGGTCGCCGAGGATGGACTTGCGGTTGTCGCCGAAGCCGGGCGCCTTGATGGCGACGACCTGCAGCTGCCCGCGCAGCTTGTTGAGGATGAGCGCCGCGAGCGCCTCGCCGTCGACGTCCTCCGCGATGATGACCAGCGGGCGACGCGCCTGGGCGGCCGCCTCGAGCGTCGGCAGGATATCCTGCAGGAGCGAGATCTTCTTCTCGCTGAGGAGGATGTACGGCTTCTCCATCTCGACCTTCTGCGTCTTGACGTCGGTGATGAAGTACGGGGAGATGTAGCCCCGGTCGAAGCGCATGCCCTCGGTGATCTCAATCTCGTCCTCAATCGTGCGGCCCTCCTTGACGGTGATGACACCCTCCTTGCCGACCTTCTCCATGGCCTGCGCAATGAGGTTTCCGACGTGGGTGTCGCCGTTCGCAGAGATGGTCGCGACCTGGGCGATCTCGGCGGTGGTGGTGATCGTCTTGGTCTGCGAAGAGAGGAACTGCACGACGCGGTCGACGGCGGCCTGCGACCCACGGCGCAAGTCCATGGGGTTGCAGCCGGCGGCGACGTTCTTGACACCCTCAGAGTAGATGGCGCGCGCAAGAACCGTGGCGGTCGTGGTTCCGTCTCCGGCAACCTCGTTGGTCTTGGAAGCAACATCCTGGACGAGACTGTAACTCCATTAGTGCCAAGTTTTTCTCGGAAGAAAACGGCGGGAGAAAAGAGTATAGTAATTTCTGCCTGCCACGCAGTCATTTTTAGGTTCAGTTGTCTGCCGCTATCTTCGAGCAACCCGACGCGCAAGGCCAGAATATCACAGAATGAACGCAACTCACCGAGCACCAAGGTTCTCGAACTTGTCCTTCAATGTAACGGCTTTTGCGACCGTAACACCGTCTAACGCCGCAATAGTCAGCATCCGCCCGCCATAGAGCACACCCACCAACCTTTCGTGATCTTGGGCCCGCCGAACGACTGCTCAATAATAACATTACGCCCTGCGTCCAAGTTTGTCAGCGCCCAATTTTTCACTCTGCACAGCGCCAATAGCCGGACGTACCCTTGGGACCGAGCGTAACCTGGACGGCATTGGCGAGGACATCGACACCCTTGAGGATGCTTGCCCGCCCATCGTTGGAGAACTTAATATCCTTGTGGGCGCCGCGGGTCAGTGCGGGCTGGGCTTTTTTGGCTGCACGGCGGATGGACCGGGAGGAGGTCGACGACAAGCGATGCATGTTTTAGGGGAAGGAACGCGAAAAGCGTACAGAGGACGGAGGAGAATGGAGAAGGGAAGAGAATGAAGCCGCAAAAATTTTCGGCCTCGAATTCTCTGGAAATCCACGTGATCGGCGTGATGCAAATCCGGTGCCGGTTGTGCCGAGCGGGTGAATCGGAGTTACAGCTAAATGCAATATTCTAGGCCGTTTCGTTCTCGTTAAATGTGGAGCTGTGGCAGCGTGTGAAGGCTGGCTATTGCGGGCGGCAGCACACGGCAGCTTGCGAGCCGATGCGCCGTCAGGCTTTATGACGTTGTATTGACGCAACCGGGATTCCCCAGCTCCAACTGTGCCACGGATCGAAATGGCCTAGAATATTAGTCTCCCTAGTCAGACCAAACACGTAATCTTCTCTTTGATAAGCGGAGTGTGGAGAAGATCGTTTATGGTCTGATTTTGTTCGCGCATCTGATACCGTAGGTCAGTGTTCCCAAACGGGAAGTCCAAATTGGGCAACTCTTTCTGTATTGGGACGGATTTCCGAGTGCCACGTGCAGGACCTTCATTTTGGGGGGCTTGCTGCACCGTTCTTCCAAGTTCAGGAAAATTCAAGAGTCTGGTTTGGTGTCTTACAGTGGCCCAGAAGACTTGAGAATGCTTCATGGATCCAAAACGCGCTGAAATTTCGTGTTGTGCGGTTGTATTTGACATCCACGTGATCCGGAAGCCGGACCTACGGTATCAACCTCGCAAACAAATATAGACTACTAGAATATTGCATTTAGCTGTAATGTTCCAAGTACTCTTGGCGGGGGTTTCTTCCAAATTGAAGGACCTAGCGGACAGGAAGGGCTAATTCGACTGGAGGTAACAACCATGAGGATGGAAGACCTCTTAATATTAAGTATAATGGATTTGGATGTCAGATAATTTTAATGAGAAACAAGACATGCCTGCGCTCCGCTCCGGCGCGCGGGGTGGAAACTAAAACCAAGGAACAGATGTTGCATTTTGTCATACGACTGTCGGTTTGGGAGTCACACAGCACTTGCAGGAATGAATATGTTCATTTGATGTTTTGCTATGTGGGCTACATACAGCCTGCACCCTCGCAGATGTATTTACTACCACGCACTCCAGTGTACACACACAGCACCTCGCAGGCATGCACATGCTTGCAAAGCACACAAGTAAATGAAAAAATAGTTGATTGAATCCTTCAATATTATCCGAAGGCGGTGGTCGGGGTTCAAAGTCTTGATGGAAGAATTCGAACCAAATGAACCCAATAAAGCACGCACCTGGGTTAATGATTCAGCGAGGCCTTCACCGGACCCTGTGATTGTACAATTTTCGATTAATTGCATTCACATCGAGAGATGTTCAGAACAGACTTGCAAACATTAACAGAGATAAATGAACATACCAGAGACGGGGAAACCGACCCGAGGCAGGCCCCCAGTGGAATCAAATAATTCCAACCCGCCATGCAGATACTCAGGTAATCATCGCGGTCACCGGCATGCATGGTGCAACTGACTCTGACTTGAAGGGGATTTCGAAGTGCAACAAAATTGAATACATCTCACGTGCCCTCAGTTGAAACTCAATTTCGACTCGCAGGCGTATTCAGACATCACTTCACTTCACTCTCTTTATGAAATAGCGTGTGTCCGTCTGTCCGAAGCCTTTTAAACTCCGTTTTTGACACATCTGCTCCGAATCTTTGGAGACGCCCGCAAATGAGCACTAACATTTCCCCGATGATTTTCCATCCGCTCGCTCATGTGGGGCACGGTGAAAGTGCCGCCATTGCCGCCAGTGCCGCCTTTTGCCGCCAAGGGGCGGCAGTCATGTGCCGCCCTTAATGGGAAAAGTGCCGCCACTTAGGGGCGGCACTTTTGTCACGCTACCGCTTTCTGCCGCCGTCGTATTTTTTAAGTCTTAGACAAAGCTAAGGTCAGCCATTGAGTCAATATTCACTTCTACCTACTGTGTTATGTGTATGTTGAACCACCCCACGGTGAGTCGGTGACCCAGTTCCCAACTTGAACCAAACTTCCACATCAATCATTGGTTAAATGTTCTGATACCAAATATTCCTTGATCTTGTACCCTGTGAGAGGTATGTTCAGACTGGTTGCTGGTAGAAAGAAGACAGATAGTAAAGTAGAGAAACGAGCCGCCGCAAGTGAGTTCCCGATCAGTGGATCAAAGTTCAGGTTGAATATTGATTGAAGATGTAAACCCGAAAGCAAGCATCGGACAACTGACTCACCCCAATTAACCTCCAATGGAATCACTGATAGCCTTCAGGTACTCCAGGTTCCATAATTTCAACAATAAAATTCCCATGATTATACCCAGTAATCATGATTGTGAGGTTGGTATTGCTAGTGCGAGCATTGTGCCCCTTCAGAAGTGCACTGAGGCCACAAAAAAGTGCTTGAAACTCGTAACCATTCCATTTAAACTCTCAAGGATGAACAAATTGTGATTGGATGCACAGGCTGTTGTTTTATGCAATGGTTGACTTACAGTAATCTTGACTTGATTCAGTTTCAGAGATTCAATTTCGAATTTCAACCACTTCCAACATTGTTTTGAAGCGGTATGCTTGCAATAAGACACTAAAAACATGTCGCATAGTTTGCACATTGTGCCGCCCTTCTCTTCTTTGCCGCCATGTGTCACATGAATGGTCACACTGCCGCCCCTGTCACGTGGTAAACTGCCGCCCCTCAAAAAAAGTGCCGCCCCCCTCAAAAAAAAGTGCCGCCCGCACTGCCGCCCCCCTGCCGCCCCTGTGCCGCCCCCTTGCCGCCCCTCACGGGTAGACTGCCGCCCCAGTGCCACCCCTGAACTACTGAAGTGCCGCCCTTTGCCACCCCTTGGCCGCCCTAAAAGCATAAATTTGATGTATTTTTTGTCTTTTGTGGGGCACCAATGAGCTCAAACACAGTTTAATATTGACATACAGTACACTACTAACTAGTGTTTTAAAGTATGAGCCAGGTACCTCCCCATTTCCGAAGTTCAACATTCAAGTGCCGCCCCTTGGCACAGCCACTGCCGCCCGGCGGCACAAAGGGCGGCAAGGGGCGGCACTTTCACTTGGCCCGCTCATGTGGTTCATTTTATCGCAGCGACGGCCCACCATGCCTTTTTAAACTCCGCTTTCATTTATCATTGCGGGAGATCCTTGCCAGACCCTTCATGAAATCACTGACCTCACTGCTTCATAGTCTTTCGTGGCAAAATCCTGCTCTTAGGAGCAGCCGCTTGTTTAATATTAATAAAGCTTCCAAATCGCAGATACATTCTATATTTCATTCACGGCAGAATATAAGAAACGGCCCACTTCAGAAGAGACTACCAGACAATTTCGTCCGACGCGAACTCCCAGGGCTTTCCGCTGGTCTCGATACTATAGTTCCAGAACCTCCCGCTCGTCTCCTTTGTCGCAGCGTCCACGCGCACCAGGATCCCCGCCACGGAATCCTCCACGCTCAACGGCGCCTGCGGAAGCCCGTTCGCCACCGCGCCCGTGTTGCCCATGGCCGTCGCGACCCAGCCAGGCGAGATCGCCAGCGTCACCAAGCTCGGGGTCTCCGCGTCGAGTGCCTTGACGAGGGTAGTTCGCCGCGGCCTTGGAGGAGCCGTACGCGGCTGCACTGAAATTAACGAAGGCCCCGATGGAGGCGCCGGTAGTGGAGATGTATGCGAATTTGGGCGCGTCGGTGGGCGAGGCGAGGAGGAGCTTGTGCACGGCCTGGTAGAGGACGACGGTGGCAAAGGTGTTCACTTGCCAGTGGTCGGTGAACTCCGAGAGCGGGGTGGTGGCGAGGGCGCCGAAGTGTTTTGCGATGCCTGGAGGGGGGATTGTGATTAACTTCAACTCACAATACTGAGCAGAGAGGACGAAAGCGTACCTGCATTGGCGATGACGACGTCGAGGTGCCCGGCGGTCTTCTGGATCTCGGCTGCCGCGGCGGCGTTGTCGGCTTCGTCGCCGGAGGTGAGCTTGATCGGGTGCACGTTGGGGTGCTTCGCCGCGAGATCCTTGAGCGATTGAGCGGCGGGGGTCGCGTGCACCGGCAAAGACAATTGTGTTGGGGCGCGCAGCGATGGTGGCGGTGAGGGTATAGCCGATACCACGGTTGGAGCCGGAAACTGTGAGGCATTAAGTAGGCACGCAGACAAAAGAAGAATTAAACTCACCGAGATAAACTGTTTTGTTAGACATTTCGACTCGGAGTGGTGGATGTGTTGTGAAAGAGGTTGTGAAGGATGTTGGAATATTGCCTGAGTTCAGCGGCCTTTATACCTACCTGGAAGGCAGCTCGATTGGGAGCGTGACGGCATCGCGCGGCCTACATCAGCAATCCCTGGGTCGGCTACGTACCTCTACGTAGTCCTACGTATTTCTGTAGAGCCCGTATTTGCTGTATGAAGGTCCTTACGTATTTGATGGCCGCTGTACGTATTCACACGTATTTTGGCCCGGTCTACGTATTCACACGTATTTCGGCCCGGTCTACGTAGTGCCCCGTATTTCACCGTATTTCATCGTATTGAGCCCCGTATTTGCTGTATTTGCCTGTATTCACTGTATTTGCCTGTATTTCATGTAGACCTCACAATCGCTTGGAAAATGCTTCCAGTATCCCAAAATAACCACAAAATCGACAGGGCACCATAGAATTTGAAAACCATGATATTGAAGCTACTACTGCAACTGGGGCTCAACTACCTAACAAAACAGGAAGCCGACCTGAAAGAATGTGCACACCTGGTTTGAAATCATGAAACAAGCCAAGACTACATGCAACACAACACCGTCAGCCTAGGAACAGAGACGAAGGGCACCACACACACCTTGGATGACTATGGCAAAGTCATGAGCTGCCGGTGTTTCAAGGATTTCTGCGCCAATAATCAGTTGAAGTTCATAATGAGAAGCCACAGAACACACCACAACTCACCACCCCCTGCACACGATGCCGACCCATATCGTCCTATACACAGAATTCATCAGCACCGTTAAACAACAAAAAGAACGGCAATGAACCTTCCTCGCCCCCCACACCCCCCTCACCCACGCCCTCGTCCCCGTCAGCACACCCATAAATGGGATCACGTCCTGGGTCACGCACCGCAGCACGCCGTCCTCCGGCGTGGGGTTTGACATGGGGAGCAAAGGCTGGTGGAGCGAGGTCTGCGAGGTGTGGCTACTGGCAGATGTGGAAGAGGGCCGTTTGGTGGTGTGCATGCTGACTTTGAGGGTTGCGGTGGAATACACCCGACGTGGAGGTCGAGGTCGAGGTGTTGCTTGTGCTGGATGTCAAGGTCGAGAAGTTGAGGTGGAGACGCCCGCGCTCGAGCCGGATGCAGCAGCCTGGGCCTGCGGCGGGGAGGGGGCAGCCGCACCTGGAGGTGGGGGAACTGCCGACGCGACAATCGGGCGTGGGTTTTCAGGGTCGGTGAACTGTGCGGGATCGAAGAATAAATGTTAGCTTGGAATCAACTGCTCAATCAGAAAGAAATGAAAACGCACATCATGCAATGGCCTCACGAGATCATACAGATCCTCGTAGTATATCCCCAGCTCGCCGCGCAGGTGGTGACTCAGCGACACTGTGAACCTGGTACGCACACACATCAGCATCAGCACCATCCACGCCATCATAAAAACGAAATCAAAAGCCATGGTCAGCGCAAATGGAAGAGAAGAAGAGAAACTCACGCCTCCACCAAATCGAGCGCCATCCTTTTCTTCACCATGACCTTGCCCATCTCCTATGAGGTCCGCACATTACTCGCACCAGGCACGTTTGGGGTGAGGCGTGGGGGGACGTGGTACCAGATAAGGCGGGTCATGGTGTGGGTGTTGCGGATGACGTCGGCCATCCGCAGCGGTGGAGAACACCTGCGACTCCTTGGTCGGGATGGTCGTGTTGCGCATGACAAGCTTGGTCATGGTTCCACCGAGGGTCTCAATACCTACATCGTACCGCTGTGAGCCTCATCATAATAAAAATAATCAAAATAACGCACTGAGGGAAAGGGGAGTAACATCGAGGAGTAGGACATCCGTGACGCTGCCGGCAAGAACACCCTGAATCGAAGCACCAATGGTGACAGCCTCATCGGGGTTAACACCCTTGCTGGGCTTGCGGCCGAACACGCTCTTGACGGTCTCCGTGACACGGGGCATACAGGTCATACCACCGACGAGGATGACCTCGTGAATGTCGCTGGACTTGACGCCGGCATCGGAGAGAGCCTTCTTACCGGGAGAAATGGTGCGCTGGATGAGGGGGGGCAACGAGCGACTCAAACTTCGAGCGCATCAGCTTGGTGTTGATGTGCTTGGGTCCGGAAACGTCAGCGGTGATAAACGGCAAGTTGATCTCGGTCTGCGCGGTGGACGACAGCTCGATCTTGGCCTTCTCGGCAGCCTTGCAGATACGCTGGATGGCCATGCGGTTGCCGTTGAGGTCGATGCCGTTCTCCGCCTTGAATTCGTTCAGAATGTGGTCGACCAGGACAATGTCAAAGTCCTCTCTGCCAAGGTGGGTGTCACTCATCGTTGGTGGACTTGACCTCGTATACGCCGTCGTGCATCTTGAGGATGGAGAGATCAAAAGTGCCTCCGCCAAGATCGTAGATCGCGACGATCTTTGCCTTGCTGCCCTTGTCGAGTCCGTATGCGAGCGCTGCAGCTGTAGGTTCGTTGATTACCCGGAGAACGTCCAGACCAGTGATCTGCCCGGCGTCCTTGGTGGCTTGGCGTTAGGCGTCGTTGAAGTAAGCGGGGACGGTGATGATGGCGTGGCTTGGTATAAAAGTCAGCGTACGACTTGAGGAAGAAACGGGGGGAAGAGAAAGAGATGTGGGCCAAATATTTGGCCATGGTTCGTCTTTATGCACGTGTGGCATGCACATATGGTGACCAAGCTTTTGGTTTTCGTGTACCGCCACTGCGTGACTTGTGAGTTCTGGCGGCGCAAGTCGAACTTACCCAAACCCACAAAGAACACGCCAAATGCAAAGGTACAACTCACACACATACCACCCTCCGGCACCCCCGCACTGCGCACTCCATTCCCGCCCTCATCCGCACCGCCGAAGCCACCTGGGCGCACAAACTAGCGCGCGCAAGCACCACCCTCCGCCAGGCCGCGGCCGAGTACACTAGGCGCCACAATCACTTGCCGCCGAGGGGCTTCGACACGTGGTCGGGGTACATGCGCGCAAGGCAGGTACGGCTGCCGGACGAGTACAACCAGATCGAGCGCGATCTGGGACCGTTCTACGGTGTGCGCGGGGGCAAGTTGAGAGCAGTGCAGCGCGGGTGGCAGGCGCATATGGACTTGTACATGGTCGGCAAGGACATGGGGGACGGGCGGGACGCGTATGGGGAGGCATATGCAGACGAGGAGTCCGAGTCTCTGGGCACAGACACAGACGCGGACAGCGCGCACAGAGACCGCCTGTGCATGCTCAACTTCACGCTCCCCGCGGACCCCGCCATGTGCCTCGAGCTCGCCACGGGAGGCTTCCAGCTCATCGAGCTCCTGCGCGAGGTCGAGGAGCACTGGGAGTTTGGATTTCGGAGGCGATGCTTTCTTTATTCACGCGTTGTGAAGGGAGGAGAATCGGCGCCCCATTCTCGTCCTCATGTTGCTCGAGGCTTGCTTCCACTCTCTCACCGGTGCTGGGCGGCGTGTGTTGTTTTTTCTTCTTTCTTTGGCTGCATAGCCTGCATTAATTATCTTTCGTCCTCCCTCGATTTCCGAAATCTTTGTATCGCATTCCCCACCCCACCCCACCATGCTAACCCCCTCCTAGACATCGACACCACCCACCCCCTGCCGCAGAAATACGCCGGCTGGCTGTTTGTGTGCCCGCCCTTCTCGTGCGCGTGGCGCGACTTTAACAACGGGAAGATTCCGCCGCCGTATGAGAGGGAAAGGCCGAATTGGGGGGGCGCCGGGTGTTCCGGGAGGGGAGGGGAGGAGGGGTGAGTGCATTCTTTTTGGTCGAAGAGGGGAGTGGAACGGGGAGGCTGCTCTCGAGCTGCTTGAGCGTCTAGATCACATAGCAGGACCCTGGCGCAGGTAGACGAGGCGCTGGCCGTCGGAATGGCTCCCATGGGGTGCAGAGACTTCGACTGGTGCACGGAGAGGTTCAGGCGAGGCTTGGGGTTGCCTGACATGGCGAGGGAGAGGTTGGGGAGACTGGCGCGTTGGGAGACCCCATCGGGGAGGGATGGGTTCGCGCATCAGCCACTGCCGCTTTACGAAGCGAGATGTTTGGCGTGGGCTGAAATGGGGAGGGAGAGATTTGAGAGGCCGACACGAAGCTCGGAGCGCCGCGGAAGGTGGCTACCTCCATACTCCTCCTTCGCTCCCTTATCTCTTCGTCTTCCTTTTCCCTTCCCTCCACATGTACTAACCCGTCCCTCCTTCTCAGCCCCAAATTGTTCATCCACGGCGCCCTCCTTGCCACCGACTCCTGCCACCACCCGACCATCCTCGACTCGCACGGTGCATACCTCGCGTACGGCGCAGGCCTGGCGCCGTACCGTACGCTGGTACCCCAGTTTAGCTGCAGCGTGACACCGCTGCATACGGATGTGAGGGGTGGCGTTGCCGCTTAATTGGGTGCGTTGGCTTCACTCCTTAGCATTTGTCCTTGTGTTGGAGAGGGGTCGAGGGAGGGCCAGATCCCTACCCCCTTCGCATCGCTCTAACACTCCTGCCCTTTACACCCCTTCTCTTCTATCCTTTTCCGCCTTGCCTGACTTTTACTGAGATATTTTCCCCTTTCCACAGGTCCCCAACGACATCCCAAACGAAGGCCACCCCCCACCGCTCGGGCTCGCGTGGGCCAAGCGCGTCAACGCGCGTCTGCAGTGGTGCAGCAGCAACATGGGCATCTGGCACGCCTCAGACAGGCGCTGGCGCCAGGCGCATCGCATATGGCTCGCGGCGCTCGGTGCGGATGTCGGGAACATGAATGCTAGTGTGCTGGATCCAGGCGTGCCGGACACCTTGAGTGATGTTACGGGCAGCAGCGTGGGCTCCAGAGCGCAGAGAGAAGGTGGGGAGGACCCCGACGGGGCGGAATTTGATTTAGATGAGGACGACAATGGCGAGGAGGATGGGCACGCCGCGAGGCCTGTCGGCCTTGTGCTTCCCGTTCTGCACGCGCGCCTGGTCCCCCGCGCTGTTTGATGTCGCGTTCTCGGGGAACCCGATGAACTGCGAGCCGGTGCAGTGTGATGTGCTGAAGAGGATGTTTGAGTGACACAAGGGCCATGATTTGCAGACGGCGGCACGATACAAGTATGTGATTGATGTCAGAGCACTATTCGGCTTGTTGATGCTCGCGGCTGACATATATGCGCAGGTCGACAGGAACGAGTGGTTGAGTCGGTTCAAGCGCCTCACAAACTCGGGCTCGCTCATATTCAAGGCGACGACATATCCGGAGCGGTGTGTGCCCTTCTCTTTTTTCTAGTTCCTCCACTCTCTCTTCCTCACCCAGTGTATTCCTTCCTCGCTCACACACACTCCTGCCATTCTCCTTCCATTACTGCTGCTTGCTGACTCTCGTCCCGCCTGCAGGTTCACCGAGCGCCTCGCACCCTAGGTGCATTACGTCCCGATCCAAAACTACCTCCGTCAGTGATGTACCGCTCTATACCCAACTACCTCCGGCTTGCCCAATACTTTGGCACTCTTGATGGTATAGCGACCTCTGGACCCACACACCCATCTGGCGCCACCCATACCTCACGGGACTTGCAGCGCGCACCCCATTCCATAAGCAATACACGCTGCGACCGCCCTGCATTTCCCCTCCTCCTTCTCCTCACCAGCCTCCTATTGCCCTCCCCCCCACCATCCTCTTCCTGCCGCCGAGTACGAGCACACGGAATAAGGATGACAAGTATAGTGTGGATGTCCCTTGACTCTCCGGGCCAACCCCCCTGTCAGTATATATGTGTATTTGCAGCGTACCTATTGGTTGATCACTATCAGTTCTTTTGGTTCTTTTCCCATACGTACAATACATATACAGCCTTGTACTGTCGAGTACATCAATTCATCATCTTATACTCTTTACCCACATCGTCTGTGCACTCTGTGCCCCTGCACTTGCACCCGATAGCTCCGTGTTCTTTACGAGCTTTGGCTTTTTAGCCGCCGGCCTTCTGCCACCCAGGTTATATTTCTGACAGGTTATGGGCCCCGCGCCCTTAGCGCCTGAGCTCTAGCGTCGAGAGCCGCTGTCTCAGCCTGCCTGCTGGACTTCACCATCCACTCCTTACTTCTATCGCTCATCCTGATCTATGCCACCTTCCCTATCCTCCTCGACTCTCTGCTGTTGCTATAGGTCTTGCTCTCCAGCTTGTCTGCTCTGTTGCTGCAGCATCCCACACATTCCACGCTGTCGCACAGCTGACCTGATCATCTTTGATGAACTGCAGAAACCTTCTCACACTGTTGTGCACCTGCCATTGTCCACGGACATGTGCACAGCTTCTAGGTTTTCTCCGGATCTTCATGTTCTACATGATCCATTCATCATCTTCAGCATCTCCACCATCGAGGAGGTCGTTATTTACCTTGATTGTCCTGCTGCTCATCCCACCGATCTCACCGTGGCTGCTGTGCTGCTCCTTCCATGCGACTGCCCTTCATCCACTCGCATGACAATCCTCACCAGTGATTCAACACTGCTCCCAGTTATCTTCCGGGCTCACACTGCTGGTTCATCTGTCCGACCTATGACCATCAAGGTCTTGACAGAGGATAACACTTTCACCCCTCGCTCGCATGCACTGTACTCGGATACTGCGAGCTCTTGGGACGGGTGGGAGCCCTCATCCTCATCACTTCAACTTCCCACATCCTTTCCTGTGCACGTTGCTAGGTCCAGAGCACTTGCACTCTGTGGGCTGTTGGACTCGGTGGGAGCCAACTCGATCTTTGCTCCATCTGCATATGCACCTGCTCTACATTGCTGTGCACTTGCATTCCAGCTTCTTTTTGGACACGTTGGAGCAACCTTATTCACTGGTGCTCTCCGGCACATAACGACTAGTGCTGCTGCCATACAGCATTGGATCTGGCCGTTGCCTGGTTAAAGCTTATGGGCTCCACCATGTATCGGCACATGTTATACTGGACGCACCTCAGCCGTGCTGTACGAGAGTTCAGTACGCTCCCAGCAACCAACTTTTCCCCACCTCTCTTCGGACTTTTGGGTGACGGAGACTGTAGCCCATTGTGTCTGGAGCAAGGTGTGCTCTGGTTTGGTTTCTGGTACGCTTTGGTTCTTTCGTGTCCTTTCGCATGTTTCGTTCGGTGGGAGTCCTCACACCATCCTTTTTGTGTTTTATTTTCTTCCTCCATCCATCCGTTATTTTACGGTACTTGCAAAGGTGGGAGTGTCAGTATATATGTGTATTTGCAGCGTACCTATTGGTTGATCACTATCAGTTCTTTTGGTTCTTTTCCCATACGTACAATACATATACAGCCTTGTACTGTCGAGTACATCAATTCATCATCTTATACTCTTTACCCACATCGTCTGTGCCTTTCTGTGCCCCTGCACTTGCACCCGATAGCTCCGTGTTCTTTACGAGCTTTGGCTTTTTAGCCGCCGGCCTTCTGCCACCCAGGTTATATTTCTGACACCCCCTGCACAAGTTCCCCACTGCCCCTGCACGCCCTTTCCTCTACGATAAACCAGCACACACCTTATCAATCACCTACCTTCGCATTGTATAGCTTACATTACCTTACCATGTTCTCCATTCATACCTCAATGTTATTGTACACAACCATGTACCTTCAATGAATGAATTGTGTTGATTATGCATCCGAAAGTGAAAGATAAATTGGCTTGATAGAGAACTACCGAGGGAGGCCTGAACTACAGGCAATTACGTAGGATGGCCTGAACTACAGGCAAACTATGTAGGATAACCTGAACTACAGGCAACTATGTAGGATAACCTGAACTACAGGCAACTACGTAGGATGGCCTGAAATACGGGCAAATACGTAGGATGGCCTGAAATACGGGCAAATACGTAGATCTACGTAGACAGCCTGGGAAATACGGCAAATACGGCAAATACGGCAAAAACCAGGGATTGCTGATGTAGTAAGCGGAATGACCAACTGTAAAGGTGAATCAGCCCTCCCAAATTCTGATTGACAATGACAACAAGAACTCCCGCCAGAGAAGTTTCCGAGAGATCCAGAAGCTCTCAGAAGACTCGCAGAAGGCTCGCCGACAAACGCAGCCGCGCGAGGAACAAATCACCGGGAAATGACTCAGCCAAAAACGCTGGGATTGAACAGAGGCCAAGATCAGCGGTAGATTAGTGGTGAATCTGGCGAGTCCACTGATAGCTAAAGGAGAAGAAAGCGGAGAGCGGCGACCACGTGCAGATACAGCAATGCCCTTCAAGCCGCATAGTACTTGAAGGCAAGGAACTCCGAAAAGACGCCGCTGGTGTTGAAGGTTGGCGGCAAAATTGAAAGAGGGGATAATGTGCGCGTGTTTGAGTTCCAGCACCCCGTAGGAGTAAGCGGTACCCAAGCGGTACCAGCCTCAGGTGTGTAAAAGGTGACCAAGATGTGCGATTGTCATGTACTTTACGTGAGAGTTGATCCCATCTTGTCTCGCGACTCTCTCCTTAGAAGCTGGGATCACTGGCATTTCGGCAAGTTCAAATCGCAAATCGCAAACTTGTAATGGAGTATTGAGCCCGAGGTCGGCCTGAACTAGAGGGAATGCCGGACGACAGTAATCAGAAACAATCCAGAGCACTCAGCTCCAAAAATTACTGGTTTCTAATATAAAGTCTAGTCTATAGATATTAATAGTTAATACGTCGCCTCCTTGTAATCCGTGTAGCCCAGTGCGGGGTCAACGCCTTCCACGCCATATAGAGTCAGGAAATTGGGCGCATTATCCAGCTGCTTCCCCTCCTTGATACGCCTCCCGAGATCCGGGTGGGTGATCCAGTTTAGACCGAAGAATACGCCAGCAACCTTTCCGCTCCCGACGAGCTCCTCGGCCTCAGTGGGTGTAACCCCGGCGTTGACGAAGATGGGGGTGTTTGTCAACAAAGGCGAATAGGTCTCGACAACGTCGTGCGGCGTGGCGCGCTTCTTCCCTGTGTTCGGGTTCAACCTCGTGTGAAATCAATACAAGAGCAAAATACTGACCGTCATATTCGGGATCGAGGAATGGGCTGTACCGCATGAGGGCAACATAAGCCAGGTTCAACTTGTTGACCTCGCGCAGGAGATGCCCGAATGTGTCGATGGTGTCTTGCAAAGGCATCCCCATGTCGTTGTAGCCGCCCGCTAAACGGCCCATGAGAAGAGGCTGGTGACGGGGAAAAATGGGGACAGACCTGGGCTAACTTTCAGTGCGACATCGGGGCCCCAGACCTCGATTAATTCCTTGAGGATCTCGAGGGCGAATCTTGTGCGGTTCTCGACGCTTCCACCCCATTTATCGGTGCGCTGATTTGAGGTAGAGTCGAGGAACTGATGTACGATGTAGCCATTCGCGCCGTGCACTGAAAGCCGATGAGCAACACACGAGAAGAAAAAGTCGTCAGCCTACGTTCAACCCCATCGAACCCGGCCTTTTTGGCGTTGATAGCAGCCTGCTTGAATTGTGCGATCACCACGGTGGGGTCGGCGATCTCGGTAGGCTATATCCATGTTGAAAAGCGGTGGAAAATAAACATAGTCTGATTCGTACCGTAACATATCCAGGCTCTCCAGGAAGAAAGCGGAATTTCCCCCCGCGAGCAGCAGTCGCAGAGGGCGCATATACCGGCTAGTCGCGGAGGTCAGTTATCGGTGTATTATATCCAGCAGAATGAGATAACCCACCACGCCAGCGGCAATTTGCTCAGGAGCATCGGGGTGGCTGATGCGACCCACTAATAGCGATGCCAATTCAGAATCAGAAGGATTGTAGCTTATGAACAGACGTACGGTGCCCAAAGCTAAGATAAATCAGCTTGACTCTCGGTACATAAGGATGGCTGGGGACGAACCTGCGCGTAAATTTTGCTCCCGGCTTCGTGAACAGCATCTGTGATCTTCTTCCAACCGTCGATTTGAGCTTGATCCCAGATTCGGGAGCTTGGGGCCATTCGGTCCTTTGATGAGATGTCAGAACAATGTGAATGATGACCAAGAGTGAAGCTGAGTGAAGTACCCTTGACGCGTAATGAGGATGCCCTCGGAAGCGATAAGGCCCGCTCCGCCCTTGGCGCGTTGAACATAATACTTCAACATGATCTCGTTTGGGCACAGTTGCGGTGGAACGACTCCGTGTCAGAGCAGACATCCCTGCGTATGCGTTTGAGTAAAATAGCAGAGTCGAATGAACAGGTCCTACCAATTCTGTTTGGATCGTGGTACTTCCGACCTTTAACGGGGTAAATAGGGCAGACATTTCAAAGTAAGGCTGGTGGTGGTTGAGGAGAGGGTTAAAAGTTGGATGGGTTCATCTTTGGTTTAATCGCTCTTCTTATACTTCCCATCAGGATCTGCCGCCTCCGCCTCCGAGTTCGGAGTCGGATGCAAAGCTACCGAGCTGCTCGGAGGCGGCAGCGGCATAACTAATCAGTAAAAGCGATCGATGAGCAAGCACGGAAGCTTGTCCAGAAAAGGTACAATTTTCTCTGATTATCAACGGCATGCCATCGCAACCCTCAACGAGATTGAATGCGAGGGAAAGCAGAATCGCGAGCCCGGATTAATGTGGAAGCCTGAAGAAAAACTTCAGAGCCAACAAGCCTGACCGAGATGTACTTGATGGAGTAGTTTGGGAGGGAGTTGGGGGAGCAATTTGGAAACCACCCTTGGCGGCGTGTGTAATCCGATATCTGTCATCTCTGATCGCCGTTCAGCCCGTGTCATGACGTCAGGCGCGTTAGTAAAACGAAATAAGTTCGGAAATCGTTCGGAACCTCTTGAATCTCTTGAGACATGTACAGTAATGAAGTTCTTGCGGAGGTCCTGCCACGTATCAATCATGCTGGCTTGAGCCCAGCTTCGTCTCGAAATTCTCGCGAGTCGCAATGATGCGTGCGCTATGTATTTCTTTATCATCCTCTACTACTCATGAACTTAACAGAAGAAAACAGGAAGAAAAGAAAGAAAATGCTATCTTCCACCCAAGTCCGAGGGCCGAGGCAAACGGGCGATACCTGCTTCCAAGCTGTCATAGGCACAAGTACAATATTCGCAGGCGTCGTGGGGCTTACCATGACCGGGACGACGCAGCAACGCTCAATCTGTGCGTTCCTTTCTGCTCGCTCCCACTGCTCTTTCACTCTCCTCTAATACACTGGGTTCCAACCCCAGACCCCTGTCTACCTTATGTTACATGCGATGCCATGGGCGATGTGCGGCTATACTTGTGTGTACGCCGCGGCGATGTAGCCGGCCCTTCGGCAAGTTTACGTTAGTACGCTCGATACATGGTCCGGCTACCCGGCCTGCTGCATATATTGACCTGCGTCTACGCCAGTGTTGGGCACGTGGACACATCTTGACCAAAATCATGGGTGGATTTGAGGCCATCTTATGTGGCTCTAGCGTTGCCGGTGTCGGGTTCAGAACCGAACTGCGGGTTAGGTTCGAGGTTCGAGATTTTTTTGAACTTTACCGAACCTGTGCGAACCTGTCCGGACATGTTCGAACCCAGGATGATTTCTGTAAAAATGTTGGAGAAAAATGGCAACCTGAAGTGCATTTTAAACTCCACAGCTGACAATATAGTTTCTGCGTCCTGCAGTGTACCCTTTGGCTAAACCTTCCACTTCTCGAGGCTCGTCGAGGCATGGACCAACGATGGTGATGACAAAAGATATATCCAAGGTCTGCAAGGTTCATTCAATACTGACCTGGATTAACGGTGTTTGAAACCAATGATACTTAGGACTTCAGGGCTGGGCTGAAATAGGGTATTTTGGATACAGTTGGAGGATCAGGTAAGTGATTTTTCAACCGTTGTTGCACGCGATGAGCTCACTCAGTATATAAATCTGCTTCGCAGTGGTGTGGTATTGTGTGGAGCACGTACATCTAGCGGAAACTGGGCGTAAAAGATTTTACGGTTCAGAACCCGAACCGAACCCTTTCTGAACTGGACCGATGTTCGGTTCGGAGTTCGAAACATTTGAGCGAACCGGACCCCAGGTCAGGTTCGGGGTTCGGATTTTTTCGCAAAAACCGAACCTAATCGGACCTCAGCAACACTATGTGGCTCAGTCGACGTCTATGTTGGTCTATCTTTCATCTAGGTCGGTCTACATGCGAGGACCGATGTAGAAGAATGTGGATATATGTAGATCCAGGATGGCTACATGATGTAGACATATGTAGACGAGGTGGTCCGTTTACCTTTGTGTATGGGGGTTGACGGACCCTCTGTCTACCGGGGGTCGGAACACAGTGAATAGTTCTGTTTTCAGTTCCACACTGGCCCAATGTACAATCTCATTTCTTGTCAGGAATCATACGAGAAGTCCAATTACCATCGAATACAAAGATTTCTGTTTCTCAGTTTCTCACCTAGCTTGTGCGGTGACGGTTCTCGTGAGTCTCGACGTCCTTCGGATAAACATGGGCGAACAAATTCGCCTCGTATTTCCATTTCTCTTACGGGCGATTCTTCACCACAACACGAGGTGCTCAACGCAAAGACGATTACATTTCATGAGGCTTAAGCTACAGATCTGCGTTTGAAGTCAATGAACTCAACTTCCGCACCACCCGCGCGTTTTGAGGTCCTCCAAAAAGCGTGCCATCATTTCTTCCTTGCTTTGATAGGTCAAGCCGAGTATGTGCTTGGATTTTGATGTGTGTATGTTTACAATAGGAGCTGGGAGCTCATGTCAGGGATTTCACGAGGGAGCGTGCCTTTTGGGATGATGTTGAGGGTGTGGGGCGATGTTGACTGGGGCATGTCAGCGCTGAGGTTGCGCGGAGGATAACTCGAACACGACACGAACCGAATTCCTGCAGCACATGCGGACCCGCGGTGATTATGAAGCGATGTCCACCCGCCGCGGCCTGCTCGAGCGCAAGGAAATGAGCTTCCGCGAGATCGAGGACGTCGACCCAGTTGGCTCCGGGGCGCACGAGTGCTGGCTCGTCCGGAAGGCCCTTCATGACTGCTTTATACAGCACGTCTACCGACTCGTTTAGGTCCTCAGGCCTGCTGCATTCATGGATTACGGGCCCGAAGATCTTTTGGCGCAGCGCAATTAATTAATTAATACACTCGCGGAAGGATAGGAAAGCGAGGGACGCAACGAATGGGGGACAGAGCGTCACCAGATCCCAGGAGACGTCGTTTGTCCTCTTGAAGTCCCATGCGGCCTTCTCGGCGAGCGATTTGGAGGCGCAATATTTATCGACGTCGGGGGCATGCACACCTTGCTCTTCAACCACGGTGATGGATCTAGTGTTCCAATCATCTTCAGTCCAGGGTGTTGGGCGGGTAGAGGTCCAGTGGACGACGGAGGCGACAGACGAGGTCACGACAATGCGCTTTATGGATGGGCTACGGGGATTTAATTGTTGAAGTGCCTCATGAGTTTTAAGTGACTGGGACTGACGCGTTTTGGGGCAGCGCTCTGAAGCATCCCTACGGTGCCTTTGACTGCGGGGTCGATGTATGCTGTACGGAAGAATATCAAATATGGGATTAATCAATGTCAAGAGCTTCAACACACCTTTTGGATCGTCACTTTTGTAATTGAAAGGGGAAGCAGTGTGCAATATTGAAGTCATGTCCTTCACCGCCTCGTCGAATGCTCCTTCCTAATACACCATCAGAATTAAAGTTAATGAGCATAAGGATTCAATCGTTCCGCACCTTCGTGATATCGGGAACTACGGCCAACTCAAACCTGTGTCCATATTGTTCAAAGAGGCGAGTGAGATGTTTTCCCTTCTCGGCTGAACGGACGGTTCCGCGGACGAAGTATCCCTTTTCGAGGAGGTTGCGGACGACGTCACCCGACGAAGCCGTTGCCCCCGAGACGAGGACTTTTTGCTGAGGTGCAGACATGGGCTGATGTTGGGATAGACTAGTGCGGGTTCGAGGGTGCCTTGCGTCGATTGGTGGAGAATCGTGGACGCTTTATACTGAGAACTGCCGTGGGTAAAACGTGAGAATGTAACCGACTTTGGCACCTCGCCATAGGACGCGTAGACTCTGCCGAACACTTAATTAAACGGCCGGACCGGGGACTCAACAACACATGCTGGAGTCATGCGTATTATCGATGTTCGGCCCTCCGCTCTGCGTGTTGGAGTCATACGTATTATTCGATATGTCGGCGTTCCGCTCTGGTGATCCGCGGATCACGCTTCTGATTAAAGCAAGTAAGGCCGACAAGCGGCATGGCCTGCTACGGGACTGTTGATTCAATGATGGAAATAATTTTCAAGTGCAAAAGTAGGGTTGATTCCGGGCCCCCGGCACATGGCAGGCGGTGTTCCGCACAAAAATTAGCATGGTTGGTTATATTGCGAGAATGAAAAACAAGTAGAAAACGGGCAAAGTGAAAGTGCCGCCCCCTGCCGCCCTTGTTGTGCCGCCGGGCGGCAGTGACTGTGTGAAGGGGCGGCAGTTAAATTTTGAACTTGAAAAATTGGAGATAGTCAATGCATGCTTGAAGTCCTCATCGATGTTGCACTGTCTGTGAGAATTAAGACATTATGCACCCATCGGGGCCTACATATGGACAAAAGAAGTCAAGACTATGTTCTTAGGGGCGGCAAAAGGCGGGCACTTGCACTATTTTGGGGGGCGGCAGAGGGCGGCAGTTGGTTCAAGGAGGGCGGCAAGGGGGCGGCAGGGGGGCGGCAGTGGGGGCGGCACTTCATTCTGAGGGGGCGGCACTTTATTTTGAGGGGCGGGCACTTTTACTACGTGACAGAGGGCGGCAGTGTGACCATTTGTGACGGAGGGCGGCAAAGAGCACAAAGGGCGGCACATTTCACAAAGTGTTCCGATTGTGTCTTGGGCTGTTATAGACTACCAATGTAATCCAGATCTGTGCTGCGAAGCTCAGCAGTTCCCTCGTCAATTGTGGTGCATTTTCCTGACGTTAACATCTTGCTGTGCATTTCTCACTAATTTCATTTGTTTCCCTATCAATATGAGATGACAAGCAATGACGTTGTCTCCATGCTACACCCTCATGTCAAGGCCACACTGAAATTTTTTGTTAGATTTTCCACGCAGCCGGAAGTCATTGGTATGTTGTCGCTCATTTTCATTTCCTTGAATGTTCATCATCGCAAACACATAGATTCAGCTTCTTCCTGCGAGCTCAGAATGTCTTGCAGCCACAAGATATCCATTCAATTGTTTGATTTCTTGCATGCCAGGTGCTACATTTCATTTTCATTTTCCTTCACTGACCTGTTCTTCTGAAGGTTGATGGACCCGATTCTGTACCGCACCAACCAGGCGGCCCGTATCGGTTAGACGCGTCCCTAATGCATCTGATAGAGCTAATTATTTTGATTTAACCTGTGTGTTCACCAATTAAACCGACATGTCTGTGCTTCTGGTAACACATTGAGTTCTAAAGCGACTGTCAGCACAGAGCAGATTCCGGGTTCTGAGGTGACGAGGGCGACTGAAGCACGAAGAGTTCCAAATGAATAAGCCTGGAGTTTAGACTAGAATAGTGTAAAGTACAGGAGAATAACTACGGTTTATATACTAAAGTCTCTAGGGGTTATAGATTAAGGTACAGTGTCCAATGACAACGGACAAGATTAATGCGAAGTAAATGAAGGGGTATAGGAACGTAGAGGGGTGATCGGGAACCCGAAGGTCGGGAAAACCGATCATAACCGTTTGGGATCCTAAAACGGTATCCAAGTTCGATTGATCAGATAGTTGATCTGATCAATGATCAGGTTGTTCGGGTTGTTCGGGTTCTGGAAGTAAAATGAAAAGACGATTCATGACATTACCCCCCCTCTAGGTGAAACCCGCCTCGGGTTTCACGATCGACACCGCTTCTTGTTCCACAGGTCCTCGCCGGTGATGACCCACTTCCGTCCGTGTGCGGTCTCCTTTAGAGCCGCCGGGTACTTCTCGTAGAAGTCCTCAAGACATTCCGTAGAATCCCCCAAGTGTTCCAAGGGTTCCCAGGTATTATCCTCGGGTCCATAACCCTCCCATCAAATGAGGTACTGCAAGCGTTTTCGCTTCTTGTTGAGGCGTATCTTCAGTACCTCGGCAATCTCATAGAGATCAACCCCGTCCACCACGTCAGGCGGAGGGGGATCGTCATGATGCTGATGAGCTGCCACCGGTGGAACCCAGGGTCGAAGGAATATGGTGTTGAAGACTGGATGAACCTTCCAGGAATCGGGAAGTTTAAGCTCATAGGAGATGGCTCCCACTTTACGGACGACCGTGAAGGGACCATAGCGCCGAGCTTCGAACTTCTTCATCGGGCGATGTGTGACCAAATTTGCTCCAGAGAGGTACACCTTATCGCCCAGTTTGTAGTCGGGGTCTGCCTGCCGTTTGGCGTCGTAGAACCTTTTCATCGTCTCCTGTGCTGTGCGCATGGCGGCCCCCGCTTCCTCTCGGACTTTCGACATCCGGGTTGCAAATTTCGTCGCATCCTCAGTCGGTACTTCAAGACGTGGCTCCGTCCCCTTCCGCGGGTGGAACCCCATGGTCACGAAGATGGGACTGAAACCCGCAGTCTTGCTAACCTGATCGTTGTGGTTGAATTCCGCCAGAGTCAACCAGTCCGCCCAGTTGTCCTGCAAGAAGTTGGTGAAAACCCGAAGGGTATTGCTCGATGTTCTGGTTGACTCGTTCGGTCTGTCCATCGGTTTGTGGGTGATAGGCTGTCGAGGCGTTCGACTTTATGCCCAGGAGCTTCAACAGATCCCGCATGAAGTGTCCCACAAACTGCGTCCCCCGGTCGCTAATCACCACCTCGGGCAACCCGAAGTCTTTTCACACATGGTCACGGTAAATGCGCGCCATCCCCTCTCCTCCCAGGTGCTCGGTGCAAGGCACCACCCGGATTCCTTTCCCTAGTCGATCCACGATCACTGCGATAGAGTTGTACCCATTACTGATGGGTAGTTTGGTGATTAGGTCCACCGAAACATTCTGCCAAACTCTTTCCAGAACTGCGTTGGGGTGTAGTGGTCCTCGGAGCTTAGAGGGAAAGAGCTTTGTCCTCTGACACACGGGACAAGCTGAGACGTATCATTTAGCGTCCGATAGCAGAGAGGGCCAGTAGTAGTTCCGGGTTACTAATTCCGCCGTTCGGAATTGTCCCGGATGTCCGGAAATGTAGTCGTCGTGGTGTGCTCGTAGAATCCGGTGTCGTAGATCTCCAGTTGGGGGAACATATACGGTTCAATACCAGGTTACGAACCTGTCCTCGTCTTCTTCCCAGCCCTCGGCCTTTTCTTCTAGCGCTTTCTTCACCGCATCTTCCCAATCAGCTTTCCCAGCCTTGATGTCCTCCATGAATTGATCACCTGCCGTGTCGTCCAAGACCAGCGGCATGGCTTTCAAAAATTCCTCCCCGTCCATCCTCTGGAAGTACTGTTCCGGCAGCAGCACAAGATTCGAATTATCCTGCGCCCCCTTCTCATGACCGCTTCGCCTCGAAAGCGCGTCAGTTTTCGCGTGTTGTTTCCCGGGCTTGTGAATGAGCACGAAGTCGTATTCGCTGAGTTCCAAAGACCACCGAGCCTGTCGTCTATTGAGTTTCTTTGTCGTGGTGAAGTACTCCAGATTCTTGTGGTCGGTCCAGATCTCGAATTTCAGCTGACTGCCCTGCAAGTAGTGTCGCCATTCATAGAGGGCCCGCATGATCACCAACATTTCCTTGTCGTGGATGTCGTAGTTCCGCTCGGTGTCGTTTAGTCCCTTGGACATAAACACAATCGGAACCCACACCCCGTCCTGGCACTGCGTCAAGCAGGCCCCTGTGGCGTAATCCGAGGAATCCGCCTCCACCTGCCATTCCCCAACGTCTGTTGGAAAATGCAGTACGGGTTCCGAAGTTACGGCCAATATTAATTGGTCGAACACGTTCTTTTCCAGTTCTCCCCACCTCTACTTGTAATCCTTCCGGGTAAGACGAGTTAACGGCTTCGCGTAATCCCCGAATCCTTTGATGAAGCATCGGTAGAAGTTGAGGAACCCGAGGAAGCTTTGTACGTCTTTGACATTCCTTGGGGCTGCCCATTGTCGAACGCCCTCGACTTTTATGGGATCCATCTGAATTTTCCCATTGCCGACAATAACTCCCAGATATTCGACCTCTCTCTGTTCGAACTCGCATTTCTCGGGTTTCAGGAACAACTTGTTTTCCTGAAGAATCCGCAAGACCTCCTTGACTGTGGAGCGGTGTTCTTCCAGATGTGCCGAATAGATGAGAATATCATCCAGATAAACAATAACCCGTCCTTCCGCAATAAGATCCGCAAAGATGTCGTTCATCATGGATTGGAAGGTGGCCGGCGAGTTCGTAAGGCCAAAGAACATAACCAACGGTTCCCACAACCCTCGGTTTGTGACGAACACGGCTTTCTCTTCATCTCCTTCCTTGATCCGGATATTGTTGTATCCCCATCGAACATCCAATTTAGTGAACCAGGTTGCCTTACGGAGCATGTGCATGATCTCCGAGATCAACGAAAGAGGATACCGGTTCTTGATGGTAAGGGAGTTCAACTTCTGATAGTCCTGAACAGGCCGTAGTTTCCCATCCTTCTTCTTCAAAAAGAAGAAAGGAGAGGCCCATGGCGATTTCGAGGGGCGAATACGTCCGGTTTCCACATGTTCTTTAATGAACGCGTCCAATTCCGCCTGTTCCGGGACAGACAAGGGAATACTCTGCCCTTTTACGGGTTCTGCGCCGGTGAAACGGCGTAACATAAATGCGCGGCATCTAGGGCTAATTTTGCGATTTCCTATGACCAGTATTTATACAACGGGAAGCAACTAGCACTTCTGTTGTTGCTAGCATATCAGCTAGTATGCAGACCACTTGTTAGGTGATATCAAGGAGAGTCAGAGCGAGCCCTAACTGCTGACTGTAGCACGAGGCTGCACTAGTGTGGCGTGCTAGCTACTAGCTGAGTGTACAAACAACCAGGGATTAAACCACTGCCTATACATTCATGAGACATGACCTAGGAGACTCTAGTAGTCCAGAGATGACTTGGAACAGAGCTAGCGAAGGTCTAGCAGACGGATATCTACGATGGAAGTACAGCTAGGGAGCTACGCCTTGAGCTAGGGAGCTCGGCGCGGTAACCGGTGGTACTATCTAATCTCTAGATAAGCGACTAGACGGCGCTAGGCGGAACAACCCTACTAGCGACCGGCTAGGGCTTTGACAAAGACATACCACGACATACGAGATGAGGCAGCACGCGGCTAGTGCCCGATCTGGGCAGCTAGGGCGAAGGGGAATAGCAAGCAGGCTATTGGAACGGAGCTAGGGACGATCGTACAGCCTGTACCGATGTTCAGAGGGTGGATCGACGTTCTGACCAACGAGCTATGACCATTTGATGTCGGTCGCAACACTGCGTCGCCTAGATGAAGTAGATCGACGCTCTGACAGAGTAGAGATGACCTAGATCACCGGCTACATCGCCGGTTGGTCCGGAAGGGGTACTCGGCATAGACGGAGGGCTGAGGATCCATTGATATACCCACGGTTGAACACTAGCCGGTTAGCGAGGCTGACCTGGCGTATACCAAACCAGTCCCAAAACCAAACGGCAGTCGTCTCATTGGCTGACTGTATTTCTTATCATCTAATATTGCTTATTGTATTATTCAGCTCGCTTTCACATGTAACTCACACCTAGTAGTATAAAAGGGAGCGCAGGACAGACTAGGGTCTAAGAATATTACACCCCAGACTTTGGACGAAGCTGGTGCTAGTGGACTCAGGCTGCTAGTGGAGGTTGATACCGAACTTCACTTGTAGTAGTCTTTATATTGGAATCAGTAACTGTGGACTCTGGAAACATCGAGTGACTAAGTTGAGGATTTCGTGTTGTTGGTCTTGGACCTCCACATATAAAACAAGGGTGTTCTCTTCGAGACCCAACTGCAGTTTGCGCTAGTGACTTTGCCTTCACCCCGACACAACGGAAGCTCTGTCGTAGTGTGTTGGATCGCTTGCTAGGTGGATTGTGTGTTGACTTGAGCCCACTAAGAAGAAGACGGACTAGGTGCCCCCACCTCTAGTTTGGCTATAACTTGTCAGTTACTTCGCCTCCACCCCGATATAGACGGAAGCTCTGTCGTAGTGTGTTGGGTCGCTAGCTGGACGCTTGTATGGTGCCCCTCACTTAGTCACCGCTACATTTGTACAGTGGCCAAATCGATCGGGGAATTTTTTTGGCTGGGAGACACCCAAAATTGACCAATTTTGGGTGTGAAATGAAGGAAGTACAAGGCATGTGGCGCGCGTAGCGCGCCGAAAAACAATGAATTATACCTCTCTCATGCCTCTTTAGCCAATTTCCAGACTGGTCTGGTGAGATTCGGTAGTGGGTGGCCAATTTGGTCTGCGGAAGATCATTTATCTCACTCAGAACTTATTTTCAGGACAATCCCTCTTGCCAAAGTGTAGCTTGGATGGAAAGGAGCATTTCTACAAGAGGGATTAAAAATCAGTTTTTTTCTGGGTGAGAACAAACCCTTGTACAAAAGTAGCGGTGACTAAGTGAGGGGCACCATAGTGAGCTAGTGCCGATAAAAGCGGAAAGGTTCCTATTCTTGGTTAAGGAATAGGTCGGCGGTCAAGGAGAGTCTTGCCGTTTGAGGATTGAAGTCCATTTGTTGTTAGCCTCAGTAGTCTTTGGGGCTGCCCTTAGCGAGGATTTTCACAAACCTACATACTCTGCCCTGGTGTTCTCGACCTAGCGGTCCAGCCATCTTGTATCCACCCCATATAAACACACCCCCGGACCATCCCTAGGTTCCTAGCAGTGTTGTTGTTGGCGGTTGCATATTGCTAGTATGTTGTAGAGTGTGTTGTTAGAAGCCTATAAATCAAACTTGTGTTTGTTCAACCTGCTGGTCGCATACTACGGCCCGGACCCGAACTCACAAAGAGAAGCACTTAGATCTTTGGAGGTAGATTGGTTGTGGTTGGTTGTGTTGGGTGTTTGTTCGCAATACCTATCAATTAGCTATTCCTAGTCATATAAGAAGTGCACCGTTTCACCGGTTTCAACTCTATCGCATGGTCCCACTTTCGCCATTCCGGTAGTTTATCGAAGTCCTTTTTCTCGAAGACCCCTCGAAATTCCTCCAGATAATGAGCGGGGATGCTCTCTTCCAGCGTCTTAGCCCCCTTGGCCTTGTGAGCAGCGGCTGCCAGCTTAGTAGCCACGCTACCCATAGCGCGGAGGTGTTCGGCATCCCGTGTGTCCAGAACGTCTTCGGGATACATCTTCGTGACGAAGATGCGGTCTCCCTCTCCTACGTCGGCGTTGTCTTCCTCCTCCCACTCCTCCCATAAGCGCAGCTCATATGGTCAGAATAACTCATTAAACCCTTGGCCGTGCCCACGGGCTCAATGTGTTATTTGTGGCAACTCTATATATGGAAACCCCACAGGATAACAGGTTAACTGTTGGCAATGTTGGCGGGCCTAATGTGTTATCTTGTGGACATTGCCGTATACAAAAAAAGGATGCCCAAAGAGTGGATTGAACCTGAGACCTTTAGCTACCAGAAGCGGCAGGAGCGGCAGAGGGCATTACCTTTACACCATGAGAGCTATAACAGGGTAGTTCTCTGTCTCAGCTAGGCTAAGCCTAGGCTTAGCCTACCTGGGGCTGCTTATACCCACCTCTAGGGCAGGGAAGCTGCCCTAAGTCTTTGAAAACAGTTTTTCACTATTTATTATGTGTTTTGGAGTATTTCAAAACCCTAACCAACCCTAACACCCAACCAAAATAAATAAATATACCTAGGACCAAGGCACTAACCTCCACCCTACCCTCTAACCTGAACATAAATGATGACAAACTGTTTTCAAAGACTTAGGGCAGCTTCCCTGCCTTAGAGGTGGGTATAAGCAGCCCCAGGTAGGCTAAGCCTAGGCTTAGCCTAGCTGAGACAGAGAACTACCCTGTTATAGCTCTCATGGTGTAAAGGTAATGCCCTCTGCCGCTCCTGCCGCTTATGGTAGCTAAAGGTCTCAGGTTCAATCCACTCTTTGGGCATCCTTTTTTTGTATACGGCAACGTCCACAAGATAACACATTAGGCCCGCCAACATTGCCAACAGTTAACCTGTTATCCTGTGGGGTTTCCATATATAGAGTTGCCACAGATAACGCATTGAGCCCGTGGGCATGGCCAGGGGTTTAACTAGTTATTCTGACCATATGAGCTGATAAGCGGGCTCGTTTGCAAGCGGCAGGACACCTGGAGAAACGAATGGTTTGTTTCTGCCAGTCGATCTCCGGGTTGTGTTGTTTCAACCAATTGAACCCGATGATGACGTCGCTCTTCCCAGTATCCGTTACTGCAAACGAGAATATTTCGGCATGGTCCTGTACTCGGAGACGCATGCGCGCAACGTGGGTGATGCATCCTCCTTTGTTGAGGGAACTGTCCGCGTTGTAAACCGGAACCGCTACAGCTAGGGGTTCCACTTCGATTCCGTGCTCGTCAACGAACCGCTGGCTCATGAATCCGTTGGTAGCCCCACTGTCCAGTAACCCGACCACTGTATAACCTTTAAGGTTATTCAGCCCTTCAAGGGTCATTGGAACCATCATGGAGTTCCCAGTGGCCCGGATATACTGTGGTGGCTCTTTCAAGTTGTCCAGTATGCCCAGAGCATCAGGGAAGTAAGCCGTTCGGATTTCTTCCACCATCTCGTCGTCCACCTCCTGTATTCTTGCCGGGTGAGTCCACTTGGTGATGATCTCCCGCGCCTTCCATTCTTGGGCCCGCGCTCGGGTTGCAACCCGACGCGCGCTTCCGAGGGGGAGTCTGCACCATTCCGCTTTCTCCCGCTCGGGCTTCCGGGGTTTCTTGCCCCTTCGCTTAGAGTCAGAGGGAGAAACAGCTCCCTCACTCTTCTCAAACTCAGAGGGAGTCCTCGCTCCCTCTTCCATCTCCACTGTGTCTTCCCCCACACCGGGTTCTTCGATAGTCAAAACAGAGAATGAATTGTTCGAAGTCGTTATAGGTGGGGGGTATAAGAGAATCCGAGGGCACAGTCTTCACTCGGATTTGTCGACAAAATCCTCCTTCCCGAGGTGTTCCTCCATCATTTCCGTGATCAACGTACGGAACTGGGGGTTGGTGGGTCCTCGGGTAGTGCAGTTACGGGCCATGTGCCCGACTTCCCCGCACTGGTAGCATCGGGGAACCGGCTTCTTGCTGACCGCCCGGTCTATGTCCATAGGCGCGGGCCCCGCGTTAGGGGCCCTGCCAGTGACGACCGGGGGCGGAACGACGGCAGCAGGGGGATTCGTTGGAGCGCGCTGCTCATTCCTGCAAAAGAAGTTCCCCGGGTTCTGATTCTGTTGCACCTTGGGCACCGTGACGGGACGATCGCGAAGCGCGCCATCCATAACGTGGAAGGCGCGACACAACCCGTCGTGCTTGATGACCGCCATCTTCCAGTCGGCGTAGGTGATCAGTAGTGCGGTTTGTCCGTAGACGGACTGCAGAACCGGCTTAAGATCCCCTGCTTGAGGAGACGGATAAGCGTGGTTTCGTTGTAACCCGTGGTGTTGTTGTATGTGTCCAGGAGCGTGAAGTACTCCGTGGCCGTTCCCGCACCCTGGCGCAGCTTTTCGATTTTAGCCTGCGCAATTTCCACCTGTGCCCCTCCTTTGAAGGCATCAATGAGGTTCTTCTTGAAGACCTCGTAACTCCGATACAGCGGGGTATTGGGATCTCTCGGGTTGCGCATTGCCTGCACAACGTTGTTGGCCCATGCCGCTGCCGATCCTTCCTTCATGTAGGACAGGACAAAGGCGATCTTCGCGCTGTCCCTCTCGTACGTCGGGTTGTCCAGGAAGTGCAACCAGCACTCCGCCAGATAGGAGTCCACCAACTCGGAGTCTCCTTTAAACGGGGTAGGGGCAGCGACACGGGCCGTCTTCACCTGTTTAGTCTCCCTGGGCCCTCCCGTAGAGGCTCTTCCCAAGGCAACGAGGGCATCGCGCAAGAGTTGTTGCGAATGGGTGTTGTCCTCGCAGAGCAGACAATTCTCTCCGCGCAAGTTCCCCAGTTCCTCCTGCATCACTCCGAATTGCCCTCCCGCGTGTTGTAGGGCCTGCAGCAGGACGCTGTCCCTCTCTTCGCTGGTTAGGGCGCCAAAGCTCTCCATTGAGGGGGGCACATAGTCGTTGCTCATTGTGTTACATCCAGTCGGGTACGCCGTGTAGAGACACTATTCTTTTGTCAGCACAGAGCAGATTCCGGGTTCTGAGGTGACAAGGGCGACTGAAGCACAAAGAGTTCCAAATGAATAAGCCTGGAGTTTAGACTAGAATAGTGTAAAGTACAGGAGAATAACTACGGTTTATATACTAAAGTCTCTAGGGGTTTATAGATTAAGGTACAGTGTCCAATGACAATGGACAAGATTAATGCGAAGTAAATGAAGGGGTATAGGAACGTAGAGGGGTGATCGGGAACCCGAAGGTCGGGAAACCGATCATAACCGTTTGGGATCCTAAAACGGTATCAAGTTCGATTGATCAGATAGTTGATCTGATCAATGATCAGGTTGTTCGGGTTGTTCAGGTTCTGGAAGTAAAATGAAAAGACGATTCATGACAGCGACACTGAGATACTTATGAGGTTTTTACCATGTCCACCACCCACCAGCGCTCTACTCGACTTCTCATCCTCTTGCCACCCTGCCACACCATCGCTGTCCTTGACGCAACAGGACCACATTTTATTCTCCTCAAATTTTGAGCTTCAAACGGCACTCGGCGTCACCAGTGCATTACCCCATATTTCTTTTTCCACAGCAAGGTGCAGACTTGGTTTTCGTTGTCTCGATGTGTCCCGTCCACATGGCCACGCGGAAGTTTGAGGTAGGTGTTCATTCAAAATTTCAATAGCTAACAAACAGGCAGTCTGATAGCTTAGTACAGTAAAAGGTCATCGGCATTTAAAATACTGTCTGGTATGCTGCATCGAGGGGGCAATTGCGTCCTATGAATGCGGAGTTGCCGCGCTGGGAATATACTTCATTTACGGCACATATGTAGTAGATGCCCGACATGAATCAAGTACTCTTTTCAACGCGCCGTCAGATTTGTTTCGGGAACCCGAAGTTGGTTCCCACTGGTCTGCACTTACGCTGGAGCAAAGCGAAGGCACATCTTGTAAGACTTCAAAAAATATGAGGGCGGCACAAGGCGGTAGCGTGACAAAAGTGCCGCTACTGAGAGGCGGCACTTTCTCCATCAAGGGCGGCACGTGACTGCCACCCCTTGGCGGCAAAGGGCGGCACTGGCGGCACTGGCGGCAATTTCACCGTGCCCGTAGAAAACTATTATGCGAAATGGGCGGCCCAAAGCCAGCTTGCATTGGGCCGACACAACACATCAGATTTAAATTTGACAATGTAGAGGGTGTAAGACTCCGAAAAGGAAACACAGAACACGGTTGAACTGTTGCAGAAAATAAACCTAAGATTGTAGAGTCTAGAGTGCACCTGATGTCTCTGCGCATTGTCAGAGGCAAGTCAGAGGCTCAGAGCTTGCTCAGAGCCAAGAGCGGGGTCGTCAAGTCGCTAAATGTTGTTCAGGTTGTTGGTGTCGGCGAACTCTGGCTGGAAAACAGCTGCCTAATGTTGTCACAACTTGGTGCTTGAAGTCGTGAAGTCGACTTTTGTAAGTCAATTTAAGCCGAGTTGAGTCGAGTCACTTGCGTGACTCGGCTCGACTTCAAAGTCATTCATGTCGACTTGAAGCGACTCAAAGTGACTTCGAGTCAGGTATTCAACTCAATATTTTGGAATAGTTGTGTGGACATGATAGGATTATTTCTCCCGATGATGGGTCCCTTGAAAGGGTGAAAACCATGCTTGCGGGTTGTATTGATGGATTAGCGAGGCACGCTTACGCTGCCATTGATGGTAAAATGGGTGATAACACGCACAATAAAATTCACCGCGTTCCCAAAGCCCCTCGGCAAACCTTGCCGAGCTGTGACTCCATGCGTCGAGCTCTGAAGTGAGGTCTGCCGTCATCGCTTAGGCACAGATCTGCCGAGCTGTGACTAGGTGTGACTCCGTTGCATCGACTTCCTCTACCTCCGGGCCTTGACACACCTTGGCAGACCTTGTCTGACTCTTCCTATATCACTGCCCATCTCTAGCCCATCTCACCCTATTGCGAACAGGGCTTTGTTGGGGCATAATTCAATCATAGTACATCAAGTTTTGTGATGACGCTTAATTGCCGTACATGACTTGCGAAATTAAAGCTTGATTCTCCACATTCTCATGGAGCCGGCGCCCGTTTCGGCGCTGCCCTCTGCTTCCTACAAGTTTCCTACACTCATGATTTCTCATGGATGCACAATATGCCAGGTCCACATGAATGGCGCTGTGGCCAACAGGGTTTGGACCACAAGCTATGACAAGGGCGCTTCAACCGCGCTTAGACTCCGCTTAGCACTAAGCGAAACATGACAGCTACTACGGTTTCCAGGGCTCGGATCCCACCACACTTCTGCCTCACTCTCACCAATGAACATTTTCAACACTGCACCGTCCACGACATACATAGTATACGGCTTTAAATGAGTACCAAAAAGTCGACTTGAGTTGACTTGAACGACTTGACTTGACTTGAACCAGAAAAGTCGAGTTGAAGTTGAGTCAATGTGCAACTTGTCGTGACTGTCATTGTTTTTCTTGGGGTACAACCCAATATCGTACTGCTGCACTGCACTGGAAGAGGCCAGAAACACACCGTGAAATTGCCCGTTGTACTTTGCATCATATGGAATAAGTAGAGAGTTTGCGGTAGGCCATGAGTGTAACTAGTGGCTCCTGGTATAAAGTGATATCACATAGTGGGTGACTTTCCGTAAGGATAGAAATATGTTTTCGAGTAGATGTATAAATTTTGTTACCATATGGAGGCAGCTGTCAGGACCCCATCGTCCTCAGATCTCATTACGGCATGGTTCAGAGGCTTTCCAGAATATAATTTATCTCCAGTCTGGAGAGGGGTCCCTCCCCCCTCTCCATTTATTAGCCTCGAATAAACAGTTTCATTCCTCTTTCGTCAGCGCTGATTACGGTCCGACTCGTTCCGCGGCCGGATCGGATTCAGATTCTCCCATACCGCTCACTGGCATACTCGACGACGAATGACCTCTGGACGAACCGGCTTTTCTCTACCGTATAATTCTGCTGTCTGGCAACCAATATACTGCCTCAGCACCTTCAGCCACCGATGCAAAGCCTCCGTACCTTCAGCAACCGCTGCCTCCCATGTACTGTGCCTTCATTCTGAATAAGTCGTCGGGCTTCCTACACCAGCAAAATCCCTGCAGGGCAGCGTGTAGCAATCTACACTCATTTTCTCGGATTCTGCCGTCGCAAGTCGCCCTCTCTACACAACTTTAAATGATTCACTGTACCCGATGCCAAGACGACCGACAAATGGACTCATAAAAACACTGCTCATGCCCATGGATCCCCCGTTCGAGGTTCGCTCTTCTTTCATACCACTCTTTCCTTGATCCTTTATCTTTCTCCAATGTCAGACCCCGCCGTTCCTCCGTTTACTCAGTTACACCCCAAGCCCGACATTCGCTACAATATTCGATATGACACCAGTGGAAGACCCTGGCTCCTTGACGCAGGCGGCCAGTGGGTGCCTGCCAGAGAGGAACATCTTGTATGCATTCGCTCTATTGCTTTATTGCTCTAACGCCTGAACCACGGTAGGCACTGCCGTTGCAACCTGCATTCGAACAGAGAGGTGCCATGGCTTCCGCACAAGGCTCATTTCCAGTAAGCATCATGGTCCCTTGGAATTGAGTATGCTGTTGATGACATTGGTTCAGTCTCCTGCATACAACTTTCCCTTGGCGCCTGCTTCCTCATCGTCGGGCCCTCCTATCGACCCTCACCTTCTCCCTCTACCGTACAACAATGTCCACGACCTTTCTGATCCCCACGCCATTGCCAAGGCCAGCCTCATCCCGGCTGCGAAAGTGGCTGGTGCCCGTCAGAAGGGCAAGAAGCGTCAGCTGTCGTCTGATTCAAGTGACGACAGTGATGTACCTGCTCCCAAACGTCGCGGTGGGGGTGGACGGGGTGGATGGCTGGCAGGATCCACCAACTTCTCGACGAATGACAACCACCCGCCTGCTCGACATTGTCAAAAGAAAGAAGAAGAAGCTGCTCAGTCAGAAGGGTTGGGCAGCCGTCACCAAGCGCTACAACAAGTGGGCGAAAGTCAACAACAGGCCGGAACGTGAACTCAAGGCTCTGGACACCAAGTACAAATCGGTGTGTTGTCTTTCCTGATCTCTTCCCCCCCTTGATGCTGTTCTTAGTTGCTGAGAAAGAAGAAGCCCACCGGTGAAGGGGCCTGCCCTCCGGAGGTCAAGCGTGCACATCAGATTGAAGCTTCCATCAACCATTGCGCAGACATTCATGCACCCAGCGACAACTCCGACATGGCATCAATGCTGGAGGTGCTGGCGCTGTTGATATTTCATCGGACGACGACGACGTCATTGAAGTTGCACCTTCTGGCCCATCCACCATTCGTACCGTGGTTGCACGTCGTGCCCCAACCCCTCCTCTCCGTGCCTCGAGTCCCCCGCGCCGCCGCTCTCGTATGAGTGCCCCTGATCTCGTCAACAGGATCTTGAAAGCATTCGATCCAGAGGTCCAGAAGACCCGGGACGCGGACCGTGCCGAGCGCTCCTTCCAGACAACTCACATTCTCACCCTCACCCAACAACTTCGTGATGCCCAAGCCACCAATGAAAGCTTGCGTGATCAAATTACGGCGATGCAAACTCGCATGCATGATGTCGAGCGTGCGAAGGACCGCGCTGAGCTCAAGCTCGAGTTCGCTCAGGCTGGTAGCAGTAGTACGGGGCCTTCCTATAGGCGCCCCAGTCGGTCTGCTGTCTACAAGGAAAACCCCGACCTTGTGCATGTCGGAGGGAAGGTTCGCTGTGAGCACCGTTATCCGGATGGGGGTTCATGCACTCAATGGATGTCAGATCGTTCGAGTGACGATGAAGACAAGGAGAATTGGGATCCTAGCTCTTCCGCTAGCAGCGCTTACTACGATGACAGCTTCTTCTTCAATATGGAGCAATCGTCTAGCCCCCTTGCCAAGCCAGTGGAAGCGGTGGAGGAAGCTGTAGTGTCGGTGACGGAGAGCACATCTGTTGCTGATGGCGGTAACTAGACCACATTCTTTTCGAGTATGAACACTTTATCTTGGACATTCATTACCTACACTCTTTGCTAATTGTTCACTGTCGAACACCGAACACCAGTACTACTCCTCATACTACGCTCCTTGCTTGAATTGACTACTACTGAACACTGCTACTACCGCTTGTCTTGTCTACGTCGTGAACCAAACTTGTTTTTCACTCGTAAATTGCAATATTGTGAAACTGCGCAACTCGATCTGAGCGATGCTGTTCAGAGAACAGCATATTCTCAAATCCACTCCACATCTGCTCCTCTTCTCGACTCTGCTTCCATAATGGCATGTAGACGTTGCGGATTTGGTTTATGCCAACCAATTCAGCTCGGATGTTGTTTAGACGAACACAAATCTCGAGTAAATCCCCACGTTCTTTTTGGCGACCCACTTCTAATGGGATTCGAAGTCATCCAAACGATCCTTGCAGCCCTCGCATCCCCCACTCTGCAGTCTGCTGGTACGACAATAACTCGCGGTCAAATGCAAGTTTCTCCTCGATCTCGGCTGTGGTGCCTCAAATCTTCTGCCCTGTCTTGATTGGTGCGCGTATTTTTCCTTCTATCTGGTTGGCCCCGCGAGGGAATGCGGTGTCGGCTACAAGATAAAACCCATCGGGAGTGCGTGTTTGAAGTTTCTCGTAGATCGGCCGGGCAACACGCGAGTCATGCCAGCTGCCGGGTGTGTTGAGAACAGCTGCAATTATAGTCCCTGCAGCAATAATCTAGTTCAGAGCTGTTGCGATCCCAAGCCAAACCAAAAACTCACCCTTTGGGGAGAATATGAGAACAGAGCTAACAAAGTGTTCACAAAGCCATCCATTATATGTAGTGTTCTCAATTTCTTCATTGTCTGAAGTTTGGCAAGCCAAATTCAATCCATCGATGCTTGCAAAAGCACCGGTCAACCAGGGATGGTGTTCGACAATCAAGTCGTTGTAATCCTGGAAATCGTTGGGCTGCCACTTGATAGTAGCAGCTGGAATCTGGCGGAGAACCCCCAGAAGGATTTCAAGACCAAATGTGATGTATTGAGAAATGGTACTGGGAATACATGCAAAGATCTGTTGGAGGCTGATCTCCCACATTGTCGAATTGAGATAATGAAGCACAAGGCCAAGAGCTCCTGATCCATCAAGGGACCGTGCGCCCGGACGAGTCCGTCCAAGGCTAGATGTGTCCTGCCGGGGAATGGGTGTGGTGTCCCATGCATAGCCAAAGCCAGAATTGAGTATAGTGTCGAAAGTACGGACATCGAAGCCCATTGTCGTAATGTATGCGCGGTCATTGTGTGTTCGATAGAGGACCTGCCAAGCAGTAGCTCCCCTCGGATTTCGTAGGAGTTGAGACCAGCAAAGATACAACCGACTAGGCTTCCGTCGCTCAGTACGCAGACGATGGGCCTCAAGAGTGGCAACGGCAATAATGGCCATTGCTGACCCAGCAAGGTCATGTTCTTCGTCAATCTCGTATTCTTCCATCTCTTCGAGTTGTTGAAGGCCAATATACGCGTCAATATCCATGATGTGAGGGTTCGGCGTGTTGGTAGGAAGAGACGTGTTGCTGTCTGATGTTTGGCAAGAACACTGATCAAACGAAATCTTGTGCCGCCAACCAATGTTGTTTTCTGTATGAGCTGAGTTCAGCTTCGCCCTTGATACAGCCCATCTCATATAATTTGATTCAAAGAAAGCTTTGCTCCATATTTTTGCCCTAACTCCTCAAAGTAGCCCTCTGCCTGAGTGGGCTTAAGCCAGGACGGTTGTGTTTGGATCAGGCTGCACCCAGCATGTGTGCCGCTTGTCGGCTTCCATCAGTTCATCGAGATACCCAAATACCCAACAGATACTGATACTCTTACGGGAACACCACGGAATAGATGTTGAGAATAAATCTTGTACAGCAGCATCACTGGCACCCCTCAAATATGCTGAAAGTATTTTCTATTCTTACGGAAAGTCACCCAGTCTCTCGCAGCCACACTTCAATATTTTACTGAACTCGTACCTCGTTATATTGAAGTCTGTTATTAACCGCGGGGGTCCGATCAGGGTAAAAGCTTGTTACATAATCTACACAGCCACATGGACACTTTTCGATGTTTTGTGCCTACAGACTCAATATTATTGCTGTTTGCATAATAGTTGGCACAGCCCCATTTTGATCCGCTTTTTGGGTTGCCTCAGTAAATGATTTGTTTCTTGCTCAATTCCCGGCCGATTTTCATGAAACCATATGCTAAAATCACCGTTTGAATAGGCGCTTCTAATGGTACCAATTTTGTAGCATAATACCAAGTTTATATCCCCGAGTTTTCCGCCAACTGCCGGTTGGCGGCCAATTTTATGTCGTCTAAATAAATTGTTTCTGCGAAATCTAAAACGTAGGAGTTGTGGAAACTCCTCTTGGGTACACCTACCTGAATTTTGGGAGGGTTCCGTCCCGAAACACGTCCACCGTGACGCGTCCAAGCCAGCGGATCAATTGGGTGACCCGAATGTGTCACGGCCGTTCCTCGCTTCCTCCTGCTCCTACCATGACGGATGGCTAAAGGAAGGCCCATCTCAGAGGACTTGCGACGGGCCATCGTGCGCATGCATGCTGTCGGAGTCCGCATTTCAACCATCTCCATATATACGGATACAAGCCCTCGTCAGATCTATCGCATCATCAATCGCTTTCTGACGACGGGGAAAGTCTTGACTGCAACTCAGCGAAGGAAAACGGGGCGAACACGACATCTCACCTCTGATGATGTATCTGTGCGTATTCTGGAGGCTGTAGTCATACTTATCACTCACTTCTCTCTTAGTATCTTCAAGGATCACTCGATCATACCTGCGATAGATATCTTGACGAGCTGCAAGTCGGACTCCAAGAGACTTGTGGACGGTTTGTGTCGCAATCTACCATATGGCGAGCCCTCAAGCGAAGCGGATATACAATGAAGAAGGTAGTATTTCAGCTGCCACAGTTATCTTGGTACTGAGTCTTGGCCAGCTCACTCGTGTTGCGATCGAACGCAGTGCCGTCAAACGTGCTCGATTCAAATATATGATGGGCATCCGCTACCATCCGTATCAATTTGTGTTTGTCGATGAGAGCTCTTGCGACCGTCGAACATCATACCGGGGAAGAGCGTGGGCGTTCCGAGGCCAACAAGCGGTGCGAAAAGCATTTTTTATCCGCGGGAAACGGTGTGTTTGTGCTTTATAACTTGCTAGAGTCTGATTGCGAACCATTCCCAGATATTCTGTCCTCCCGGCAATCTCGCTAGATGGGATTCTGTCTGTCAGCATCATCGAGGGTTCCTTTAACACCGAATCATTCACTGATTTCATCGACGGTCTGTTGGATAAAATGAACCGATTCCCCGGCCCGAATTCTGTGATTGTAATGGATAACTGCCGCATCCACAAGGCCGACACCATTCGGGAGATGATTGAAGCACGGTACGTGACCGCTTTGCACCCTTTTGTTATTTGTTTGACCTTATAGCTCTTCAGTGGAATGCGTTGCGTGTTTCTACCTCCTTACTCCCCGGACTACAACCCGATGGAGCCTGGTTTTTTCAAAGATCAAGGCAAATGTACGGAGGGAAGGGGAGCTTTACCGGGCCGCAGCGCATGCAGATGACGACAAAGCCGAGGTTTTGGCTCAGCTTCACCGTGCTGTTTATACAATTACCCCCAACGATGCTGCAGGATGGTTTCAGCACTCTGGATATTTTTGATACAGCCGTTTTTGTGATAATTCGAATACATCTTAGTCTCTCTACAAGAAAACGTCCAAAAAAACATGAGTCAGTCGAAAACAAGCCAAATAATGTTTCTCCTTCAAGCTGCAGCCGTCGCTGCCTTCCATTCCTGCTCTTGTTTGCGTATCTTCCTCACATCTGTCAGTGCATATTCCATGAGCAATTTCGAAACACCCATCGACATCCCGGGGCAGATCTCTCGGAGTGTCGCAGCTCCGCCGTCACCTTCATCGGCAAGTTGGATAATGCGCACGAACCCATTTGTCCGGAGAGTCGGCCCGAACTGTGAAAATTTGTGGCCGTCGTTGCCGCGTTCCGAGGTATCGAGCTCCAGTAGCCAATCCTCGATGACAGGGAAGAGGGTGGGTAGCTCGTCTTGGTCTAAGTCGGTGCTGACAGAAGGGGTGGGTACAGCGGCTTGCAAAGGGGATTTGGGGCGTGGCTCAAGATATGGTGCAGGCAGAGGTGGATAATAAGCATGTGGATATGGGCCCGGAGGAGGCGGATAGAAAGGGTAGGTGTATGCGCCACCAGGGAACGGGTTTTGTGGTTGCTGTGGACGACGTGACCGAGCCGGAGCATCGGTTCCACCTTCTATCGGGAGACTGAGCGCGGCTGGTGGTTTAGTCATGGATTCATGACCGCCTTCGACCTGGAAAGTGTCAGAAACTCCGTAAAGGTGCAAATAAGCAGTGACATACAAATAAAAGAGTCCACAGACTGAGATTTGCTGTCGACAACGGGATGTGTTCGCCGTTCTTGGCAACATAGCAAAATGAATCATGCTTTTGACAACGGTGCGTGTCCTCCAGTTCTCGCAAGACCTCCGCTTTCGACTTCTTGCCTCGCCGAGCTTGAGATTCGTCATCATCTTCGTCGCTATTCGGTTCGGTCTCACGGCATTTGGACTGCCGTGAATCAGACCCGATGAAACCTGCAGCACACCAGAACTCACCTTAGATGCGGGCTTCTTCGTGGACTTGCCGGGCTTCTCTTTCCCGGGTTTCGGTCTCAGATCAATAATAATCGCTTTGAGCTCCTTCTTGACCTTCGATTTGCCGTTTTCACGGGCCTCGAGTTCGCGATGGGCAGCAGAAAAGAGCCGGACGACATGGAGAGGGGCTTTGAGGACAAGAGGTAGTTCATCTTTGGTAGAACAGTTGAGTTTGTATGCAATATTCAGGTCTTTCTTCCGGATGTCCATCGTGTCGGCAATGTTTTGAAAGAACTCGGTGTATCCTATGTCAGATGACATAGTAATGGTATCAGACGCAGCGCCGACGGGCACCGTGAACTCTAGTTGAAATGCTAGTGCAGCGGTCAGAGTTTTCGGTCAGAGATGTACTGCATTGTACGCACGTCGATCCTCCTCTGCCTCAAACTCTTCCTCCTGTTCCTCCTCCTCGCAGTCATCATCGCCCAAACTCGCCCTCACATCCTCCTCCCCATTCTCATCCGGTTTCCTGCTTTTCCGGATCGCCCGTCCCAACAAGTCAGTTGTTGCAGTGTTGATTATATCTGCATCCGAGTCGTCGTGGTCGTCGTCGTCGGAAATCGTCAGCGGCGACGTGGTTGACATGCGATCATCTATAATGACGTCCGACTCGGAGGACGACACAAGAGCTGAAGAACCCGCGGGACGTCGCATGCTGGGGAGTTTAACTGTGAGCTTTTTGGTCGTCTCTTTTGCCGCTTCTTTTTCCGTAATTTTGTTCACTTCCTTGCGAGGCCTCCCGTGCGGCCGTTTGACAGGTGTGGTGACCTCAGGTTCCGGGCTAGCGGTTTTCTTGCGCTTGGCCATGAGGGCGGAGGAAGTGAAGCAACTTGGAACGGCCGTGACACATTCGGGTCACCCAATTGATCCGCTGGCTTGGACGCGTCGCGGTGGACGCGTTTCGGGACAGAACCCTCCCAAAATTCAGGTAGGTGTACCCAAGAGGAGTTTCCACAACTCCTACGTTTTAGATTTCGCAGAAACAATTTATTTAGACGACATAAAATTGGCCGCCAACCGGCAGTTGGCGGAAAACTCGGGGATATAAACCTGGTATTATGCTACAAAATTGGTACCATTAGAAGCGCCTATTCAAACGGTGATTTTAGCATATGGTTTCATGAAAATCGGCCGGGAATTGAGCGAGAAACAAATCATTTACTGAGGCAACCCAAAAAGCGGATCAAAATGGGGCTGTGCCAACTATTATGCAAACAGCAATAAGACTAGATATTACGGCAATACACTCATGGAGATGCCTCCAACCTTCCTATCCGCTTAAAAAATATATACACTGCGGAATGGGGTGGTAGGAAACCTCAAATATATCATGTGACTGCGTGCTCTGTTGAAGAACCGAACCTTGAACAGTGCTCTAAAATGCTGAATAAAATCCAGAAGGCATGGAATGGCAATAAAGTCCTTTTTAGTGGTTGAAACAGGCAGAAACTTCTTGTAGTGGTGCCGTGGTTGGAGGTTCAAAGGTGTTGTGGCTGTGCACATTATGTAACAAGCGCTTACCCTGATCGGGACCCCGCGCTTAACAACAGACTAGATATCACAAGCTTTGGGGCTGTAGTAGCCACTATTTCATCCCCTCCTTAGGAGCTAGAAATCACTGCATTTTGACAGGTTCTGGACACACGTTAGCCGAGCGTTGGCGAGGTCCGCGTGAGGTTGGTCTGGAGCTCGGCAGATTCGCTTAGGTTCGGCCTAGCTTTGGCGAGGCCCCCAGATTGACCTCGCACGGACCTCGCCAACACTCGGCTAATGGGGTCCAGGCTCGGCTCGAGGAACTGTCAATGCAGTGAATAGTGGCTGAACCGGCCCTAGAGGATGGCGAGTTGCAGAGAAAAAATAGCCACCAGTTGATCTAGTGGCTCACTACAAACTCTCTAATATTCAATTATTGGAATGCAAACATCTGCAAATCAGTTTTTCTTTGCTAGAAATACTCCCACGTGTTAGAGTGGCGGTGTCTCCCTAGACGTTCCTAGATCTCGCGTCTCTTCCTAGAGCTTTTGAGAGCTGCAGGTCTACCATAGATGTCCGGCTCTAGATAGTTGCCCCTTCTCTATCGCATTCTACCCAGCATCAATGGCCCACATGCAATCAACTCAGTTCACGGAAGCGCCGCAACCGTCGTCGCTCATGTCATAAAGAGCGGACTTCATCAAATCTTGTCGTATTTCTCTTTCCTTCTTCCCACTACCACCAGAGTCAAGTTTGCCTTCAAGTCCGCCTCGACTGTGCTGCTCCTGATAAGTCCCACCCCTGACGCCTCCCTCTCGTTCTCAAATCACCAAGACTCAAGTCTCGCACCAAGAGTTTTTCAAGTACATTTTGTTGTCTTCTACTACTATACAAGCTCGTTCTCGGCCAAACCTTCCTCAAGGCCGCTCGTGTACTCTTTCCCCCACTCGACATCGTGATCTGGCCGCTGGCGATGGTCGGCAACACATCAACTTTCAAGAATCAATCACGCTCACTGATGCCTCATGACACTTGGTTCCGATGCTCGTGGACTGAGAACTGTGTCTTGCTGGCTTCACTATGTAGTATTTCCGATGGCGGTAGCCTGGAATTGAATACTATTTGGTTTCCCATTTTTTTGTGCAACTCGAAACAAGTCCGATGAAAGTCCGATGAGTCCGACACCTGATCGCAAATCATCAAAGATGCCGGCGTATTAAGCGGAGCCCGACTCTAGGAGCTCTAGGAAGCTCTCGAGCTCTACACGTCTCGGGCTCTAGAGATTCTATAGAGAGAAACTTATTCTAGGCGGACCTCGAGCGCTCACGGATGAAGGACTTGCGATCGCAAGCGCCTCCAGTGCTTGCTCGTTCATGCGCGTGTCCCTGCGCATGACGAAGGGTCGCTCAAAATTGAGTCTAGATTCATTGTCTCCGAATTCAATCCGAATTAACAACCCAATGAGGTGTTCATTCGGTAACAGTGAAGAATCTACTTGTATAACACTGGCTTAAATCCCCTGTAGCACTAGATTTGGGATGTCTGGCACGGCCTTGCACGGGCCTTTCAACAGCGGCACCCGGAGGCGCGCATCACGGTTCGGTGGGCCCCGGGACACGTCGGAATCGCTGGGAACGAACGTGCCGACGAGGAAGCGCGGCGCGCTGCACGAGACCCGGACTCGTCTGACCAGCGAGCCATCCCGATCAGCCTACGCGGCTCCCTGCCCCGGAGCCGCTCGGCAGTGCAGCAAGCTTTGAACGCCACGCGGAAAGAGCGACTACGAAAAGCAGTGGGGACGCTCTGCGCGCTATTCGCGCACGGCCCAGTACGATGCCCGTCTACTCAAGGGATCATACATCGACCTCGCCGACACCCTCCCCGGAGCCACGCTGTCCTCCTCCTCCAGCTCCGCACGGGCCACATCCCGCTGGCAAAACATCTTCATCGAATACGCCGCGCAGACTCGCCCATCTGTCCCCGCTGTCGACAGGCGGATGAGTCCGTCTCGCACTTCTTGCTACATTGCCCCGAACACCTCCATGCCCGCCAGGAACTGTACCGCGCCGTCGGCCCCGATGCATATGTTATCCAAAAGCTCCTGGGTTGCCCGAAGGTGCTCCCCCACCTACTCCGGTACTTAGGCCGCACCGGCCGTTTCCACACAGTCCACGGCACTCTCCCCATGCCGTCCGCACCCCACCCTAACAAGCCCCCGCGCAAGGAGATGTTCAACTTCTTGAACAGCATCCGCATGCCCACGACCCACGCCCGCACCGCCGATCCTTTCAATGCCGCCGCCGACCTGCCCGATGGCTTCCTCGCCGACTAGGCTGCCCTCCAGGCCGACTTGCGCGCAAACCCGCCCGTCGACCCGCCCGCCGCCGACTAGCCCCTGCCACGCCGCCTGCCCCGCACGCATGCACCGCCCCTCACCCCAGCGCCCGCCCCACCGCTCGCCTGCCCCGGACGCCCTCTCTCCCCTCCCCATACCCGCCCTCTTACGTACCTTACTTATCAGTGCCTACCCTCGGGAGGACTACACCCCAGCTACTTTAAGCCCAGGCCCACTTACATTACTCTTAGGGCCCCGTGCGACTCACCTAGTCGCCACCGTTCGTCTTAGCCGATGTCGGCGGTCGGACATGTTTTCGCGGACCATTTCTATAGTATTCACCGACAGTAGCCAGCCACGTACGAGATCTTGTGTAGAAGGATGCCCAACATGCCGCAAGCGGCGAGGGGCAAAATGAATGGATTAAAAAAAAAAAAAAAATCCCCTGTAGGATGGTTGAGAGATCCTGTTAGTGGCAAAAGATCAGGGCCCCCAGAATCCGGTGTGGACCGTCTGCGTGCAGAGCCCCTGACGGTACCAAGACGATACGAGCTCCAAAATGCTGTTTCCGACGAGTCTGGCCGTTATGGTTCAATCTAACGAGGTACGAGCCACCGAGGTTTACACGTCCTCCATTTTTCCTTCCTAATTCACCATTCCCTCCCTGAGTCTATATATGTGCAGCTAGATACTTACTTTCATTTGCTACCATGACCTCTATCCAGAACACCACCATCATCAAGTCCCCTTTGATCGGGGCAGAGAACGGGAACCTCTTCGACGACATTGACAGTGGTGCGCGGTCCACTTTGAATGCATGGACATCTGCTCATCCTATCGCAGTCGTCGGGCCCAACAACGCCTCCATCAACACCACCGATCCAATCAAATCCATCCGTGAATCACGGATGGATTTGATATATACGCTGAAGTCGTAAGTCTACTGCATTTCCTACGTGCCTCCACAGGTTGATGCCAAATTTATTTCATGTAGATGGGCTCACCATCGAGTATCGAGAGACTAAGGGATCCACAATTGTACAAGCTCACGGCACGACAGCGGATCCGAGTGGCAAATTAGACACCGGATTGACGCAAGAAGTTATTACGTTGAAAGGTTCAGTTTCACCCGACACCCTGAAATCAGATAATTCTAACCTGCAAAGCAGATACTCAGGTAATCATCGCGGTCACCGGTATGCATGGTGTAACCAGGCAAAGTGGTTCTCTCGGCGGCCGGCGCGTCGCACAGATCACTTTTGTACTATTCGACAAGCCAATGGGAGGGTGGAAACCAAAGGGGTACGTGCCTCCGCGCAGCAGCACGATCCTATTCAATATCTGTATCGTGCCTTCTTTGCAGCCATTCAGCAGCCTTACTGCGACGCCGTTCAGCGTCACCGCCGACGGGAACTTCGTGGCGTTTGGTGGATATGCGTTCAATCAGACCCAGAGCGGTGTGTCGTGGCACTTTTGCGCACCAAAGCCCCACTAACAGCTGGTTGTGATTCGCAGTTGCCCATAAACCGACGGGCGGACTGTTTGGCTTGAATTTGCACGACGTTGCTTATCGCCGTGTGTAGACTAAATAATGTAAGGGAGGGCCCGTATATTTCAATTTCAACCGTGTCCAATACTTGTTACGCAATCCGATGAATTATTACTCTCGACAGGGAAAGAAAATGAGGCAGAATTTGTTGTATATACTTTCCAACGGTACCGTCCTACCTTGCGACAAAAACGACCAAGTCAGCTCCGTCAAAACCCGACATCCTTATGATCGACAACGAAAGCACCAACACCCCACCATCTCTCCCCATATTTCGCCCCGTGAGGTGTTTTCTCCAATATCACTTTAAGAAACTCTCGATATAAGATCCAAGAACGGAAGAGCGACTCTGACTTGAAGCGGATTTCAAGGTGCCGCAAAATTGAACACATATCACGTGCCCTCAGTTGAAACTCTGTCAGTGAATCACAAGTTGAATGACTCAATTTCTCGACTCGCAGGCGTACTCGAACATTTAATAAAGGTTCCAAATCGCAGATGCATTCTGTCTTTCATTCACGACAGACTCTACGAAACGGCCAACTTCAGAAGAGACTACCAGGCAATCTCGTCCGACGCGAGCTCCCAAGGCTTTCCGCCGGTCTCGATACTATAGTTCCAGAACCTCCCGCTCGTCTCCTTTGTCGCAGCGTCCACGCGCGCCAGGATACCCGCCACCGAATCCTCCACGCTCACCGGCGCCTGCGGCATCCCGTTCGCCACCGCGCCCTTGTTGCCCATGTCCGTCGCGACCCAGCCAGGCGAGATCGCCAACGTCACCAGGCCCGGGTGCTCCACGTCGAGTGCCTTGACGATGTAGTTCGCCGCGGCCTTGGAGGAGGCGTACGCACCCGCACTGAGGTTGACGAAGCCGCCCAGGGAGGCGGCGATGGTGGAGATGTACGCGAATTTGGGCGCGCCGGTGGGTGAGGCGAGGAGGAGCTTGTGCACGGCCTGGTAGAGGACGACAGTGGCGAAGGTGTTCACTTGCCAGTGGTCGGTGAACTCCGAGAGCGGGGGTGGTGGCGAGGGCGCCGAAGTATTTGCGATACCTGGATGGGGAGATTGTGGTTAGCTTCAACTCACAATACTGAGCAGGGAGGAGGACGAAAGCGTACCTGCATTGGCGATGACAACGTCGAGGTGCCCGGCGGTCTTCTGGATCTCGGCTGCCGTGGCGGCGCTGTCGGCTTCGTCGCCGGAGGTGAGCTTGACGGGGTGCACGTTGGGATGCTTCGCCGCGAGATCCTTGAGAGATTGAGCGGCAGGGTCGCGTGCGCCGGCAAAGACAATCGTGTTGGGGCGCGCAGCGAGGGTGGCAGTGAGGGTGTAGCCGATACCACGGTTGGAGCCGGAAACTGCGAGACGTTAAGTAGGTGCGCTTGAACGGTGAAGACAAAACAAGAATTAAAACTCACTGAGATAAACTGTTTTGCCAGACATTTCAGGTGGTGGATTTGTTGTGAAAGAGGTTGTGAAGAATGTTGGATATTACCTGAGTTCAGCGGCCCTTATACCTACCTGGGAGACAGCTCGATTGGGAGAATGAACTAACGCGACGGCGGCATCAACCAGTTAGTAAGTGGATGACGGACAAAGGTGAATAAGCCCTCCAAAATATCTCATTGATGACAACAAGAACTCCATCCAGAAGCTCCTCGAGGACTTGCAGAAGGCTCGCGACAAACGCAGCCGTGTGGGGGAACAAAAACCCCGGGAATGATGCCAAAAAGGTAGGTTCGGAGCAAGCCTGTCTCCGGCGGTCCGAGGCGCACAATTGAAAGAGGGGAAAATGTGCACTGTATGCGCGTTTGAATTGCAGCACCCCGTAGGAGTACGCGGTACCAGGTGTGTTAATGGTTGGTAAAAGGTGACCAAGACGCGATTGTCATGTACTTTTCGTGAGAAGTTGATCCTATCTTGTCTCGCGACTCTCTCCTTAGAAGCAAACTCATGGGATCGTCTAGTCACCCAGCGGTCTTGCAATGGACATTTGGATCTGTCTCGGGTTTCCACGGAAGAGTTCATTCATTCTAGCAGGAGGGGGAAGATTTCTTCCCAGCGTTGAGGGGAAGACCCGCCGGCGCCGCCACGTATTTTCCTCGGGCTGGCCAGTCTGGTGTCGTGAGTCGTGAGTCGTGACGCAGGCTGGCCAGTGCGGAGTCGATTTTATATATACCACTGGAAACCCTGGTACGCCGGTTCCTTTTACTATTACTACTCTATACTTGCGCAACGCTGACTCCCGCCTCTGCACCATAAACCAGACGCCGGCAGCCTAGCCATATATATATTCACGAAAGCGCCGATGGAATCACCAAAATCCCGCCGTATCTCTCCAGCTTTCATCTGGTGTGGTTTTTGAACTTTATTTAGCTATTGCTCGGGCAAATTCGCGGTGCAAATCTCCAAGGACGGATCTGGAAGAGCCACTCCGCATTCAAGGAAGAATGCACATTTATACCTATCCTCGATAATGAGCAGTTGGATCTATTTGGGATCTATTGCGACCTTTTTTTTTTTTTTTGACAGAATGTACACTTACACGTGCAACTAACTTGAGACTTTTTGGCAGATAGAGTTGTTTGTCTTGTTGTACCAAGTTGAGATTGTCCGCTAACGGGCTTGGGTGACAATACTAGGATATACTTTTCTTTTGGTGATGGCCCTCACAAAATATTTGTCAGTTGTGCAGTGCGTGGCAAAAAAACAAGAGCCTTAGGCGGCGCAGCCAGCGAAGGCGCGCGGTACGTCGGTGGGTCGTCGCATCGGCAATGAGCGGCCAGACGGGGAGGGAAAGCGTATGGCGGCGCAAGGAAACGTATCAATATTGAGTCTATTTCGAGCCGCTGAAGGGTCGCGGAAGGGAGCAGGGAGGAGGGGATGTAAGAATTGAATTGGATAAACTCGGGTACTGACTGCGTTACAGGGTATCGTATTTTACTTACGAGGGTATCAAGGTAGATATGTAGGGCTCGTCTGAGTAGATCTATGGTGTAAGATAAGGGAGGTAAGATAGGATAGGTAAAAAGGGAGGGAAGGGAAGGGAGGGAGGGGGGAGCGATGGCGTGTGGGGGCAGCGCAGGGGGCAGCGCAGGGGACGATTGAAAGGCAGGGAGGAGGGAGGGGAAACCACGAGCAGCATATGTGGAGGCGCGACATGGTGCTGGAGCAAAGAGGGATGAGTGCGGGGAGGAGAGGGAAAGTATGAGCTTGGATATGAAATGAGGGAAGGTATGAGTGCGTCTCTGTGCCTGGTTCGGTGGGAGACAAGGTACGAGCGCGTACAGCGCCGGCCAGGCACCGTGCTTGCAGATCCGGGCTCAAGGCAGTGCGCAAGGCAGCGCAGGCAGCGGGGGCGTACAAGTACGTCGATGGATCGTCACATTGGCAACGAGCGGCCAGACAGGGAGGGAATGCGAGGACAGACGGCGATGACAGAGGGGGGAGTGCGGGAGCGACGGAGCCAAGGAAGGGAGAGAGCGAGGCACAAAGGAGGAACCCAGTGCACGGGCTTGTCTATAATCGGTACGGGCCGGGCAGTCGTATGGCGGCGCTTGAGTCTTGCAGCGGGCGTGTCGGAGTCGGGAGGCGGCATTCGATCGCAGGCGCGGGTGTGTGTCGCCCAGCAGCGCTCTGTTAGGAGCACCGGCGGCGCGTGATTCCGACAGGGTTGATGCGCGCATGGCGAGTCGGGGAGCGAGTGAGGAAAGCAGGCGGAGAGGGAACAGGTTCAGAAGAGGGAGGGAGATAGAGAGGGCAGAAAGAAGGGGAAGCAGGGATCCAGCGCAGCGCCACGCGCTCGAGGTGCTCGCAAGCGCGACGAAGTCGGCACGGGCATGGTGGGTACAGGCGCCGGAAGGAGAACAATGCTTGGAATTACGAATGATGGAGGAATAAAGACGAAACTTACATGGAGGCGATGGGTTAGAAAGGGTGCAGCCAGCGGTGAAACGTTGTGGAGGTGGAAGGCAAGCGACATCACCAAAACCGGGAGATCCTGCTAATGGCTGGTGACAGCTGCAGACCCCGACCAAGCAGGTGGTGGCTTACATACCCTTGCATACCTCACACCTACCCTTCCAAAGCCGGCACCAGGATGGTGTACCTTTGGCCAACCCAGACCAGCATTCTGGGGGGTTACATACCATACACCTGGCTGCCGTTAGGCTGATATCCACTGGCGACGGACTTAGCGTGCATCCACTGTAACACGAGAAATACATTGATGCTCGGCAGAAATAAAATACACATTATAGCTTGTCGTACCCCATCTGCACAGCCGTGTCGTCAAAATTGTCCCTGCCATCTTCGGGTCCAAGCTCTGATGGTCGGCTGTCTTCATCCTCACTGTCCTCGCTATCCGAGTTTCCTTCGATCTCTTCCTTCTCTCGTATGGTTTACAATTGTGTCCCCCACACCCAAACTGCATAGACAAGCGGGACAGAGGAAGATTTCGGTCAGTGTACACTGGGCCACTGGCAATTAACTTCTGAAATAAATGTACTATTTCTGACTGCCATCCTGGCCGGACTAGGAACCTGGCCACTTGCACTGTAGGAGACAAGAATGCAACCCAAATTCTGTTTTTGGTATTTGAGGGTGAGGAGGGACCTTAGACGTTGGCGCATAACAAGTTTTAGCAAATTTGAATGTTGCGATCGTATGTTGTGGCGTGCGGATCACCGGTTCTCACGTCATTTCTGTCACTTTCTTAATTTTGATCCGGTACCCACAACAAACAATCGCACCGTGCGCCGTCAATTCCGCTTCAATCCACCGTGTCAAGTACTTGCCCGACACTATTGACACCGGGCCTTCCACTGGCAGCCTCTATGGAGTGTCTAGGCGCTTTCTAATCTTGTTATCTCGCCATGAATTCTCACTGTCAATGGGAAATGAATGTCAGAAGACACACATCGGCGACGTTCGCGGTACATGAACCGCAGCTGCTACCGCCTCCAAAAGTTGGGAGGGCATTCAGCAAGGTTAATGCTTGAATTTCCAAGGTAGCTCATCTTTTTCACAATTTTATCTATACTGTGCTGGTGTCGCTTACAATAAACAGCCGATTTCACTGATGCCGACAACCCAAACGTCGGGTTCTCAGCAGCAAGATCCAGGCATCGAATAGATGCATCAGGTGTGTTCATTAGGTTCCTATGAACGATCCTAGACGCATTTCCGACTCCCCCATGATCTTTTGACCATGTGCAATTCATTACGGGGGGACAGGTTCCTGCATATTTCACCCACACCTGTGCGCCACCCGGGCTCGATTTGTGCATGTCTTTGTTGTTATTCTGAGTGAATACAGTCGCTGACTATACTTCACGTTCACATTTCTCCTCTACGCGATGCCTCTGAGCCTATAAAGACCGCTACGCTCGCGACGTTTCAGCAGCACCTTTCCCTTGTTTTTGGTGTCCTTACCACAATCTTCCTATCTTCTGTCGGCCGTTATGACTTCAAACTCCTCTGCCACTGCTCCGGTGCCCCTCGATGAATTTGATAAGCTCGTCGCCCTCCTCGGCATAGACCTCGCAAATGTTACCATGGAGGATCTCGACATCGAGACTAGGTACAAACTGGCCATCGCTGCCGTGCGGACCCGTGAAACCCCGGCTCGTGCAGCTGCGATCGAATTCTGTGTCCCACGCAGCACCCTCGGCACACGTCTCAAGGGTGCAGTATCTAGGAAGGAGGCACACGAGTCCCAGAAAGCTTTGACCACTGCGCAGGAGGTAGTTCTCGTGGAGTGGATCAAGGTAAGTTCCCATTCTTTATCAAACTATGGTCTCGCTAATTGCTATCATGAGGTCATGGGGAAGCGAGGGCTGCCGCTCTCCTTGGAGACAGTCGGGCATTATGGCGCCGACATTGCTGGTCACGCGCTTGGGGAAACATGGGCGCGACGTTTCAAGGTGAATTATGCAAGTACTACGTATTTTGAAGGGCGCTAATAGTATGGCAGGCACGCTATTACAAAGACCTGCGTGTCAGGTGGACACACTCGCTTGAAGCCTGTCGTGTACAGGCACTCAACCGCACCGCTGTGCACGATTATTTACGCTCTTGCGGGAGACTATCGAAAAATATGACGTTAACTGGAAGAATATATACAACATGGATGAAAAGGGTGTTCAATTGGGGATTGGTACCAAGACAAAGGCCCTAGTTGACCGCGATCAAAAGACGGTGCAGCATATTACCGATGGACGTCGGGATCTTGTTACGATCATTGAGTGCATTTGTGCTGACGGAACAGCACTTCACCCATCGGTCGTTTTCAAGGGAGCGCGACGTGACTTGCGGTGGGGTGAGAACAATCCCTGTGATGCAAGGTAAGTCTCTAGTATTGCTCCCAATGTATATACGTATCTGATAACAAATACAGCATTTCTCTATCTCCCAACGGTTGGACCGACCAAGAACTGGGTTCACTCTGGCTGGAGAAAGACTTTGCGCCCGAGACTGCAACCCGCTTGGCCAATGCCACCGACTATCGCTTGCTCATCCTCGATGGACATAATAGCCATTGCACCTTCCGATTCTCCCATTTCGCCGAACAACACCGCATACTGATCCTCTGCCTGCCTTCGCACACAACTCATGCGCTACAACCCTGTGACGTAGGCGTCTTTGGTCCGTTGGCCACCTACTGGGCCGCAGAGGTTTCAGAGGTGTGTTTGGAATTAGCGCCAGGATTGATTGAGATGTCTGATGGTACTTTACAAGACGAGTAGAAATCTTGTACCAATTGATAAATACAATCTTCTCAAGTACTATTCAATTGCGCGGACCAAAGCTTTCAAAATTACTACAATAAAAAATGCTTTTCGTAAAACCGGAATCTGGCCCTTGGATGAGAATGCCATTCCGACCGACGCATACGAGCCAGCCAAAGCTTTCACAACACAGGCAGCCCAACCAATTCCTGCGCGATTGCCGTCACTTCTAGTTCCCATGCCAGAGCCCAGCACGTCGGCGGTTACCTCACATTCACACACCGCGTCTTCCATCCCTTCCACCAGCTCGAGAGCGACGACGACAACTGCTAGTTCCCCTTCCACATCCACTATGCCATCCCGCTCTTCCACCCCGCCGCGTCCGACCACACCGACAGAAGAGGGTGACCGGCAGGTGGCTGTGGCAGCTCTCTACCGGATCGCTCTTCCTTCACCACTCAAAGGTGCCTCCTCTCGGAAGGCACTCGCAGAAGAGAATGAACGGCTCCGTTATATTGCTGGGCTAGCTGGACTTGAGCTGGAGAAGAATCACGCACAGATGGTGTTGATGGATCGGGAGAACGAGCGGCTGCGAAAGCAGCTTTTTGCGAAGAAGACGAAGAAGAAACGGACGTACACGACAAACCAAGCTCGCCTTCTTACGGGTGAGGAGATGCTCGCGTCGCTGCTGCATGATGAGCAGGCGAAAAAGCTGAAGCCGGTGCACAAGGAGATGAAGAAAGGTTTCCGGCTCATCAACAAATGTTAACGCAAACGGGATCAATTTTCGAGTCGCCTGACGTCAACGCTCCAAATCCACCGGGGCGGGGCCGGGGGCGGGGGCGGGGGCGTGGGGGACGGCCACGGGGACGAGGTGCCGCACGGGGAGCGGGACGAGGGCGCGGGGAGGATACGGACGATGGAAATGCTCAGAACCCGGCGGCTGTTCGTGGGCGCGGTGGAGGACGTAGGGCTGCCCGAGGCCGAGGGAAAGGCAAAGGGCGTGGCCGCGGCCGTGCACAAGATTCGGAATCGGATGCCGAGACTGATGGAGAAGAAGCCCCGTCTTCCCCATTGTCGGAGCCATCCGAGGGCGAATCAAGTGGCGATGAATCCAGCCACAGCGCGCAAAGTGCTGCGGGAAATATCCCCAGCATTGTCCCTGGCGGCACCGGTCACGCAGACGAGGGGGACGAGAGTGCAGAGGAGACTGAGATTGTCGGGATCAACGGTCACCGCTGGGTGCGAGGGAACGTGGAGTTCCAGGTAATGTGGAGCGATGATGATGTGACATGGGAGCCGCTCTCCAACGTCAACGACTGTGCGGCGATGGACGAATACCTGGTGCTTCGTGATGTGGCCGATCCACTCCTGCTGCCGAAGCGTAAATACCTCATTGACAAAGCGGTTTCAGCCAGTAATTAGGTGTTATAGTGTTCCCAGAGGTTCGCTGTATTGCTCGAGTGTGTCTAAAAGCTTTGCCGTTGCTTGAGGATGCGTGAGGAAGCGTCGAAACGAGTAGAAACAGGGATCATTGAAATGTTCCCACGCCTGGCCAGGTAGGCCGTTTTGGCCCGTTTTGGACCTGCCGCCGGAAAATATTTGCCGAGCCATCAGATCTTGACAGAATTCCTTGATTCCGGACTCAAACGACTCCCAGGAAGCACGCCTACGTCCTTGGGCCCTACGTCGAAGGACGAGGTCTCAAATTCCTCCCCTACAGGTGCAAAACCCCTTAGGTGGCCAGGTTCCCCCTCCCAGATAGTACCATAGCTCCAAAAAGGGTCATTAATACAACGCTGCCAATGAGTGATGATCGATGACCGAGAGTCCGAGACTCGGATGCGACCTGACACAGTGACAGACAGACGTGAAGCGGCATCAACACGTGGGTGGTCCGTGCGCATGTTGATGTTTTGACACGAGTTGATCCCACGATCGTGCTTCTCTCCTTCCAACCCCTACGCCCCGCCCACCACATCCGCCCAACTCTCGCCTTCCCCGCCGGCGTTGGATCCCATTTTCGTCTCCTCACCCTCCCATGAGTCAAATTGCTTCAAGTGGGCTCATCCTTGGGGTTTCCAGCCGTTCTTCCTCAAGTCGCTACAAGCTGTTCTCCTTCAAGTCCATTCGGGCCGTCCACTCTCAAGTCCCTGCAAGTTGTTGTTCTCAAAGAGAGTTCAAGTTGCCCTCTCCAAGTCTCCTTCAAGTCACCTTGCTCGAGCTATTGTCAAGTACTCACACGTACCTTCCCTTCGGGCTTCAAGCCCTCGTCGCAAACTGTTCGGTCTTCAAGTTGTGGTCCACACATCTCAAGTCTCAAGTCTCTTAGTCCGTGAAAGCGATGTGTCCCGTCTCTGTATAGGCAAGGGTTCCTACCCTGCATTTGTCCGGGGCACCACCGGTCTTTCAGCTACTCCGACATTTACTGGGCCATCGTTAAGGTGCTTCGCGGCCAGGAAGGAAGAGTGATCGTTGATCGCTTCAATTAGTACGTTCTTCTCTCGATGGTTTGCGGCTGCTAACTTTATCTCAGTGCTGTCTTCGGAACTGTCGCATCTGCCAAGAGGTCTGCTGTTACCGCCGCCACTTGCCCGAGCGCTTCTGAGCGTTTGGAAACCCAGCGCATCGCCAAGCATGCTCGCAAGATCGCTGACGCTGCCGCAACTGCCGCCGCCACCGCCCCATCGTAAATGCACTGTAGATACTGTACGAACATCCATGCAATATTATTTCTTTTCTATGCTATTTCGGGCGACATTTGAGAGCTTGATTTCGCATTCTGACAATACCTGCAAGTGGCTGTATCTCCAGACCAAGTTCATAATATCTGCAAAGCACGGAAGCGTATACAAGGGTATACAAACCCCAAAAAGGTTGTAAAGTTCACCAGCTTTGTGGTGTTTGTAGGAAAATAGGTTGCAGATATTCGCCGGTCAATTTTTACCTGCTTGGTAGTGCCTTGCAACGAATTTTGGTGATTGCGGTGATTGCAAGCGTATGTAAACCCATGTAATCTTTTCCCCGTTTTAGTGATGGAGGAAATGCGGAACAATGTTTGGTGATGCGATGTGTATCGCCACACCACCTGTCAGGCGATTGTGCAGGTGCCATGTGGATGCCTTGATATCTCGGTCTAGGTTCCCGTCTCGCTAACAAACCTACTATACCACGCTCCCTCATGATCACTGTCGCCCTAAATTTCGGGCACATCGTACAGGCCCTTGCTTTTCTTGGACAAATACATGCTCATTGCCTCGAGCTGCGCATCCCAATCGGATTCTTCGGACGAACGCGGCCATCGTTATTTCGCCGGCCTTAGGCTTTTAGCTCCGACAGCGGTATTCTCCCGACGAAAATGTGATACGGAGACTCGTAATCCCAAGCATCGCCCAGAACACAAAAAATGAATTGCGAGTTCAATGATTTTCCTTTCCCACCGTTTATTAAAGCTGATTGTTCCCTGGGTATGCCCAGGTATTACCGTAATTTTTCGAACCTTCGTTGAAGCGGGGACGGTCCATAAATATTTTCTGGACCATATCACAATGCGGGGAACTGCCGAAGCCGAGTCATTGGTAGCGCAGTAATGAACACCATTCTGGGGGGTTTTTGTGGGCTTCATCCGTGAAGGTGGGCCGCAAATTTGTTTCAACCCGTCCTCGGCGGACTTGTTTTTAGACTGGGCGTATAAAAGGCAGTCTGCAGAAAGCGAAATTCAGAACAATCACTTCCAATGGCCTCTCAAGAAGAAATCCTTCGCTCCGCTGTTCCCCCCTACCCCGGAACCCTGCCAAAGTCTCGTGCGAACCATTTGTCTGGAAACATCTTTAACAATTGTGATGTCTCATACGGTCTTCCATTCCACGCGGCCTGCGCGAAGCACGCGGAGGAGATGTTCCACGCTACGCGCATACTCATCCTCGCATCCGCCACTCTCGCGCGCTCGACTAGCACTCTTTCGAATCTGCAGGCTGCTTTGGGCACGAAGGTCGCGGGTGTCAAGTTTGGATTGCGCGCACACACGTATTTCGGCGATATCCTGGCGATTGCAGAGGAGTGCAGGGTGTTGGGTGTGGACCTGATCGTGACTCTCGGCGGCGGCAGCTTGACTGATGCTGCGAAGATTATTTCACTCGTAATATATGATGTTTCCTGGATCATGCTGTTTACTTACCAATCCATACTCCCAGGTCCTCGCCAACGACATCAAGAACTCTGACGAGTTGTTGAAACTCCCCACGCTGATGACCGCTGGGACGGTCTCCCCGGCGAAACCCCCCACTGTCTCCGTCATCGTCATCAGTACAACTCTGTCTGGGGGAGAATTCACTTTTGTTTGCGGCACGACTGATGACCGCGACAACCAAAAGCATCAGTTGTTGGTCGGTCCCGCCATCAAGCTCGTCATTCTGGATGCAGCTCTCGTCACAGCGACGACACCCCTCCTCCTCTTCGTGCAGTCGGGCGTCCGCGCCCTCGATCACTGCATCGAGGCGCTCTGCTCGGTATACTCCACCGAAGTTACCGAAATGCACGCAAAAGCGAGTCTCGCGCGGCTCGTACCGGGGTTGCTGCGGTGCATAGCCGATGACGACGCGAAGGCGGACGTCCAGGCGCGCCTGCTCTGCCAGATGGCGTCTATCGACGCGGTCGCCTCGTGTGCGCGTGTATACAGCCCCGTCGGCGGGTCGCACGCCATCGGGCACATCCTGGGGCCGTTCGGCGTCGTCCACGGCGCCACGAGCGGCATTCTCCTCCCCGCGGTGTGCAAGTATAATGCGCGTTACAGCGCGGATGCCGGTGAGCGCCAAGCGACTGCGAAGGCGATCCTTTGGAGCGTGCCGGAAATGCGGTCGTTGGCGGAGAGCAAGGGGTTGGTGGAAGGAGTTGCGGATCTTGGGGATCTGCTGGATGTGCTCGTGCGCCAGTTGGGCATGGCAAGGACCCTCGCAGAGGTAGGGGTTGGACGGGACAAGTTTGAAAAGTTGGCTGAGTTCAGTGTTCTTGACCCGTGCGCTGCGACAAATCCCGTTCCGCTGAAAGAGCCAGCCCAAGTCATGGAGATTCTCGAGATGGTGGCGAAGTGATAGCACATGTTGAATTTATACATTTTTGAAAGAGATGCCCATGATATTCTATAGACAGGTTGCGCAAGAGCCATTGGAGCCACCCAGTGGCCCTCGGACCGTGCGTAAACGAGTGGCTCCACCCCCAAAATATGACGCCAGTGGCTCATTGGTGGCTTTTTGGAGCCACTTGCCTGCTATTTTTGTGCGTGGTCCGAGAGCCACTGGGTGGGTCCAGTGGCTCGTGCGCAACCTGTCTAATATATGGGCAGAACTGTGTAATTAGAAATATTGAAATTAGAGAGTTTTATCCGCATCAAACAGCGTGGTGCAATAGCATATAAATGGACTAGATACCTCCTCTGAACTTGTTGAATTTTCAAACACAAAGTGACCGGAACCCGTGAGTAGGAATTATTTGGTGGATTCTTGCTCTTCCTTTCTATGTCAGTTGGTCTCGAACTCTTCAGCCGCGCCGGAAACGTCGCCGGCGGATGGAGCGGGAAGAAGTCATAGCACAGTCCCAAGCAAGCTCCTAAGATTCTTTCAGCGTTCCGCCTTTCAGCATTCTGTCTTCCTTTGTAGAAGTCAAATCATGATCAGCTGCATGGTGTCGAGGACTCCACCTTGTTCAAGTGCTTCCGTTGACGTGCACCCTGCAATGTCTTCCCAGCAGCAAGTTTCTCTACAGAGAAATAGGTTCAATTACCCAGCCTTCGCCGTTTCCCAGTGGCGCTTTCCCCAATTATCTTTACAGGCTTATTATCTCTGGATTCTCCGCCCGAGCCATCCCTGAACACTTGACGCACTAGTACTGTATTGTATTAAGATAGTTGCATCGCACTGTTGCCGATGCCAGTTGTAGGCCGCATGTATTTGGTCTCATATTTCTCTGACGAGGTCGAGGTGTCAGCTTTTAGAGTCTCGCCACGAGCGGGTACTTGCGCGCGACGGTATCGTTCGCTTTTAGAACATTGGCATAATGAAATTAGAACTACAAATTCACTGGACGCTTTGGTCGTGAGTGAATTCTTTCTAGTGGGCAGTGTTTGAATTGATGCTTCGTTCCTCGAGAAGTTGAAGGCGGAGGACATCGGAAAGCGAGTCGAGCACGGGAGTTGACTGTGAAACAAGGATTCTCGGTGAGTTTTTGTAGTGTTTTCGATACGAAGCATGGCCCCACACTCATTGGGACCTTTAAAGTGCCTTCATGAATGTTTTGGAGCAAACTTAGTGGTGTTTCTAACCTCTACAACAGATGCCCGTGCTGAGTGGGTAACATATGCGGTCTACAGATACGGATAAATATCAGAATAATCGTCTCAGGAACAATTCTGTGATGTTAAGGTTAGGGGTTGGCGGTCCGTATGGCGGCACTCGAGTCTTGAGTCCGGGTGCAGGAGTCGGCCGCAGCATCATGCCAGCATGCAGGCATAGTCAGCGAATCACAGGGGCGGCCTCGGTGCGGGTGTGTGTCGAGCAGCCGTGCCGTGTACTGAGTTTAAAACAGTGGCGGCCTGGCGGGGTCGGTGTGCAAGCGCCAGTGCACAGGAGTCGGCGCAGACACGGAGCAGCGGGGAAGGAGTGGGTGACACACCTGTGAGGCTGTATCCATCCATCTGCTCTCCGTTTCTACATATCAACTGGCCACCGGCGCCGATGCTGATCATGGTGAAGGAGAGGGAAAGCCCATCGACAGGCGCGGAAGCTTGGCCGTTTTGGGGGCAGAAGCTTTGATTTGCCTCGACCAGAATTCCGCGTGCGGTGCCGTGAAGTCGTTGGGCTCTTGAGCCGGAATGTTCGGGGAAGAGTCAGAGCAGCGCTGAGCAGGAGATGTGGCGGTACACCACCAGTGCACGCATCAGCAAATACTCGGTCCGGTTTCGGCGTTTGCCTCCATTTCCAACTTCCATCCATCCGACTGGCAAGAGTTTCCACTATGCCTTCCAGGCTCGCTTCACAACAGATTCTGTACAGCATTTTCGTCAAGGTAGCCTGTACAGCAGCATTTGAGAAGTTCCGAAGAACTTCCCTGACATACAGTGCCGTGCTATTCTGGGCTTCTTAAAGTTCTCTTATTATGGCGTTAGAGCTGTCACTTCGGCGCTTAACATCTCTTTCCCTCCCACCACTATCCATGGACAATCCGCCGGATGAAAGTGCTGGGTTCAGTAACAACTTGACTTCACGCAATCGCGAATCACGCTCCGGGCCGTGAGTCTTACTTGTTCTGACCTGCACGGATCCGTCTCATCGCCGGGGCTCAATTAAGGCGTGGTAGTGGGATGTTCACAGGCTCTCAAAACTTCACAGTGACCGGCCACACCTTCAACAACATCACGAACCAGTACACTGCAAGTGTCCCTTCCGGTATGTTCCCCCTTTGTTCTGCTATCCCGAATAATAGATTCCGGGTAGACTTTCGAATGATCCCGCTCGGAGATATTGACCTTCAGCATGAGATACAAGTTGACCGGGGTGTTTTAGGTCGTTGGCACGGACGAGGGTGTGTCCGGCGGGTTTATTCTGCTAAAGTGGAAGGCAGAAAGTCGGATTTCACAGTGACCATGTACCAAGGGAACGGCGCAGAGGAGGTGTATTGGATTTCTTTCTCGTGATATGATCTCTGAAAACCTCTGTAGGAATGGCGGCAGCAACTTGCCAAACATATGTCTCTTCGGCAAGTTTTCATGTGCAGTTTCAGTAATCAATGCCTGATATACACCCAGACATCCAAATATTGTTCAAATTTATGGTGCAGCAAGTTCAGGTGGTATACATGCTACACTTTTCCATGATGGTGTGGTCTTTTTATTTGGAATGTGGTTTTTATTTGCACCTTACATTTGTATTAGACCTTGTGCCATTTCGGCAATATGTGGACACTTATCGATATTCCCACTTCACAGCAGTATATATCTGGTCCTGCGGTGTATGTGTCTGTTGCAATCCATTTATTAAATCTGATCTGGGAAAAGCGTGCAGACTTCTCTGTAGGAAGACTTTCCCCATTTTTGGAGTTCCTGACACCTGGGCAGGCAGCATGTGATCACATGTATTCCACATTTCAACAGCCTTTGGTTAGTTTATTGTCAGGTTACCCGACTTCACTAACAACTGATCAAGCACTGGAACGCCTACACATTATGGATACATCGCTCTTCTGGTCAGCTCTGTGCAGAGCTTATACCACCCAGTACCCTCCAGCCTTACCTCGGCTATTACCCTACTGGAAGATTACACTTGCACAGAATATCCAGTGTATCGGATATGGAGTTCATGGTCATTGAATCATTGACAATGGAAGAGTATCACAATATTTGTCTCATCAACCTGTCCCAATTTCGAACTTTCTTCATTCCCACCTCCACGACTGTGAATCCAGGTGCAATAATTTCCTGTTCTTCAGACTATCCACTTGAAGGCCCTGTTGAAATTGCATACACACCAAATGTGGACTCTCACAACACTGGCTGGCATGCTTCCGAAGGAGCAAATGGAGCTGTCATGGAGGACGGCTGGACACGGTATTTTATTTTATTTTTTCAATAGCTATACACATTCATGATAGTGATTTCTCCGCAAGCTTCAAGTCCGGTGATGTATTAAATGGCATGATGGAGCTACATATCCAGTATCATGCTGCTGGGGGCCCATGGTTCAGTCAGGCAAACCATATTTTTCGCCGCCTCCAGATAATGTCTAACTTCAATGATTACGGTGCTACCCTCATCTTGCTGTTTGTGCCCTATTTTTACTGACCTGTTTGACCAGTTCTTGTAGATTATGTGTCCTTTCAGCTTAAAGTTTCAGGGACTACAAAGGAGCCTCCTGCCGGCTTCCTCTTTCTCTGCCCACAGAAGGACTTCAAAACCGGTCCATCCTCTTTTCATTGGCCAGACTGTCCTGCATACTGGTCTCTTGATCCATCTGGTACTGGTCGGCTCAGTGTTGAAGAGGCAATATGGGCTGGATTTCCCGCTTTCCGGCTAACAACTACATTGTTGGGCAATTCTTGGGACACCAGTGTCTATGAGGGACTGAGGAAATTCCACCAGGTCAAGGGATTTGATTCAAACAGTCTGGACCTTGCCCGGCATCTGCAGTACCCACTTTATGAATTGTCGGCCCAAGCAGATTCCACTTTTGCAGATGGTAAGCTACCCACTTGAACCAAAACTTTGGCTTTGACTCAGACATTGAACAAGTGAGTGGGGGGGACTTTGAAGAAGTAGACCAAGAGGATTTCGATGCAGAGAGCGGGGCCAAGTCAGACAATATGCAGACTGAGGCATCAGTTAGCGAAGATGTTGGTAAGTAGACTGTCCATTGAAACCTGATTATTATGCTCCGTGGCTTACTCCAATGCAACAGACAACATTGAGGGGTCTCATGCAGAGGAAGATGACCATGACTTGGACTCAGTCTGCACTGCCTGTGGGTCAGACCATTTCGCTGAGAATCAGGGCGAGTACCAGTGATTTTGTGTTTGCGTTAAGCAATTAATTTGTACTCCATCCTCAGAACCACCAGCCCCCAACGCAACCAGTGTTGTGGAGAACAGGCCTGATTCACCCGCACTTCATGCAGAAATGCTTGCACTCTCGGGGTCACTCAAGCTGTTGATAGCCATTCAGCTTGTGCTCATTTCATTCCTTGGGTTATCCAGACTGTATGAGCACAGGTGATTTTGTTGGAGATATGGATATATAGGCTGATATGTGAAACTCCATACCTGAATGTATAATAATCAACTCACACTTGTGTTCATGTGCAGACGCTTACGGTTTGCCGGAAGGACTCGGATGGATTTTGAATCATTGTTCGGATGTCAGCCCAATTGAGAACAACATCAGATATTGATTTCTTCTGGGCGATGCACCTCGTTGCACTGTGCCCTCTCATTAGTACACTTGCAATGTTGCCGGACAACTCTCAGCTCTGATCTGTGTAACAAGCGTGATAAGAGCCCAGTGGCAGCCTTCAACGGTGTCAGCTATTCTGAGACGATTGAGTTAGTCAAGCAAGTTAAGGCTCGATGGTACTTGTGCACTGGCAGTATCTGGGCAGTGCCCTCTGGTTTGTCTGCCACAAATTCTAATCTCTCGCTGGCATTGGATCAAGGTTGACTCAATAGGCATCTTCGTCCTCGTCACCAACCGGATCTGCCTGTGCAACACTGCAAGGCAAATTATCTGTTTGCCTATGTACACCTCTCTTGGCGACATAGAAAGTGTGCCTTACCAACTTGATTATATACCGCAACTCACCTGTCACTCCCATTTTATTAACCTACCAATTCAGACAAACCAACGCTGTGGTGTGTCATCTCGGGAGTGTTAGGGCACAACGTGAGGGCAGAGGACAGCTCAGTGAGCTGGTGTTGGAGTTTTCCGGCCTTGCCTTTGTGAGTGTTGGTTGCTTCAAATCTGGCCGAAAATGGTAAGCTTAGATATCATGGGGCTTGACCAGCTCTCACTCGAATGATTTCCGCCTCAGAAATTCAGTTATATGACTGACCTACTCTCAATAGAGCTGTCTCTGGAATTTTCTGTGCAGACACTCAATCGAGGTCGAATTGAGGCAATTTTTTTTTCAACAGCCTTCCTGCGTCTCATACTCACACTGATTTCGAACCAGATCCCTCAATGTTGAATCTGGATAATTTGCTTCTCCCTTCTCCTCTCCACATTCTGTTCTCCTTTCCCTCCCTTTTGTGGTTTGAGATTCCATTGATCAACCATCTAACGCGCTCGGCTGGAGTGAGACGAGTTCCTGTCGAGGGCAGATTGGCATGCTATATCTTCATAGCCCTGAAGTTGCTCCATCTATATCTTTGGGTTTATTTTTCGGACGGCTAGGCTCCTTTCCTCAATTGCCCTCGAGTCTCGTTGAGTACCCTCATCCGTGTCGCGTTCCCGGGCCCATTCCCCTTTATCAGGTCCATTCAATTTGTTGAAAGTACAACTGCTGTGCACGCACTGCCCAATTCCACAGCTCATTCTTTACAGCTTACAGCTTACAGCATCGTTTTTGATATCCCTTCCACAGCTCTTTACAGCCCTTTTTTGGTATATATTCATGTATATGTTGAATGAATTCCCCGCGCGTTTGCAACGGGTTCCCTGCTTATTTGGAGTCTCATCCTTGAAATCCAACACAATTTTTCTCCCTTTCATTCAGTTGCTTCCGCTGAGAATCAGGGTGAGTACCAGTGATTTGTGTTTGCGCTAAGGAATAATTTGTATTCCCACCGTCAGGACCACCAGCCCCCAACGCAAGCAGTGTTGTGGAAAACAGGTCTGATTCACCCACAATTCATGCAGAAATGGTTGCGCTCCTCGTGCCACTCAAATTTGTAATGGCCATTCAGCTTGCACTCATTTTGTTCCTCGGGTTATCCTGGCTGTACGAACAGGTTTAATCGCTGGAGATACGTAGATGTAGAACTTTGTAGCCCTGACTGAAATTAATCAACTGAGTTTTTTTGCTTGTTCCGGAGACCACTTGTCGAAGTGAGGGGTCTTCATCTCATGCATCTATGCCTGGCCTTGACCACGATTTGACTCCGAAACAGATCCTTTGGCCTTGGGATTTGTACATTCACTTCTCATCTTCCTAGTTGCTTCTTTGCCCCTCTGCTTTTTGCGGTTTCAAATACCGCCAACACAACACCGACATTGCGACTTCGAGTGTGTGCAAGTGTTGCAGATGTTGTGGGAAGTCGGAGTCGAAGAAATTCAGAACAGATGCATGGATGGGGCCTTGGAGAGACCAATGTTCTAGATAAGAACAACGCGTGCAGAGATCAAGGCGAGGGACAAGAAGGTGTTCGGGACGGCGTGAATGTTGAGGAAACCCACACGCTTGATACTGGGAAACTGCAGGACAGCGAGAAAGCTCGGTAACGAGGCGAGCGGGCTGTGGGAGGCGCTAATAGACCCACGAGGCTCTCGATGTTATTTATTGTGGAGAGCATCGATTCCAAAGGCCCGTGCTCCGAGGTGTTTAATGGTGGTCCTGTGAACAGGATTTTCAGATGGCGGACATATGATGAGATGTGAGGTGACGCCTGAAGACAAGCGCGGGCCCTTTGAATCGAAAGGACACCGCGGGGTCCTTCTCCGTCTACCCATCGACCTGAGCCGACTTTTAGAATACAGAGTCACGAGTGACCGGAGGAGGATGCGCTGAGTCACTGGAACAAAGGTCGTGTCGTGCACACCAGAGAGCATGCTTTGAGAGTGTCTGAATCATCGACTAGACCGACGATGGCCTCGATGAGCTCTTGAGGCAGTGATATCATGAAGGAAAGAACATTCTTCCGTGACGTGACTGGAGTCTGGAGCGAATGTTGGAATCACTGGCATTTCGGCAAGTTCAAATCACAAACTTGTAATGGAATATTGAGCCCGAGGTCAGCTTGAACTGGAGGCGAATGGCGGACGACAGCGAGCAGAAAAAATCCAGAGCACTCAGCCCCAAAAAATACTGGTTTCTAAAGTCTAGTCTACAGATATTAATAGTTAATACGTCGCCTCCTTGTAATCTGTGTAGCCCAGCGCGGGGTCAACGCCTTCCGCGCCATATAGAGTCAGAAAATTGGGCGCATTATCCAGCTGCTTCCCCTCCTTGATACGCCTCCCGAGATCCGGGTGGGTGATCCAGTTCAGACCGAAGAATACGCCAGCAACCTTTCCGCTCCCGACGAGCTCCTCGGCCTCAGTGGGTGTAACCCCGGCGTTGACGAAGATGGGGGTGTTTTCAACAAAGGCGAATAGGTCTCGACAACGTCGTGCTGCGTGGCACGCTTCTTCCCTGTATTTGGGTTCAACCTCATGTGAAATCAATACAAGAGCAAAATACTGACCGTCATATTCGGGATCGAGGAATGGGCTGTACCGCATGAGGGCAACATAAGCCAGGTTCAACTTGTTGACCTCGCGCAGGAGATGCCCGAATGTGTCGATGGTGTCCTTGCAAAGGCATCCCCATGTCGTTGTAGCCGCCCGCTAAACGGCCCATGAGAAGAGGCCGGTGATGGGGAAAAATGGGGACAGACCTGGGCTAACTTTCAGTGCGACATCGGGGCCCCAGACCTCGATTAATTCCTTAAGAATCTCGAGGGCGAATCTTGTACGGTTCTCGACGCTTCCACCCCATTTATCGGTGCGCTGGTTTGAGGTAGAGTCGAGGAACTGATGTACAATGTAGCCATTCGCGCCGTGCACTGAAAGCCGATGAGCAACACACGAAAAGAAAAAGTCGTCAGCCTACGCTCAACCCCATCGAACCCGGCCGCTTTGGCATTAATAGCAGCCTGCTTGAATTGGGCGATCACCACGGTGGGGTCGGCAATCTCGGTAGGCTATATTCATGTTGAAAAAGGGCCGAAAATAAACATAGTTTGTTCGTACCGTAACATATCCAGGCTCTCCAGGAAGCAAGCGGAATTTTCCCCCGCGAGCAGCAGTGGCGGAGGGCCCGTATACCGGCTGGTCGTGTAGATCAGTTACGGGTGTATCATGTCCAGCAGAATGAGATAACTCACAACGCCAGCGGCAATTTGCTCAGGAGCATCGGGATGGCTGAGGCGACCCACTAATAGTGATAACAATTCGGAATCAGAAGGATTGTAGCTTATGAACAGACGTACGGTGCCAAAGCTAAGATAAATCAGCTTGAGTCCGGGTACATAAGGATGGTTGGTGACGAACCTGAGCGTAAATTTTGCTCCCGGCTTTGTGAACAGCGTCTGTGATCTTCTTCCAGCCCTCAATTTGGGCCTTGTCCCAGAGTCCGGGAGCTTGAGGCCATTCAGATCTTTCAATAGATGTCAGCAGATTCGTGTGAGGCCACCAAGACCGAAGTACCCTTGACGCGTAATAAGGACGCCCTCGGAAGCGATCAGACCCGCGCCACCCTTGGCGCGTTGAACGTAGTATTCCAACATGATTTCGTTGGGCACAGTTGCGGTGGAACGACTCCGCGTCAGAGCAGACATCCCTGCGTATGCGTTTGAGTAAAATAGCAGAGTCGAATGAACAGGGCCCTGCCAATTCTGTTTGGGATCGTGGTACTTCCGACCTTAACGGGGTAAATAGGGCAGACATTTCAAAGGAAGGCTGGTGGTGATTGAGGAGAGGGTTAAAAGTTGGATGGGTTCATCTTTGGTTTAATCGCTCTTCTTATATGTACTTCCCATCAGGATCTGCCGCCTCCGCCTCCGAGTTCGGAGTCGGATGCAAAGCTACCGGGTTGCTCGGAGGCGGCAGCGGCATAACTAATCAGTAAAAGCGATCGATGAGCAAGCACGGAAGCTTGTCCAGAAAAGGTACAATTTTCTCTGATTATCAACGGCATGTCGCAACCCTCAACGAGATTGAATGCGAGGGAAAGCAGAATCGCGAGCCCGGATTAATGTGGAAGCCTGAAGAAAAACTTCAGAGTCAACAAGCCTGACCGAGATGTACTTGATGGAGTAGTCTGGGAGGGAGTTGGGAGGGAGCATTGGAAACCGGCGGCGTGTGTAGTCCGATATTTGTCATCTCTGATCGCCGTTCAGCCGTGTCGTGACGTCAGGCGCGTTAGTAAAACGAAATTCGGAAATCGTTCGGAACCTCTCAGTGAATTCTCTTGAGACATGTACAGTAATGAAGTTCTTGCGGAGGTCCTGCCAGCGTGAGCCCAGTTCGTCTCAAAATTGTCGCGAGTCGCAATGATGCGTGCGCTAGTATGTATTTCTTTATCATCCTCGAGCGCTAACAGATGAAGGACTTGCGATCGCAAGCGCCTCCAGTGCTTGCTCGTTCATGCGCGTGTCCCTGCGCATGACGAAGGGTCGCTCAAAATTGAGTCAAGATTCATTGTCTCCGAATTCAATCCGAATTAACAACCCAATGAGGTGTTCATTCGGTAACAGAGAAGAATCTACTTGTATAACACTGGCTCAAATCCCCTGTAGGATGGTTGAGAGATCATGTTAGTGGCAAAAGATCAGGGCCCCCAGAATCCGGTGTGGACCGTCTGCGTGCAGAGCCCCTGACGGTACCAAGACGATACGAGCTCCAAAATACTGTTTCCGACGAGTCTGACCGTTATAGTTCAATCTAACGAGGTACGAGCCACCGACGTTACACGTCCTCCATTTTTCCTTCCTAACTCACCATTCCCTGCCCGATTCTATATAAGATGGTCGAACTTGTGCAGCTAGATACTTACTTTCATTTCTTACCATGACCTCTATCCAGAACAACCGCTATTTACCGCTATCATCAAGTCCCCTTTGATCGAGGTAGAGAACGGGAACCCCTTCGACGACATTAACGGTGGTGCGCGGTCCACTTTGAATGCATGGGCATCTGCTCATCCTATCGCAGTTGTCGGTCCAAACAACGCCTCCATCAACACCACCAATCAAATCAAATCCATCCGTGTTATATACGCTGAAGTCGTAAGTCTACTGCATTTATTACGTAGGTTGATGCCAAATTTATTTCAGGTGGATGGGCTCACCATCGAGTATCGAGAGACTGAGGGATCCACAATTGTACAAGCCCACGGCACGACAGCGGATCCGAGTGGCAAATTAGACACCGGATTGAAGCAAGAAGTTATTACGTTGAAAGGTTCAGTTTCACCCGACACCCTGAAATCAAATAATTCTAACCTGCAATGCAGATACTCAGGTAATCATCGCGGTCACCGGCATGCATGGTGCAACCACGTACAGTGGTTCTCTCGGCGGCCGACGCGTCGCGCAGATAAACTTTTGTGCTATTCGACAAAGCCGATGGGAGGGTGGAAACTGAAGGGGTACGTACCTCCGCGCAGCAGCACGATGCTATTCAATATCTCTATCGCACCTCCATTGCATCGGTAGCCTTATTGCGACGCCGTTCAGCGTCACCGCCGACGAGAACTTCGTGGCGTTTGGCGGATATACGTTCAATCAGACCCAGAACGGTGTGTCGTGGCACTTTTGCGCACCAAAGCCCCACTAAAAGCTGGTTGTGGTTCGCAGTTGCCCATAAACCGACGGGCGGACTGTTTGGCTTGAATTTGCACGACGTTGCTTATCGCCGTGTAGACTAATGTAAGGGAGGGCCCCAATTTCCAACTGTGTCCAATACTTGTTACGCAATCGGATGGGTTGTTGCTCTCGACCGGGAAAAAAAATGAGGGCAGAATTTGGTGTATATACTCTCCAGCGGTACCGTCCTACCTCGCGACAAAAACAACCAAGTCAGCTCCGTCAAAACCCGACATCCTTATGGTCGACAACAAAAGCACCAACACCCCCGCCATCTCTCCCCATATTTCGTCCTGTGAGGTATTTTCTGATTCAATTATAACTTGAAACTCTCGATATGAGATCTAACGGAAGAGCGACTCTAACTTGAAGCGGATTTCAAAACTCAAAGTGCAAAATTGAACACGTCACGTGCCCTCAGTTGAAACTGAATTTCGACTCGTAGGCGTACTCGGATATTTAATAAAGCTTCCAAATCGCAGATACGTTCTATATTTTATTCACGGCAGACTCTAAGGGACGGCCAACTTCAGAAGAGACTACCAGGTAATCTCGTCCGACCCGACCTCCAGAGGCTTTCCACCAGTCTCGGAACTGTAGTTCCAGAATCTCCCGCTCGTCTCCTTCGTCGCCGCGTCCACGCGCGCCAGGATCCCCGCCGCCGAATCCTCCACGCTCACCGGCGCCTGCGGCAGCCCGTGCGCCCACCGCGCCCGTGTTGCCCATGGCCGTCGCGACCCAGCCAGGCGAGATCGCCAGCGTCACCAGGCTCGGGTTCTCCGCGTCGAGCGCCTTGACGAGGTAGTTCGCCGCTGCCTTGGAGGAGCCGTACGCGCTTCCGCTGAAATTAAGGAAGGCCCCGATGGAGGCGGCGATGGTGGAGATGTATGCGAATTTAGGCGCGCCGGTGGGCGAGGCGAGGAGGAGCTTGTGCACGGCCTGGTAGAGGACGACGGTGGCGAAGGTGTTCACTTGCCAGTGGTCGGTGAACTCCGAGAGCGGGGTGGTGGCGAGGGCGCCGTAGTATTTTGCGATGCCTAGATGGGGAGATTGTGGTTAGCTTCAACTCACGATACTGAGCAGGGAGCAGGGAGGAGGACGAAAACGTACCTGCATTGGCGATGACGACGTCAAGGTGCCCGGCGGTCTTCTGGATCTCGGCCGCTGCCGCTGCGTTGTCAGCTTCGTCGCCGGAGGTGAGCTTGATGGGGTGCACGTTGGGGTGCTTCGCCGCGAGATCCTTAAGCGATTGAGCGGCGGGGGTCGCGTGCGCCGGCAAAGACAATCGTGTTGGGGCGCGCAGCGAGGGTGGCGGTGAGGGTATAGCCGATACCACGGTTGGAGCCAGAAACTGAGAGGCGTTGAGTAGTTACGCTTGAACGGTCAAGACAAAAGAAGATTCAAAACTCACTGAGATAAACTGTTTTGTCAGACATTTCAAGAGGTGGATGTGTTGTGAAAGAGGTTGTGAAGGATGTTGGGATATTGCCTGAGTTTTAGCGGCCTTTATACCTACCTGGGAGGCAGCTCGATTGGGAGAATGAACCAACGCGACGGCGGCGGTTAGTAAGCGGATGACCGACAAAGGTGAATAAGCCCTCCAAATCTCTCACTGACGATGACAACAAGAACTCCAAGAGAAGTTTTAGAGAGATCCAGAAGCTCCTCGAGGACTTGCAGAAGGCTCGCCGACAAACGCAGCCGACAAACGCAGCCCCGCGGGGAACAAAAACCCCAGGAAATGATGCCAAGCACGCTGGAATTGAACATTGAGCTTGACATTGAGGCCAAAATCGGCGGTAGATCAGTCGTGGATCTGGCGAGTCCAGTGATAGCTAAATGAGAGGAAAGCGGAGAGTGGCAACCACAGATGCAGCTATGCCCTTCAAACCGCAATGCTTGAAGGCAAGGAATTCGGAAAAGGTACTGCTGGCATTGAAGGTTTGCGGCAAAATTGAAAGAGGGGATAATGTACACTGTATGCGCGTTTGAATTCCAGCTGTATGCGTGTTTGAGTTCCAGCACCCCGTAGGAGTATGCGGTACCAGGTGTGTAAAAGGTTGGTAAAAGGTGACCAAGACGCGATTGTCATGTACTTTACGTGAGAAGTTGCCTATCTTGTCTCACTCAATACTTTCCGCCTCCGCTCCACTTCCTTTTTGGGATGACCACCGCCTCTGCCGACGGCACGTCGAACCTCGCAACGAGCTCAAGCCGAAGCCCAAACAATGCGAGCGCATCCTCGCTCTTTTCCCAACCTCCACCCGCAACATCTCCCTCCCGCCCGCCGTGACCCTCTTTACAAACCACGCCACCGGCCTTCTCTGTCACGCGCGTGCCGATGTGAGGAGGAGCATCACAGAATAGGACGACATCGCGATACATGTGCGTGTTTGGGTGCTCCATCCACGACGTGATGCTGACTCTGCGATGCGTAGGACTACTAAGGCTTCCCCCTTCGGCCGACTTTGTCCACCTCTCGTGGATACCTGTATGTCACCGCTACTTTCTTCTTTTCCCTCTTTTCTGGGATACCTCGACGAGCACACGGGCAGAGGCTGTCCACGCAGCCGCGCGACTTGGAATAGGCGTCTGCGCGAGGGGTAGCGCGAAGGGCGCGGGAGCCATTTTGTTCTGTGGGGAAGCCATGCCTGCTACCCTCGGCGGGTGGGTGTCGGGCGATGGGGACGTACCTCGTGTGGGGGTGTGGTTCGCGCGGACGATGTCGCAGCAGTATGAGCAGTGGCACGCGTCCGTGTAGAGGCGCTGGGGCGCGAGGAGGCGGGCGCGCTGTTGTGGGGAGTGCCTGGTAAATCGAGATTACCTGGAACACCAGCCCAAAATTCATCCCAAACGCGTATGCGAGCTCCTTCCACACCTCGCCCTGCGCGCAGCCGCCCAGAATAACGCTCGCCCGGCACCCCTTGGCCATATGGCTCGCAGTCTTCAGATGGACGATGCGTACTTTGACCTCGACGATTCGGCGAGCGAGGACGACCGCGGCGACAAAAGCGACGCGACAACACCGATGACGCCCAAGCGCCACCTCGTCGCGGGCCTCCCGCCTAGCGCAACCCACGACGCCGCAGATCCGGTGCACGGCGCAGGAGCTCTTCCCGTCCCCGCCCCCGTTCGCGCGCGCGTCGTCGGATCCCACGAACACGCCGACAGTGTCGACAGTGGCGCTGACGGGCGACTCGATCGAGCTGCTGGCGAGTCTGCAGCAGCACTTCTACGCCGCGGAGCAGGCGCTGTACGTCCATGGGTGCGCCGAAGGATATCCGCCTCAATATAAGTAGCATTCTACATCCCTAGAAATGTAATACAACTCTTTTTCTCCATTTCGTGGACTTTTCCGAATCCGCTGTCCAAACGGTGCCGTGGCGGCAGCTTGCGCGGCACATCACGGCAAAAACACTTTGCCGAAAGATGCCGCAAATCAAATTCCCGTTTGGGTAAAGGGGCAGAGGCGGAAAATACGCAACTATCTTGTCTCGCGACTCCGATCTGTCTACGGGAATACTCGGTCTACATGGGATCGTCTAGTCACCCACCGGTCTTGCAATGGACGTTTGAATCTGTCTCGGCGGTCAACGCTCTCCCACCCTTATCCGCTGCTTAGCAAGACCATTCTTCAAGTTACATCGTACACTATGTCACGAACCTGCCAGGGTCTACAGGCGGCTGGTACATCGTTCCACGTGGACCCCGGGCGCTCATGGCCACGCGCGCCGGATTCGAATGCATTGCACTGCGTTAGGCCGTCGACGCGATCGAGCGTTTCTCGGTTGAGGATATACTATCTGTGCTCGCCCCCTGGGCCCTCCCTTCCGCCCACCTGATATTCGATATCCACCGATGGCAACTAACGGCCGCCGGCGCTCCTCCCTCGACCGCGCCCCAAACACGTTCACCATACCCAAGCTTCAGCTTCGTGGTCAGCTGCTCGGGGTCGTCCCGCCCGCCCTTCGTCTCCAGCTTTCAGGAATCTACCTCCTCGTGGCGGCGCCATGTACTACCCGTAAGGTGCATGCCCCGGCGCGCGCAAAGCCAGATCCAGGCCAACGATCGAGCTCCTGGTGCCCTGCGCCATCCCCGCTTCATCCCCTTTCATTCCACCGCCCGAGCGCTGTGCCGGAGATGGCGACGACGGCTTCACCGCGTTGCCAGTGGTCGAGCGAGAGGTGTACCGTCCAAATCCGCTGTTTTAAATCAGAAATTCTTTGGGAGGGGTGTATTCATTCACGATGGCATATACCCCACGAACTTCAAGCCGCCGAACCCCTTCCGACACTTCGCGAGCACGGATTTTTGACTGGGCTCGCGGCACTCGGGGAGTCGATTTGATACGAGCCCTGGTACGGCTCGGCGCATCAACCTCTGGGAGCTAAGCATACTATTCAATGTCGCGCACGATCTTCAGCCAGGTACAGCGCGGAACCCCTCCAGTTCCCTCGCGGCGCGACGCTCGACGCACTCAAGGCAAATTCAAGTGCTTCCACAAGAGTCCGCTATGCCATTCGACGCGCGCAGCTGCCTGCGCGAGGCTGTCGACGCGATCGAGCGTTTCTCGCGAGGCCAAACCCATCTGTGCTTGCGTTCGTGTCACCGTGCCTCTCCCTTCCGCTGAGTCGGAATGCTCATTGACGGCCGCCACTCCCCCAGAACTCGCTCAACCTCACGCGGCTCGTCTTCTGCGCGCAGCCTCTCCTCCCTCTCTGCACACCAGCACTGCGCCCTCATCATCATTCCGGATCTCCATCTCGGGTTAGATTCGCTTATTTCGCGTTCTATTTCGCCCAGGAACGCAGAATCCGGCCCTCCCAGCCTCCCGACACCTTTATCCGATCGCGATGATGAGCGTCCACGTACGCTGCGTACCTCAAGGGACAGAGCACGAGGAGCTGGAATATTCCCAAAAAAAGGTGCAGAGCCTAGTACCGTCGAGAGATATTCGTGTGCTACTAACCTGCGCCTAGATCCCCTAGGGTTCCTCCAAAACGTCTACGCCTGCATCCGACGGCCCTCTCTTCCGCCCACTCGATATTCGACGACTCCCGCCGCGCTCCGAAACTCGCTCCAGATACCCGAGCTTTAGCTTTGTGATCAGCTGCTCGGCGCCGTCCCGCTCGCCCTTGGTCTTGGGTTCGACGTCGCCATACATGGTCACCTTTGTTTCCGCGCGCTCCCTTCCCTCCCAACGACTGGTCAGTCCACCGACGGCATCGCACCGCTACCCATCAGGTTCTTCATCGGGCTCCTCCTCGAGCTCGGGCTCCATCTTGTCCATGGATGATTTTAGCCCTCATTCCCGCGACCCTAATGTGGATGTCGCGGCGTCGATGCGCCCGTGTACATCAGCGTCACTCCTGTGCTGGCGATGTGTACGCTGCTGAAGCACGTAGGAAAACTCTTCCAAGACAGCGATGCTGGGTGCGCTTCACGGGACGCAAGCGCCGGGCATGTCGACCTCGACCATTTCCGGAACACAAGGAGGCGGAGAGGATCGCGACTCGCGAGTAGCGCGGGGGAGGGATATTTGTGCACTATGCTGCATGTACGCCGGCGCCCCACCCTTAGCCATTATACTGACCTACTGTCCAGTGTAGCGGGCGCGTCCAGAAAGGGAGCGATCGTCCTTGCAGATATTCTCAGCTCAGACAATGCGTAAGTTGTATTGCTGCCACTATCGTGATCCATCCCTCACGTCTCTCGGTGCCCAGATCTGCCGGATCCTCTCGTTGTCTTGTTGTACCAAGTTGAGATTGTCTGCTAACGGTCTCGGGGTGATACTACTGGGATATCCGCACGTCATCGACACCGCGCAAGTACTGCCGCCAATCCCATCCCCACAAGCCACAAGAACGAGGGAAAAAACGGTACAAAAGAAGAACGCAAACGAAACCACAAAATGAAGCGCAAACGAAAGGGAAAAAAATGTAAACGCACCTGGCTGCAACGCGATAGACGTGGATGTGGATGCGCATACGGGGACGGATGTGGGGACAGCGTCTGGAAAACGAGGAGGAGGATAGTCAGTATCGTCGTTAGGGTATGAGGAAGGAGCGATATGTAGAGGGAAGAATGAAGAATGCGAATGCGAAGATGGGATGAAAGTGAAAGCGAGTGTGCAGCAACGACGAGCATATCCTTGCAGTCCCTCCCGAGCGTCTTTCCGACGGAGCGCAGATAATTTCCGCACCCTCTGCATACGCATACCTTCGTCAACACCACGTAGACGTCGACTTCACAGCGGCGGGGACTTCGCCAGCGCGACGCGAGGCGAGGGCGCGGAAGAGGACACGGGGAGGGAGGAGGAACGGCCCGACAAGAGAAAGGAGGACAGAGTATGGCTCCGAGCACGACAGCGCCAGCGCAAGATGCCCGGCTCAGTGCCCACCCGCACCGCCCACCCACACTCATACTCCAATCACTCTCGCTCTTGCTGCTGTGCCGACTTGGCGCGGGCGTTGTGGTCGGCAGCTCGTGCCCTGGGCCCGCCCCGCGCCACACCCGTGCGCCGCGCTCTCATGTAGGTAGATGGGTCCCACCCCACCCCGCACCCCCGCACCGCACCCACCCCGCATCCGCGCTGCTGCGTCGCGCGCTGCCTCTGCCTCAGCGACGCGCTCGCCGCACGCCACGCGCTCCGGACGGCCCATCGATGGTGACGCCCGCGTCGGATCCGCATCCCACCCATCCACGAATGTAAATGCAAATGCGATTCACCCCCGCCGCTCTCGCTCCTGAGAACCTCCACCCGCAGGCGAGACCCGACCAGAGCGGCCGGCGTCGACGTCCCAACGCATGCCTCCCTCTTCCCCCCAAAAAAAAGACCAGGCAAAGACCGAAACAGAAAGAGAATAAAAAGAGGGGAACGCACTGGACTCAAGTTCCTCCCTCGTCCTCGTATCCGTGTCCACCGTGGCATCTGCCGTCCCGCACCCCATTCTCATTTTGATTTTTTCGGTGTGGTTTTGCGGCGCCGCAGGAAGCGGAGCATTCAGGGGATACGTATACCGCTCCCACACGCAGCGATCCCAGCGCCAGCGGCGACGGCAGGGGCAGATCGTGTTTCGGGGCGGGGAGAGCTGATGCGGTGGCTGCAGCAGCTGCTGTTGTTGTGGCTGACCCTACGCACCCTGAGGCGGCGGAGGCGCGCCATACATGACGCCGACGGGGTACGGCGCATACACGCGTTGCGGGGCGGGGCCGGGGCCGGGATATTTCGGGGTGTTCGGCGGCGGCGGCGGCTGCACCGCGTGGGGGTGCTGGTGCTGTGTGTAAGGCTGGGGTGGTTGTGGCTGCTGCGGCCGAGGGCAGGGCGGGCAGTAGTTTACATGGGGCGCGTGCGTTTGCGGAGTCCTCGAGGTGGTTGTGCGACGGGATACAGGATGAGAGCGTCGGGGACATCGAGAAGGGTCGGGCGGGCGGTCTAGGCTGCGCCGTCTGGAGGAAGGGGCAAGAAAGTCGAAGAATTTGATGTCGGTTAATTCGTCCGGCGTCTCTCGAGCTCGCGTAGAAATTGTGCATGTCGTCACCGTCCTGCTGCCCTAGGCCTGTTTTCACACCGAACCACGGATGTCGGCGCTGTTGGAGGAGATAAAGGTGAATATAATTGTACATTGCAGAGCTGCGGATGGCACACCTCCCTTCCTCATAGTTCGCCAATATCTCCTCTGACCCGACTCAAAATTGTCGTTCTTGCACACAAAAATATCACAATTCCCGGGCGGCCGGCCATGCGCAGTTGGTTTGCAAGAATTTGATCCCCTCCATTCCCCTCCAATTTGTTGAAGTCTCTGGAGAAAGAATTTGCTGGATTCGACATCCTCAAGGTGTAGGACGTCGACGTCGGGAATAATCGGAGAAGCACTTGATGCCGTTTGCGCGAGAACGGGGCGGGCAGCGGGCCGGAGCGGCCGAAAACGTGTAAGAAGGAAGTTGGCCGGGGCGAAATGTGCTTCATACCCTAAGCCCTTGTTTACGGCAGAACATGAGAAAAAACCGGCAATAAAACAGAGTTAATGAGTGTAATGATGACTTGAAATTGGGGCAGAACACATACCTATGTGCTTAGGGACTGGCAATGCCTATGACTTTGTGCGGTCCATTGTTCTAACCATTAGTATTCGCAAATGAAGGAGCCGAACCATTTTCCCGAAGTTTGGCACAAAACGATGCATGCGGTTCCATGCCGGCTGTCTGGCTGTGTCTGTCAGTCAGCTGTCAGTCAGCTCTTGTTCTTTCACCTCCACATTCACTGTGCTCGCAAAATCCACAGTCAACTCGAGTCTCTACGAATTTGCACTGGCCCTAGGATGTCTCACCAGGTTGAATTCCACACATTGAATCAGAACATCCGTGGTGTGTGGCAAAATTGGTAAGAATACCAACCTTATTACTTATGTTTCTCAGGCGGTGTGGGGGGCAATGGTGGCGGCCAGGGTGGCAATGGGGGCACTGGCCAGGGTCCCACAATAACCTATGGCAATATCCATACTCAAAACTTCAATGTGAATTTGTATGTTGATTCATCCTCTCCTGAATACTGTTTCACAATAACGGAAAATATGACAGCGGTCCAGCAACTCTCACATGTGTAGCAGCACGATATGATTCTGACAACACACCCAACAAATGCATGGATGGTACACGAGTTGACATAATCAGGGAATTTGTTGCATGCTTGACCAGCACTCCTGACTCAATCCGCCTGGTCATGCTCAGTGGGGTTGCAGGATCAGGCAAATCCACAATTGCCAAGACAGTTGCCACTATCTTGGCAGAGGAGAGAAAAACTCTGGCAGCATCTTTCTCTTCTTTTCACGTGGCCAGAGGGAGATAGATCACTTTGCTTCAACACTTGCATTGCAGCTTGCACAATATAGTCCCGAGTTTCAGGATCATCTCATTGAGTTACTGGAGAAAGAGAAAGGTGCTATACCTGGCATTGGCCAGGCAGGACCATACCTGCAATTCCAGAAACTGGTTGTGGGAATTCTTGCAAAGCTACCTCCCTGTTCAACACCATGGGTGATCTGTCTTGATGCTCTGGATGAATGTGGTCAAGACCGTGGCCAGAATTTCTTGTCATGGCTATTCAATAGCATTGATCAAATCCCAGCCCACATCCGATTTTTTCTGACTGGACGCCCTGATGTTCCTTCTTACCTGAAATTTCAACCACAGCTTTCTATGGTGCATAGAGTTGTCCTTGATGAGATTGAACACAGTACAGTTCAGGGTGATATCCAGCTCTATGTTGAGCAATCACTTAATGGGGTCGACTGGATTACACCTGATCCCTGGAAAATTCAGAAAGAACAGGCAGAAGAAATAACAACCCGTGCAAATGGACTCTTTGTTTTTGCAGCTACAGCTGTGCGTTATGTTCTTGCAGGACTACCACGAACATCCCCCCAAGAATCTGTGGATGACCTCCTGGATGGTGAAGGTCTTGAGAACCTGCATGATCTATATCTCCGGATTGTGAATTACGCCATTCCAATTGCAGCCCGCAGAGACCGGCGTGCTCAACGCTTACATGATCGAACCATGAAGATTCTGAGTACAATTTTGGAGCTCTTAGAACCTTTGGATTCCCAGAGTCTGGCAGACTTGCTTGAACTGAAGAAAACAGATCTTCTGGGGATACTACTCCCTCTGAGTTCTGTGATCCATGTTTCTGATGCTCCAAGGACAGCAATCAGAATTATACATCTCTCATTCAGAGAGTTCATGACAGATTATGTGAAAGTGGACCGGCCAGAAGTTCTCTGCGGCACAGACAATCAGCAGCGAGCCCTTCTGTCTACTCTTATAGGGGTGCTGGACAAACACCTGAAATTCAACATCTGTGATCTACCAACCTCATACTTGAAAAACATTGACATGCCAGAGTTCCAGTGGCGACTTGATAACTACATCCCATTGCATCTCCAATATGCAGCTCAATTTTGGGTGGATCATCTAGTGAAGATAGCCTTTGATGCATGCAGTGACCAACAAGTGCAGAACTTGCTGTTCAAAAAGTTTCTGTTTTGGCTGGAGGTATTGAGTTTACTTGGGATTGTGAGCTATGGACAGCAGGGTCTGTCTAAATTGATGGAATGGGCAAACAAGGTATGTCTAGGAATGATCCTATAAAATATCACGATGACTGAACATCACCAGAGCACACCCCTTGTCCGATTTGTGACTGATGCAAAAAAATTTATTTCCTTCTTTGCAGAAGCAATTATTCAAAGCGCTCCCCACATTTATCTGTCAGCACTGGCCTTGGCACCAGAGGAGTCTGAAATTCATAAAAGATTCTCGGATGAATTCCCACAATTAGTATCAATTACAAGAGGGAGGATGAAACAGTGGCCAAATACAATTGCTGTACTGGACAGCCATACCAATGTTGTCACCTCAGTTGCCTTCTCACCTGATGGCAAGAGAATTGTGTCTGGCTCCGATGACAAGACTGTGCGCATTTGGGATGCAGAGACTGGAGCTGCACTCAGGGAGCCACTGGAGGGGCACACCGATTCAGTCACCTCAGTTGCCTTCTCACCTGATGGCAAGAGAATTGTGTCTGGCTCCGGTGACAAGACTGTGCGCATTTGGGATGCAGAGACTGGAGCTGCACTCAGGGAGCCACTGGAGGGGCACACCAATTGGGTCACCTCAGTTGCCTTCTCACCTGATGGCAAGAGAATTGTGTCTGGCTCCTGGGACAAGACTATGCGCATTTGGGATGCAGAGACTGGAGCTGCACTCAGGGAGCCACTGGAGGGGCACACCGATTCAGTCACCTCAGTTGCCTTCTCACCTGATGGCAAGAGAATTGTGTCTGGCTCCGATGGCGAGACTGTGCTCATTTGGGATGCAGAGACTGGAGCTGCACTCAGGGACCCACTGGAGGGGCACACCAATTGGGTCACCTCAGTTGCCTTCTCACCTGACGGCAAGAGAATTGTGTCTGGCTCCGATGACGCGACTGTGCGCATTTGGGATGCAGAGACTGGAGCTGCACTCAGGGAGCCACTGGAGGGGCACACCTATTCAGTCACCTCAGTTGCCTTCTCACCTGATGGCAAGAGAATTGTGTCTGGCTCCGGGGACAAGACTGTGCGCATTTGGGATGCAGAGACTGGAGCTGCACTCAGGGAGCCACTGGAGGGGCACACCAATTGGGTCACCTCAGTTGCCTTCTCACCTGATGGCAAGAGAATTGTGTCTGGCTCCGGTGACAAGACTGTGCGCATTTGGGATGCAGAGACTGGAGCTGCACTCAGGGAGCCACTGGAGGGGCACACCAATTCAGTCACCTCAGTTGCCTTCTCACCTGATGGCAAGAGAATTGTGTCTGGCTCCTATGACAAGACTGTGCGCATTTGGGATGCAGAGACTGGAGCTGCACTCAGGGAGCCACTGGAGGGGCACACCAATTCAGTCACCTCAGTTGCCTTCTCACCTGATGGCAAGAGAATTGTGTCTGGCTCCTATGACAAGACTGTGCGCATTTGGGATGCAGAGACTGGAGCTGCACTCAGGGAGCCACTGGAGGGGCACACCAATTCAGTCACCTCAGTTGCCTTCTCACCTGATGGCAAGAGAATTGTGTCTGGCTCCTGATGACAAGACTGTGCGCATTTGGGATGCAGAGACTGGAGCTGCACTCAGGGAGCCACTGGAGGGGCACACCAATTCAGTCACCTCAGTTGCCTTCTCACCTGATGGCAAGAGAATTGTGTCTGGCTCCTGGGACAAGACTGTGCGCATTTGGGATGCAGAGACTGGAGCTGCACTCAGGGAGCCACTGGAGGGGCACATCGATTGGGTCACCTCAGTTGCCTTCTCACCTGATGGCAAGAGAATTGTGTCTGGCTCCAATGGACAAGACTGTGCGCATTTGGGATGCAGAGACTGGAGCTGCACTCAGAGAGCCACTGGAGGGGCACACCGATTGGGTCACCTCAGTTGCCTTCTCACCTGATGGCAAGAGAATTGTGTCTGGCTCCTGGGACAAGACTGTGCGCATTTGGGATGCAGAGACTGGAGCTGCACTCAGGGAGCCACTGGAGGGGCACACCGATTCAGTCACCTCAGTTGCCTTCTCACCTGATGGCAAGAGAATTGTGTCTGGCTCCTGGGACAAGACTGTGCGCATTTGGGATGCAGAGACTGGAGCTGCACTCAGGGAGCCACTGGAGGGGCACACCAATTCAGTCACCTCAGTTGCCTTCTCACCTGACGGCAAGAGAATTGTGTCTGGCTCCTATGACAAGACTGTGCGCATTTGGGATGCAGAGACTGGAGCTGCACTCAGGGAGCCACTGGAGGGGCACACCGATTCAGTCACCTCAGTTGCCTTCTCACCTGATGGCAAGAGAATTGTGTCTGGCTCCTGGGACAAGACTGTGCGCATTTGGGATGCAGAGACTGGAGCTGCACTCAGGGAGCCACTGGAGGGGCACACCGATTCAGTCACCTCAGTTGCCTTCTCACCTGACGGCAAGAGAATTGTGTCTGGCTCCTATGACAAGACTGTGCGCATTTGGGATGCAGAGACTGGAGCTGCACTCAGGGAGCCACTGGAGGGGCACACCAATTCAGTCACCTCAGTTGCCTTCTCACCTGATGGCAAGAGAATTGTGTCTGGCTCCGGGGACAAGACTGTGTGCATTTGGGATGCAGAGTCTGGAGCTGCACTCAGGGAGCCACTGGAGGGGCACACCAATTCAGTCATCTCAGTTGCCTTCTCACCTGATGGCAAGAGAATTGTGTCTGGCTCCAATGACAAGACTGTGTGCATTTGGGATGCAGGGACTGGAAGCTCTGCCAGTGGATGGAGTTTACTCAATGTGGGTTCCTCTTTTACACATACCTTTAGTATGGACTAATTCTCTATTCCAGTCCCTTCACCTCAAGTCACCTTCTGCACCTCTGCATTGGCAGATCAACAATGGTTGGGTCTCCTGTCTCCTCTTGGAACTCCTTTTTTGGCTCCCTGTGCCATTTAGGGTTGGACTATGGTCTCCACACAACACACTTGTCATTGGCCAGGAACAGACATTGCTCTCATATGACAAGTTTGTATATGGCCAAGACTGGGCAAAGTGTTATACCCAGCAGAAAGCCCTCCATGAATAATAAAGATCTTGAACAGTGTAACTTGCTTAATCTCTTTCCCCTTGTGCTCAATTCTTGTCTAGTGCCATGGAACCAGATTCTTTACCCACTCCAGTGATTACTCTCATATCCTCCCCAACACTTATTCCTGACTCATCTACCCCTTTCATTACCCCCACATCATCTTGTCCTTAGTCTCTCACAGACAGATGCTTCAATACATACTTGAACTTAGTCTCTCTAGACAGACAATCCATATATTCCAACTTGTACCTCATTACATAGAGTCTGTTACTCATTGCAGGTGCCTAATCAGGCTGGACTCTTATTATATAAACTTTGCATACTGAGCAACAGGTAGCTACAATTACAAATCCTGTCTGGAACATTACAATGTCTTACATACAAACTCTCTTCCTGTAAACTATCAACACACCTTGCTGGATGTCGAACTGATTTTGGGTGATTGTTGAGAATACAACTCATTGCAATGCCCCAGAAAATTTGCCAGAAGAATAAATTGCATTCAACTCATTACACAGCTCAGAAAAGATGGCGCAAGAATAAATTGCATTCTACTTGAAACATTGGTATGGCAAAGGCCCTTATTCCGTACCACCACCATGGTCAGATTTCCCACACTCTAAGTGGCAAGGCGAGGTCAGTTTCCCAATATCGGCAACAAAGACAGAGTGCCCTCTGTTGTCTGAGCTGTGCAGGGAACCCTTGAGCACACAGCTGCCTCTCTCTAAGCTCACTCGTTGTTCAGGGTGGATGAAATATACTTAATCCCACACAATGTTGATACCCTGTGCCGAATCAGCAATGGGATCGCATGCTGCCAGTGCACTGCCAGCTCACCTCCTTCCATGAAGCTTGTCTTTATGCGAGCTACACTGTGTTGGTCGGCGAGCACAAAACCTCCGACCAACACCACTCGACAAATCTTTGGCTTTGTCTGCACAATCCCCGGCAACTATACTTGGCACAATCAAACTGAAAGCTCTTTCTTCAGCTTTGTCTCCAGTCTTCTTCACACACAGGGACCAAGACCAGACCCTCAGGAACTAACCATGTGGGCATCTTAGTTAAGCCCTGAAGCCACACATTCCTGAGCACAATGGGGCTCCCATGCGCATTTTCTCACCTAGTATTGTTTTCTCTGTGTCACCCACAGCAATGGCAAAGCGGCCGTGCCCACCCTTAAGCCACCCATCTATGACCTAAGGCCGACCCTGCCAGCCGAAGCCTTTTCCTCTTTGTCCATTCACCCCACCCTGTTACAATGACAAACACCCCAGTGTCCACAAGTTGGTATGATGACAAGGGATTGGGGGGTGCAAGGTATTAACCGTTTGTCAATGAAGTCGAATAAAACACTAGGAGAGGTACAGAATAAACTATGACTAGGCTACAACTATATACTGTTCGTTGTATCTAATCGAAACCGTAAGAACTATGTTCCTAATAAGTAAGGCTTCGGCGTGGTAAATGTTCGTAAGTAATGCTATGCTACTATATATAAACTAAATGAAATGTCTTATGCGTTGCTTCCCTCTGTTCCGAGCGTGTTCTTACCAAGAACATGCTGTAGTCCGCAAGGCTATTAGTAAACTCCTAACGTATACCATGTGTCCATGTAATTATAACTGTTCATACATACAGTATTATACGCCCGAATGGGATGCCACCATCCAATGGGACAAACCCAGTTTTCTCCTTAAGCACACGTCGTCTGGTCTCGGGATTTTATTTACAACTAGGTGGACATCTTATATACAGTCTAGTAACAGGAATTATGCATAGGGGAAAGCGATCCTATACTATAATGAGATCAATCCAAAAAGTGCCCAAAAGTGAAATTAAAAGGCAGATCAATCTACGAGTATTGCAGCACAGTGTTGATAATAAATTCTGAAAATAATTGAGAACATATTATTTACTCAATAAAGTATGAATACGACGTATCAAAGCCATTGGAGGAGCAGAAACCATTGAAATCTGTAAAACATCGGCGAATGGGATGGTCACATCATGCCCTTCCCCATTGGGATTTTGCTTGCTGCCCTCGCAAAAAAAGGGCTCTGGACACCCTCGCTCATTCTCATGGTAATCTACGGGTCGAGAATGACCAAAAATGCCACCTCTATCTACAAGGAATAGTAGAAGTCCTCCAAGTTCAAGTATTTTACTGTAGATACTGATGTCATGTGATGCATCCCATTGGCATGTCAAGCAGCTGATAACGACTTTTGACCGTATTTCCGTTCGATATAACTCTGGGCGTCACGTATGCATGTAAATTTTGGTATGTCATTAAATTACACCTGAACCTTCCCCCTGGCCGATTCAGATCGATACAAAATCATTGTGCTTGCATTTGCAGCGGTGAACAAAATTTGATCATCCCATTCGGCCGTATAATACTGTATAGCATGTGTTCCTGCTCAATCATACCACCTGATCGTCCCTGTATAATTAACTAACCCGATTCATCAGTAACTTCCCCAATCGTCGGGAGGCGGGATGGCAGTGTCACATGAGAGGCGCTATCATGTGGTTCGTGATAAGATAAAAAATACTCGAATTGTGACACACCCTGGCCTGCCCACCTCGCAATAGTCTCTCTATGCACAAAGAAACACCTTGAGGCACCCATCCATTCTGCAGTGAATGTCACCATTGCCGTGCTGTGCTGACACACAAAGAGTGCCAAGCCATGAGTGCGTCCACGCTAATAAGCACGGAATTTGTCCACCCATGAAATCTTCACTTTTTTCATGTTTTCATGACAAGACATATTCCTGGTCACGCTCCAGAAGCGTCAGTACTGAGGTTCCCAAGTAGCTGGCAGGGCAGGAACCACTGAGTAATGGATGGGAACAGGGAGGAACACTCTGTAACCATTGGCATGTGCTTGCTCCAAAAACACGTAGGAGATGTGTAGCCCACAGAACAAGTGGAACGTGAAGTCTACTCTATTCCCACTCATGGAACTAGACAGGGACAGACTAGAATCCTGTTGTGGTGTGTTGAACATCGAGCACATAGCACGTTCTGATGAGATGAAAACTGGAAGGGGCTGGAAACATTGCATCTTGATGGTTCCATGCCGTCCTGGGCATTCCAGATATGGGATGGTCACTAAGTGAAGGTCCGATCACTTGGACCTATACTCGTCGGCTCTTGGAGCAAGTACCCATACCGGGAAGTACTTTCAATGCAGTATCCCTGAAGAGCTACAGACTGGGAGCTTCAGTTCCAGTAGATGGGAAGGCACTGGCATTGGAAGGAATGGACTATCTAGTCAGGATCAACATAGGGGAATGGTAGTGATAGCTCGGGCACAGTCTGACTGATCATACATGTGTGCAGGATCACACCAGGATGGCGTGCTCAACTTGGGCAGCCAATAGAAGGACTTAGATACCCTATTCTACAACGGATACACGGCAGTCGGACAGATAAACAGACTATTTTACTCATATCTACTTATTCTCGGACGTTTCCATGTGTTTCAGGTCTTTGTATTTAGTAGCAGGGGTGTCTTGGGCAGCTTCATGGAATCACCCCACGGTTAGTAGGTGGAAACACTTGCGAATTGGGCAGAAACCAGGGGAGTTCGAACAAGTTGTCTCTTAGAATTCATCTTGGCTTGGAATCTTTATTTTGTGTGTTCGGAATCTTTGGAAACCAACTTACTGTTTGTCTGGAAGAGTCTGAAAGTGACTGGAACTGTTGGGATTGTGCTGAGCCTGCACTTGGTTGTTTGGGTTTTGTGTGAAGAGCTTGGGAATGGAACCCACTACTGTCTGTTACTGTCTACGCTTGGAAACAGCATCCACCTCGCTTTGGGAAACCCCAGCAACTCATTCTCATTTGTTCTCATAGCAGTGAAGCTTTACATCACCGCACTCTGCGCTTCCTGTTTGTTCGGGTCTACCCTCGTTCACTCAGATCTAGCCTGAACACTTGCACCGCAAGGGTTCCATTTACATCGACACTCTCATTGCGCTACACTCGCTTTCCTGTCTGTTCCAGTTCCATTCCGGTCCACTCAGCTCAAGGCTTAAGTACTTGGACTTTGTTCCAAGGACTTGCACAAACAATACAATGTACTACCCTTGTTCCTGAGGTCTATTCTATTCCCTGCAACCTTTTATAAGGCCCTGTACCAGGGTCTGATACTCGCCTGTGCACTTCTCAAGCACTTCCATTCTGTTCTGATGCACTTCTGTGTTGAGGTTTGGTTTTGGTTGGTGTTTTCTTGATAGGTTCAGAGCACATCAATCAACGTGCCATACCAATCTTGGGGACCAATCTGTGTTGTCGCCGCTGCTCTTTGTGCATTTCTGAATAAATTGGTATGTACCTGGTGCTTGTTCTGCAAGCAACAGAACTTGACCCCTGCCCTACCAGCCCAACAACCCCACCATCTCCCTCTCTCCCAAATGGCCCAAAGCAATCCCAAACCCACTTTGTACGCTGACCGTGCCACTGTTACGAGTGACCATGTCACTTGCGCCGCCAAATGTGCATCTAGTGTCCCCACTGTCAACTCTCCCACCTCTGCTGCCCCAGCGGCAGCGGCACTCCTTCCAGTGGTAATAGCCAAACTCCCCCCCATTGCTGATGCGCCCACGATGGGGGTGCTTGCCTCAGTCGCCACAGCCTCGCCCTTGACTGCTGCACCTGCTGTCACCGTGTTGTCAGCAGCGGTGGTGCCCACTCCGATCCCCACCCTAGTCCCCGTCTCTGCCGCCATTGTCGCGGTGCTCACTCGCACCTTTGCCGCTACCCCCACCACTGCTGTGAAGCCCCCCATAGTCACAAAGACTGCAGCCCCTGCCTCGAAGGCCACCAGCTCCCCTGCGGCAAAGGGCAATGCTGTTACCACTACGAGGCCTGCTGCCGCCCCCACCTCTGCTGCGAAGACAACCGCTGCAGGTGCCGACATTGCAGGCCCCCCCACCACAGAGACCACTGCCCTCTCCGCCACCACGACCACCACCACTACTGCTGCCCCTGCTATGGTGCTGGTCCCCCAGCGTGCCACTACATCCCCACCCGCCTTGGTGACCGCCCAGAATGCCGCCCAGCCTGTGAGTATCACCCGCAATATTATTGCAATCAGATGAATTATTACTCTCGACCAGGGAAGAAAATGAGACAGAATTTGTTGTATATACTCTCCAACGGTACCGTCCTACCTCGTAACAAAAACGACCAAGTCAGCTCTGTCAAAACCCGATATCCTTATGATCGACAACAAAAGCACCAACACCCTACCATCTCTCCCCATATCTCGTCCTGTGAGGTGTTTTCTGATTCAATTATAACTTGAAACTTTTGATGTAAGATCTAACAGAAGAGCGACTCTGACTTGAAGCGGATTTCAAAACCTGCAAAATTGAACACGTCAAGTGCCCTCAGTTGAAACTCTGTCAGTGAATCACAAGCTGAATGGCTCAATTTCGACTTGTAGGCGTACTCGGACATTTAATAAAGCTTCCAAATTGCAGATGCATTCTGTCTTTCATTCATGACAGACTCTATGAAACGGCCAACTTCAGAAGAGACTACCAGGCAATCTTGTCCGACCCGACCTCCAAAGGCTTTCCACCAGTCTTGGAACTGTAGTTCCAGAATCTCCCACTCATCTCCTTTGTCATAGCGTCCACACGTGCCAGGATCCGTGCCATCGAATCCTCCATGCTCACCGGTGCCTGCGGCAGCCCGTGCGCCACCGCGCCTGTGTTGCCCATGTCTGTTGCGACCCAGCCAGGTGAGATCGCCAGCGTCACCAGGCTCGGGTTCTCCGCGTCAAGCACCTTGACAAGGTAGTTCACCGCGGCCTTGGAGGAGCCGTACGCGCTTCCACTGAAATTAAGGAAGGCCCCGATGGAGGCGGCAATGGTGGAGATGTATGTGAATTTGGGCGCGCCAGTGGGCGAGGCGAGGAGGAGCTTGTGCACGGCCTGGTAGAGGACGATGGTGGCAAAGGTGTTCACTTGCCAGTGGTCAGTGAACTCCGAGAGCGGGGTGGTGGCGAGGGCACCGCAGTATTTTGTGATGCCTGGATGGGGAGGTTATGGTTGGTGTGTGTCTGATTTCACAACAAAAACGAAGGCGAAGGTGTACCTGTGTTGGTGATGACAATGTCGAGGTACCCGGCGGTCTTCTGGATCTCGGCTGCTGCCGCTGTGTTGTCGGCTTCGTCGCCGGAGATGAGCTTGATGGGGTGCACATTGGGGTGCTTCGCTACGAGATCCTTGAGTGATTGAGCGGCAGGGTCGTGTGCGCCGGCAAATACAATCATGTTGGGGCGCGCAGCCAGGCTGGCGGTGAGAGTATAGCCGATACCACGGTTGGAGCCGGAAACTGCAAGGCGTTAAGTAGGTGCGCTTGAACGGTGAAGGCAAGAGAAGAATTAAAACTCACTGAGATAAACTGTTTTGCCAGACATTTCGAGTGGTGGATGTGTTGTAAAAGAGGTTGTGAAGGATGTTGGGATATTGCCTGAGTTCAGCGGCCTTTATACCTACCTGGGAGGCAGCTCGATTGGGAAAATAAACCAACGCGATGGCGGCATCACCCGGTTAGTAAGTGGATGCCTGACAAAGGTGAATAAAATCGATGACAACAAGAACTCCGCCAGACAAGTTTCAGAGAGATCCAGAAGCTCCTCGATGTTGCACGTTGCATCATGCTGTGTAGAGTGTAGATCCAATAAACAAAGAAATCTGGCAATGTCTCTCAAGATCCTTCGAAAGGGTCTTGCTGTATTCAAAAAACACCTAAAAAAGCGAAAGGATGCTCTACTGGAACGTCTCAAACAAAGTGAGAAGATCTCCGAGGAGGATGCAGATGCTTGACAATCAGGCGAACCATGTCGATGAAGAAGCCCTGATACACAACCTCGAGATGGCATCCAACTATGAGCAGGGAATCTCCTGGCTTGACTCAAAGCATGGAGGGGGTTCTTTCCTCATTTGGCCATGAAATCTGTTGCGAGGAGGTCAGAGCAATGGTAAACTCGTCTATCTATGATTACTTTACATACATGTAGGTATCAGAATATTTTGAATGATCCCCCCCCCCTCTTTCGAAACCCATACGCTATGATAACCCATACCCTGAGGCTTCCACCGAGAAGTATGGGTTAAGACAGCTTTGACTGTAGTGAGTTTCTTCTTCAACGTCTTCCAGTTTGTTAGTCTCCAGGTGAAAACTTTAAAAGTCTTTGACGTCGTGGCCCAGCTCTGGCATATGCTTTGCCACAAAGGCTTCATCTGTGAAATGGTGATGACACCCACTTGAGTTGGGTAACACCAGGTGTGAAGAAAAGACAAACGATCTCGGACGGAAACCACTTTATCAACGTCCATCGGAAGCGACTGTAATGGTCAAGGGGACTCAGAGAGAACTGAATTGAGCAAGGGTAGAGAGAGAATCCCCAGGAGCACACCCCGGAAGAATGGGGGATAATTCTGGTGTTGGATCAACTAACTACTCTACAGGGCTGTATATGTGAGAATGCACGGACCATATGATGTAAGTACTTTATCCTAAATCGTGGAAGGTAGAAGAATACTGTACTATTTCGACCAAATGTTCAGGTGACAGGTGACAGGGGGTCGTGAACTGAACAAATTTGGTACATGTAATGGTGGCAGTCAGGCAATGAACCCCTTAATTTTTCACACCACCAGAGAGCGCAAAAATGAAATTTGTGCTACGTTAAATTGACAAAATAAAATCACAGTCAAAGGATCAATGCTTTGCCGTTAATGGGTGACTTCCCATAAGACTTAAATATTCCCCCAGAATATTTTTCGCAATTTCCACCGTGATGCGATGTCAACTGCCAGGACCCCATCAATTGCATCACCCACAAACGGTCGAGATTTATTCTCCCATCACTCAAGAAATTATGAATCTAGACGGGGGGTAGGTACCCCTTGTCTAGACTTTCGTATCCTCAAATATCCCATTTGGGACACAAATGATTGATCATCACCCATTGTCGCATCACAAAGTTTCCGTCCTTCTGCACGCCCACCACTTGCACCAAACCCATTCTTCTGAGGACCCATTCACACTAGCCACTCTACACTGTATTCTGCCACTGAATGTGTCATTTCTGAGGCAGTTTGGCATCTAAATCAATCCTCAAGCATGCGACAAGTTTTTTACAAGACAGAGTTTTAAATGGTTGTTCCAGGCCCACTCTTGGCCTCAGAAAATGCAGACACACTTCACGGAGCATTGCAATGTGTGCTGTTGCATATCCGAGTCATTTTGGTGCTATATCAACATGTAGAATTATTAATCTGCTTGCGGGAAACACAACGAGTGGAATATCTTTTCTCTTTGATCTCATCACTGGCACCCTCAAAGAAGCTCAGAAAATGTGCTGGAATATTTAAGTCTTATGGGAAGTCACCCAATGTCGGGAATCTATTTACTGAATACTGAGCGGGCTGGGGAGGCGATAACCGTGCTCTCAAGAGGAGGGGAAGTTCGAGCAATTTTGCGATTGACAAGAATGGCAATGGAAGAATGTCATGCTTGAGCTCTTAGGGAATCAAGAACCACTGCGCTGCAATTTTTTTGAAGGCCGAAGGGGTGTGCCCATTTCCTGCCTTTGTCAATCCAGTCGGATTTTTGATTGTGTTGTCGGCGTCTATTGACAAGTGAAAGGTGATCAAGAAAATTGGAATTTCCTGGAGTTACTACATATTCACGGAGATTAACGGCGCAAAAACTCCGCTTCAAAAAATTATACAGCATCTCTGCTCTTTTCTACACATTCACGCTGTGATATGATTTCTGTGTTCAATATCTCTTGGTTAATTGGGCAAGGGATACAACTCAACAGTAAGCAAGGGCAAAATCGTCCATGGTGGCCCGATCACTTTACTGTAGGTGTTTTTATAGCTGTCTCAAGCCCCGTTGGGATGGCTGGGCAGCATGGGCGGTCTTGGAGGGTCTGGAGAACCCATCTGACAAAATGAACATTTCCCAGGTAGGTGACATGGTCGGATCGATTTTGAACACCAGTTCCAGTGAACATCTTAGGTGACAGGTGACACCCTGTGAACATTTAGTCGAAATACTACAGTACGTCGAAGTGAATAAAACCGTAAATTTGCTTCCTCTCTTTCTGTGTTCATGCGGCAAAGTACTTAGGTACAATACCACGGATTTCTTGGTGGCGCCATAAACACATGCTGGCCACGCGAATGCCCCCATTTGAGGAATGAGCTCTGGCTAGGTCTCCCGGGCGAAAACGCGAATTTTTTCTGTGTCACGGTCACCCAAGCCTCGGATTCGCGAAAACCAAAGTTCGCGAATGGGTGTCACGTGTCACAGGCTCCGCGAATTGAAATGCTACAGTACTTTACGTGAGAAGTTGATCCTGTCTTGTCTCGCGACTGTCTCCTTAGAATTGTCTAGTCACCGAGCGGTCTTGCAATGGACGTTTGGATCTGTCTCGGTCAACATTGTGCTTGCGTTCGTGTCTCCACCGTGCCTCTCCCTTCCGCTGAGTCGGAATGCTCATTGACGGCCGCCACTCCCCAGAACTCGCTCAACCTCATGCGTCTCGTCTTCAGCGCGCAGCCTCTCCTCCCTCTCTGCACACCAGCACTGGCCCTCATCATCATTCCGGATCTCTATCTTGGGTTAGATTCGCTTATGCACGTTCTATTTCGCTCAGGACCGCAGATTGCGGCCCTCCCAGCATCCCGACACCTTCATCCGATCTCAATGCCAATGTCAATGTCGATATGCGGGCGTGTACATCGATTGGCGTTATCACTGTTCTGCTCACGAGGTTTCCACTTAGGCTCGTTCCAGCCTCTCTCGTGGACTGGATGTGAAATCTGAAGATAGTCGTTCAGATCACGGACACGAGAGAGGCTGGAACTTACGAGTACAGCTGAGTACGAAGTGCCTCGGAGTTTGAAATTAGAGATGGCCGTCTATGGCTGCTAAGGTCATGTGGAATGTGCATCACTGATTTTCCTAAATTGGTTGATGTCCAAGACAAATACACCGTCATAACGCGCCAATTTAATGCTAGCTCTCCAATTGTAGCTATTCTACGCATGAATGTACTTCTTTACACCCCACGGCACTTATCCTCCTCCTCCACCACGGCCTAACGCGCTCTACGAAGCCCAGTTCTCCGAAGGGATCTTCGATGAAGTGCTCAATGTACCTCAGCTACCGCCCGGCGAAAAACCTCAGCGGCGGACACACACGCGATTCTCCTGGCCTAAAGGAACCACCCAGGAAGACCGATTGCTTGTTGCCTTTCGATGCATGCAAGAGGCCGGGTTTGAGACGATCAGAGACTACTTTTGGGCAGTTTTAGACCATGAGGATTATAAACACCCGCCAGTTTATCACTCGGTCTCCTCATTCCTTCAATGCAGAGGAGTAGATACTCGAACCCATCCTATATCCATCGTCCAAAAAATCTTCGCGGACCCCCAATCCAAAAAACGCATAGGTGCTCATGATGAAGACCTACGTTTCGATCTTCCTTGATACGCCCTTCCCCCCTCACAACGCCTCTTACCAGACCTCCCACACCCCGCCAAAAATAGTACCCACAACGCTTTAATCGATTGGGCACTTCAACTTATTGTGGCACGCTGGAAGCAGGAGGCAGACCTACTGCTCGACCCGTTTTTCGGCTTTGTACGCGAGCGGCGGCGCGGTGAACCTGCAGAAAAATTTTCCTGGTCCGATACTTGGGGGGAGGCCGATGCTGGCGCACGGCATAACTCGCACTTTACTTTTTGTCTACTTATTCTTATGTTTTTTTGTTGCTAATTTGTACATTCAGTATTTGCCTTCCAGCTATCCACAATACCCCAGCCGCTTCTCAACAGTATTAAGAATCATATATGTATTTCCAAGTCAATGAATCCGCTGTCCGGCTTGAAAAGAAGGTTAATTGTTCCAACGGAATCATCAGTTATTCCCGCTTGCATTCGCTCATTGACATCACCGAGCCTTTTTTTGCTGTTGTGACAGGTCAGTTGTTTGTTTTGCAGTGAAAATCCCTGTCATCAAGTTTATTTGACTCGGTTCGTAATTTATTTTGTGTAACATCAAGTTGATTTCAATATATTGATGTCTGATTCCAATCTTCCGCACTTGCGGCGCTTCAGGAGGCTGCCGAAGACGCGCGTTTTTTATTTATTTTTTGAACCAAGCAATTCAATGCAAATAACGGCTGATTCAGTATATCGTTTCCGTGTTCGAAGACACCATGCGAGTGGCTCAACACACGCACCTTGAAACTATGTTCATGCCACCTATCCGAAGAATCACGTGAATAACACTATTATTACCCAGTCAACCTAGAGACATGGCGCTGGTGCTTCGTGTTCGCGGCGACAGTTCTTGAATGCACGCAAAACCCACGTGTCCGGATTTTGTACTGGACTCTATCCTCCTGAATGCTGATTTATATTTGTAGCTCACATAAACTCAGGCTAGAAAAAAACTCTATCTATAAACATCAACAGCTCGCTATAACCATTCGCTGCTCAAAAATTATTGACTAGTATCTATCCATCGCAGTAGTTATTCTATATCGCAACAAAAATACACAGCTATTCACCCTTACATAAATTAACGGTACATCAGCGGTCCTTGCAACGAATGTACAAGGTAGGCCACCTGGAAAGTGAGTATTCACCCTATCCCTAGATGGGCATGGACAATCGACGGAGCATGCATATATCATACGGCTTCCAATGAAGCGCATGCAGTGGCTGTGCACATGACACGTACAAGTCACTTCGGGAATTGCCGAAAACTGATCGCTCATCATTGATACGAACACCATGTAAGCCGAACATCAAATCCTCGGTATTTTCCGAAGTCCAGTGTACGCAAGACATCGGATACTACCGAGGATCTACCGTTTAACAAAAATGACCCCGTAGTTCCAGATTTTTTATTTTATTTTTATTTTTATTTAATCGCATAACTTTGCCCCTCGCCGCGAGCGGCACGTTGGGCATACTTCTACACAAAGTGGTTCTACTCGGAATGTAATAGGACTGGGATTGGACGTTCCTCGAAATAATATCCGACCGCCGACATTAGGCAAGACGAACGGTGGCGATTAGAAAGATCGCGGGGCCCTGTGAAGTATTGTAAGCGGGCTCGAGCGGTAGCGTATGTTGGGTGTAGGCCTCCCGAGGGTAGGCACTGGTAAGTAAGTTACAAGGGGTGATCGTAAGTAGAGGGAGCCGGGGCTAGGTGGGCAGCGGGGCGGAGTTCCAGATCTTAAGCTGTGGCATGAAACCCAGATTACTAATAGGGTCTTTGAGCAAGAGAAACAGGCCTAGTGAAACCATGGCTTTCGGACCTTGACGCTGTGGCACATCGATACATGGACGCCCTCAGTCATACCTTGCGAAAAGCCTGCTTTTTTTGCAGAGGGCGTACGAACGTCAAGGAATGTAAGTGATGGATGTATTGTAAGAGCTTTGCATTGTCGACATGCTTTACAGTTTAGCGACAAGTTATACAGTGAAAGGTGAGCAGCCGATTGAACAAACACTCCTTTATAAACTACACAAGCGGTCGACAGCCCACTCCGCGGGCCGTCATCCACTTCATGGATGGTCAATGCAGAGTAAATACGGAGGTATAGAGATACATTGCTACAGAAGTAGTTCCTCCCAGACAATGTTAGTGGTAGATGTGGAGAAATTGTCCTCGTCCTTGAGAATCAGCACATTCTCGGAATCCGGAACGCGAGTCATAGCAGAATACAACTGCCCATGGGAGAAAACCTCTCTCCGCAGATCAACACCAAGCTTGTCGACTGTTAAACCTTGACATCCATTGAAGGTGGTCGCATAGCTAAGGGCCAACAGTATCTGTTTGCGATGGACCGTGAAATCGAACCCTTGGGGCTGGAAGTGGCAGTTGATTCGGGGAAGATAAAGTCGGATCTGAAATACAGATGTGTTAAACTCAAACGCCAGGGATAACATGAGATTACCGCACTGGGTCTAAAACCTTGCCGGCCACGATGGACGAAATTGTTTCAACCTCGACTGTGTGGCGTAGAAGAGTTCGAACAATAACTAGGGTGTTTTTAGTTAATCCTCGCGACGTGTCGAAGTTCCGGGTGAGCCGGCAAATGCATCCGGCTTTGAGAACCAATTCGTGAGGGATGCCAGGTTCCTGCAGAGAGTTCAAAAATTCGGGATCAGAGAATACGGTCCCGTCGAGACCTTCGTCTTCAACTGAGTTGCTGCTCGCATATGAATGGGAGTCCCCTGGGACGGTGTGAAGAATTGCAGCGTTGAACTCGTCCACGAACACATTAAACGGGCTTAAGATCGCTCGTGAAATGCATAGGACAGGATCAGCGACGACACTCGGAGGAAATACAAAGTTTATGACTTGCTGGGCAGAATGTGTATGCCGTAGACGGCCAAGGTCGACAGAGTCATGGAGATGGTCATCTCCAATTGAGTCCAAGAACAACGAAAAGCTTGGATCCCCTCGTTGGCGCATTGGCTTTCGCAGTTCCAAATTTTCGAAGTGGTAGAACACGGCCTGAGTACACAGGGATGCATTGCAGATTGCAGTTCGGCCGCCAAAGCGGACAACCGGAGCAACCTACGCATATTTAGTTAGTTATTTGCAACTAAGTAATTCGAAAGTGTACCTGGCGAAAGTCTCCAACAGTAATCAACATACGTCCTCCCCGGACACGATTAGCGCCCGTCAGGGATCGCATCAGACGGTCTGCGCAATCAAACACTTTGAAGTGGAGTCCACCAATTTCGTCGATTACATGGCATTTGGCGGCTTGGAGCAGCCGGGCACGATCGCTGCGGGGTCCAATGTTTGATTTGAGGTGCGGATTGTATTCGTCCACGGGGATTCCATACAGATACTGGGCTGTGCAACCTCCAGGGTAATTTTTGGCGGCGAACGCTGAAGATGCGGATACCAAAACAATTTCGTCCAACTTTCGAAGAGCGCCGATGATTGGATATAAAACATAGGTCTTGCCACGTCCAGCTCGACCATCAACATGAACAGGCGGTGGAATTTCCATTGCCGCAACATGCATAATGCGATCGTAGATTGCGAGCTGAAAATAGGTGAGTTTGGATCGAAAGGAGGAAGTCACAAAAACATTGCACCTGCTCAGGCGTCAAGCCATCTTTGAATGCATAGAGATTGGTTGGATCACCGCTCCACTGTAGACGTTCTGTGTCGACTTCCTGTTGTCGCTCGGCTGGTTCCGGAAGACCGACGTCTGATAATGTTTTCCCTAGACCTTGGAGCAATTTTTGCAGCGCAAGTAGGACTTCATTTCGGATAAAGTCGGGGTTAGGTGATGCTGTGGTTCGTAATAGGTGATCGCGGATGTCGGCAGACAGGCTCGCCTCGTGTCCCTCCCATATGGCGAGTGCGGGACTTCCCTCGACCGCCAAGACAGCGAATGTCCAACGGAGCTGTGCTGGTGGTGCACCGAAATTCAATAACTCCTCGAAAGCCATAATTCCTTCATCACGGTTGTCGAACAGTCCCATAGCGCGTGCCGCCTCCTGGTATGTTCCATAAACCACACCATCGATCGTCCGTAGGTCAATCCAGCTCCGGGCACTTCGGTGCAGAAGAAGGGCACGCAAGTAGAAGACATCACCATGTCGCGGGTATACCATTTGGATGCGACTAACCCCGACATGTCCGGGTTCATAGAAACGGATTCGCATTCGAGGATGACCAGGATGCACGTCTTCGAGCACCTGCAATGGATGCATTACTTTGTCCAGCTCGTGTTTCTCCAGTCTGCATTTAGAACCAAACTCGATGTAAGTCAAGTTGTCGAGGTCAGGATGACGGGGGCGTGTCATATATCGGACCAGCAGAGTGCCGTCGGACTCCGAACCGTCCTTGTGCACCATCTGACTGTATTGTCGGCCAGGTAAATGAATTGGCAATTGTTTCACACCAGGGAGTTTCTGCGAAATGTGAAATGAAGCGAGTCTTGTGGCTGCCTCAACGCTCAAAAGATATCGGCCCCGTTCGTAGTCGCGAATCTCGTCAACAGGGTTTCGGAGTCGTGGGTTAGCTCCAGATGCATTGGAGGAGTTGGAAGGTGCTTTGCTGACCTTCCAGTTCGCCTGATCCGGAGATTTGAAGAAATACTTGAAAAGATACTGGAATAGAGCCACACCGCTGGAGAATTCCACGTTGATGTGGCAATCATACTTGAGGATGAGCCACGGAATGTGGGAAACAATCAATTGGTCCTCTGCGCGGCGCCGCCGATGTTCGAAATACCCTTCGTGGACATCAGTCATTCTGGCAGCTTGAAAATTCAGCTTACCGCGCTCGTTGAACGATGACTGGGATTTAATTGGTTTCGGAAAGCCGTATTGGCAGCTCCGGGGCCAACCGCATCAGTGATACGTCTTCTTTGGATCGTGAATATGCGTCATATGACGTCTCACAGCGTCTCGGAGTGGCCCACAATTCTCCGGAAGTTCTGCACTCAGAAAGCTGTCAATCTCTTGTGGGGATCTGGGAACATTCTTTGCGGCAACAGCTATATGCTCGTGAGGAAGACCCCGCTTCTGAAACTCCGTAACACGGATCGAATAAAGAATCGGACCAAAGATGGTTCGAACATCTTTCATGAAAGCAGAAAGATATTGTTGAAACACGCGGACGATCAAGTCAGGTCGGTCATTGGCAGATTGACCAGGTCGTAATTGGGAAATAATTTCAGGCCAGCGGGGATTCGTCGTGAACATTATGAACAAAGTAACGGGACCGAGGGCTTTGCGAAGAGCGAGGCAGTCGGAAATGTTAGCCGCAGACCATGCGGGGGAATGAACGAAAGTGGAAGGTAGGCGAACATCATCTGTCGGTTCTTCATCACCCATTCCGACATATTCGTCCTCGTCGGAGTCAGAATGCTGGTTGTGGCGGATATATGTCAAGCGCCTCTTCAATCGAGCTCCAAGCATCGACCAAGTACTCTCCTATTACGATTGAAAATTTTATTTCAAGCGGAGTTTCAATACGTACCAGTCAGTCGAGAGAATGTCGACATCTGCTCTGCATTCATGAAAAATCTTGTTCGATACCACCGAGCTTGGCTAATTTTTTTGCTGTTGGATGCAAGACGACTTGGTGACCATCCCATGGTACCATGGGGTAAGAGCAACAAATAACGGAGTGGTTCGGTAAGAGGGGAGAGCAGATCAAGGAACACTGGCTCATCAACGCCTTTTCGTTTAATGACCAGTTTGCGCTGAGACGGCGCAGATGCTGGGGCTAGAGAAATGACGGCTGCGACCTCGTTGCTGATGCTATCTGAGTGTTCAATATGCAGCGCAATATCGTCATCATCATCATAGACATTGAGCTTCTCGAGCTCAGCGATGAATGGATTGACACGCTCCAGTCCCGCAAGCGTGCTGCTGATCCAGGAATGGGGGATGTCGAATTCGGTACCTTTGTCGAACATGGCCCACGGATCATGGATGAACCATCGAATCGCATGCTGTCCCTCGTGGGCAGGGAGCATCCGATGATAAGTGCGTCCACCTGACAAAGTGACTGCCGAAACACCGTCGGGGAATTTCATGAAGTCGCCGTCATAGACCCCAATAGCAGTGAGAGCGAATATATTGTTCAGCTTCCGTGAGATGTTGGCAGTTTTGCGATCCGTGATGAAATAATCCCACTCGTCAGGATAGGGAGGGAGGAGTGGCTGATAATGAACACCTTTTGGTCCGCATACGAAACATTTGTCGTGTATTTTCTCTCCTGTCAGGGCCTCATTGTGGTGTCAGTGAAAATTCATCGCAAGGCCATGCAAAGCATACTTGAATACCACAGATCTTACACTTTCTATTCCACCGCAGGCCAAGCGATGGGGTCGTTTTAGAAGTATTGAGGTCGGAAATGTGATCCCACCACATGGAATTGGATGCCGTTCGAGGGTGGCGGCGGGTGTGATGAGCAGACAGGTCCATTCGACGGATATCATCCCTTTGAGTATCGTCAAGCCTGAGCCGATGCACAGCTCGTGTTTCGGTATCATCCCGACGGATTTGGGCAGCTCTGTCATCGGGTAATAATGAACACGAGATTCGGCGAGCACTGGCATCTCGGCTCCGCCTCTGCCCCCGATCGTAGCTATCTTCGCGAGTCCTACGCTGCCGCTGTGATTCGCAACGGAGCCGACACTGATATTCCACGTCTGTTTCGCCACGGCTGAGATCTGCGGGCGACCCGGCCATTTTGGCGCAAAGTTGACGGAGTGTGTGCACTGATAAACAGCTCACACTACAATCCTGTGGAATACAGAAAGAAAAGCTCACATTCGATGCTACTGCCTTGGAAATATAGCAGGAGTGGCCGGAAGTGAGAGTGCTGTACGCCTCGTGCTTGTTTTACGTAGCGGTCACGATAAGGGATTTAAGTAGGTGGAAAGGACTATTGCGTAGCGCGAGGAAAGTCCTTGAACGACAAATCGGGTGAAATGAAGCCGTGCAGGTGGCACATGGGCAAGGTTATTTGAAGTGGGACGGATGACGTCGAGTCGGCACAGACGTCGGCATCAAGCCGCATGCAGAATTCAACACTAAATAGCGGGCCGACAACATAGGCATGTGAGCGGAGTCATGCTAAACCAAGCGGAGCTTAAAAAGCTTCAGACAGACAGACAGGCTTAATTTTATAAAGAGGAAGAAGAGCATAAAGGAGGCAGCACATATCCAAATCTGTTACAGAATAAACTAATACTGAATCGACAACAAATGGGGTATAAATAGAATAAAGGGAGCCGCGATTTGAGAAACACGAAGGTCGCCCAAATAGATCGACACAACGGATTCGAACCACGACCTGCTCAATGGTTTATATAATCACTAATTTCATTAGATTAGCCTGCTAAAAAGACTTCAAAAACCTAATGAACACAGCCACTATTTTCATTACACTATTCAAACGCACTGATAAAAGTTTCGCCATATCGAAATTCTGGTTCCCGATTGATGAAAAGAACGAGTACATAAAGTACTCGTAATTTTGAATTGGAGCATGACCAAGAACCAGGAGATCATTGCGGTCAATGCCCCAGCTATGTTTGCCTGTCTCACCAGTGTTGCGGTCAACGATAAAGCTGCAAAGAAGCTCACGCGGGCTGCCGAAGACAAGCACATTCCAGTGTCGTCAGAGACCTCCGCCCCAGGGCGAGAACCTGCACCTGAGCCAGAACCCACGCCTGGACAAGCCTCCAGTTCATGGCCTAATAGAGCAGATGCTGATAGCGATGACTCCGACACAGAACATGACGGCGAGGCCGTGCCTATTAGCACAGGTGTGCCGCCCAAAATGCGGCGGGACCCGTGGCTTGTGAGTAATCTTACTCTGAGCATTATTATATTACTCAATTCGCTTCAGGGAGTAACGGTCGCCATTCTTATGCTCCTTTACTTCCGATACCGTTATGCCATCGTCTTTCCCACTTTCATCGGAATTTTCCTCTTCACTTGCAATGCACACAGAGATGTTATTGTCCTCCTCTGTCGGGTTGGACTCTCTGTGGGATATAGCACTGTCCTCGACACACTCCATGTATCGGCCATGGATTCGGCGACCCAATTACACGCATTCGGAGCATTGGTCCAAGTCTGCCAGCCGGTGTTCCTTCTTCTATTCGACAATGTCAACAAGATGCAGCGTGCCTGGCAGCAGGTTCTCGGACGTCAGGACACAGTTAGCAGCGGGACGGCGGCCACACTTGTTGGCCTGGAAGACGTCACCGAGGAAGCAATGGACTCCAGGCCATTCATAAAGAATGTCGAAGAAAAGAAGCGTCTAAATTTGACCCTTGACGAACTGGTCGACGATATTGATTGGAACCATCTCGAGGGCGTCGGCTCTGGTACTGCAGCAGGTGTGTGGACGAAGCATGTCCCCTCCTTGC
>JARKIC010000843.1:0-183450 GCA_029378375.1 Mycena olivaceomarginata
TCGACCTCGTAATTTTAGGGGGTCAGATCCAAATCGGCTGAAGCTGGTACCACATCATGAAAACCTCCCTGAGTGATTTGGCATAACTCTTGTGAAATTTTTTTGCCTGAGGTAATCCACCGGCTCTTGGATATAATATAATTTGAGACCATTTGGCAAACATCCCATAAGTACGGCCTGTCAACATTTGATCAGAAAACCAAAGGATGCCGGATGCCCCGTATCCCCTCCTTTCAACCGGAGCACCGATGGATGGGAGATCTTAACCAAGGCTCCCCCGCGCTGAACGTGAAGTGACGATTTAGTAGAGAAATGTAGCGCTTCAACTCACAAAGTCTCGCCGATTTTTGATCGCATCGGAACGTTTGACGTTTGACAGATAGCAACGGGTGGCGTGACCTTTGATTTGGTTCGTCACTCTCCTCCCACCACCCACTTCCCCCTCTCTCCAGCCTCAACCGTCTCAAGGTCTCGAGACTCGAGAGCACACAGCTGCAGTCCCACACGTCTGAAGACGGCGAAATATCTCAAGTCCACGCAACGTCATCCTCTGCGTCTGTACGACAAATCTCAAGATGACGGGGAATCTTGTGGCTTCCGCCATCCCGCTCCCTCTTTTCCTATGCTACCTCTCATCCCTGCTCAAGCCAATTCAAACCCAGATAACCCTGGATGCCTCAAAGCATGAGATTTGCCGTCAAGTTCAAGCAAATCACCGTCTCACGGTGGCCCCATCGGTGCATCAAGCCACTCTCCTCGTATATCTTGGAATCCGAGCCCTTCCCTCCTCACCCCCTCCTCTGCTTGCCCTCCTTGACATCCTCAAATCTCAACAACCTCCCTTCTCTACTCTTCTTCGGGCTTCCATCAAGGCTCGAGTCGGCCGTTAAGATTCTTCAAGCTTCAAGGCTCTCTAAAGCTCCAAGTTCATCAAGTCCTCGAGGGCTTTCTTTCAAGATGCTAAATGTAGCCTTTTCTCAACGAGTTGTCTTCAAATGCTCAAGTCGGCGAGGTTGCTCCCAACATCAAGCCAAGCATGGTGTCAAGGACTACGAGATCACCGAGGATGCTGTCGACGAGTACTAACAGATGGTCAACGATCTCATGGACGCCGATGCAGCAGATGTGGTGTTGGCAGCGCAGCGTGATGCTCAAGAGTAGGCTCCTATCTTGTTGCGTCCATTTTTGTACACAAATATCAGAATGCAAACAATTATTGGTGTTTTAATGGATCATTTACAAGCACTAAGTGGCCAGGGTTTTGACAAGCTGGTATGAGTGGAGCTGACCAGGCCTTCAACCATCTGGTCGAAAAGCTGGCTGCCATGTGGAGCTGGCCCCACGCTGGACCCATTTGCGATAGAACCTGGAATCCAGGGTATGACCAGCTGGCTGCCAGTCTCCACCGAGGTCTGGGGCACATGTCAGTTCCAGGCCGCGACCACATGTGTGACCATTGGCGGTGTAATTAAGCGAGTCGCCCTGTTGATGGTATTGCCATCGGCTGCCATCAATACATCATTTTCGGCGCAGGAGTGCGTTTGTCAGTATATTCGTCAATTGACATATTAAGGGCCATTACGGGCCATATTTAATTCTGGGGGGAACACCGGTTCCCCCCTTACCCCCTCCTTTCGCCTGACGGCACATTTAAATATTCTATACAGGGCTTTTTCCAAGTTTATGATGATTTTTAGCTTAATCTCAGTACAAAAAATGAATCTGACGCGGGGGTGACCCCCGCGGACCGCCCCCTTTACGCTCGCCGCTAGGCCCACTGCGTGGTGCTTCCGCTCGCCGTGGGGGCCCACAGCTCTTTTTCTTTTTCTTCGTGTGTTTTTCAACTTTTTTCTGCTTATTCCCAGTTTGCAATGATTCTATAGCACGGGGGAGACCCCCGTGGACCACCCTCGACGCTCGCGGCTTGGCCCACTGCGTGGTGCTTCGCTCGCCGCGGGGCCCACTGCGTGGTGCCGTGTGGGGCGGGGTTCAAATGTTTTGATGTGGTGCGGCAGCTCCCAGTTCAAGTCGCACTCTTGGCGCCGAGTCGCACTGCTGATTGATCTTATTTGAGATACGCGAGCTTAGCCGAGTCGCACTGATGAACGAGTCGCACCCTTTTCGTCATTCCTCCTCGGATCACCTTGTACGATAAGGTCGTGCAACTTCTCGCACACTCGGTTTTGGTCCTAAGTCCGATTCGATTTACGTACCCCGTGGCTGCGAGTTCAATTTCGAGTACCTCTGTCGGAAAAACCTTGTTTCGCTTACAAGGGATTGACCGGGCTCGAGACCTCACGAGGGCTTAAGGTGGCTTAAGAACCACTCAGTGTGCGGCCTGCAATCCCCATCAAGCAGTGGTAATTAAGCAAATAGCTTGAGGCGAATTTAGATGTATTACAAGCTATGTATTTTGCTATCTAACGCTAATCGATCCCATTTATCCGCAAAAACATATCCTCATCAATACAATCAATCACATAGAATGTTTCTCGCGAAGCCCCGAAGATGGGACACAATAAAGCACCACGTACAACATGTTCCAAGGCAACGAACATGGCGCTGGACTTCCGTTCACGTACGGGGCAGTCGGTGCGCGTCCTGGGCTGCCAGGATGAATTTCGAAACGGCCGTATCATAGCCAAGTCAACTTGACTCCATGCGGAAGGAAACACCGAAATATCAGGGCAAGTTGCCCCATCGCTAACGGATCGTCTTCTGCGGTGTAGATAATGGAGTCGTATCGGGGCTTGTCATGGAAATTCTGGTTGCAGCGCAATATATCCCGTTCACCTTTCCATGTTACTGCCGACTGGAAACTCAATGTAGAGAGCCTTGGACGGAAGAATCTGGTCAGATCAGCAGGCAGGACTCTGCAACTTGGTAATCGCGGGGACGAGTCAAGGATTGAAACCCCATTTTCTCCCCGATCGAATTGGTCCTACACCCTTCCTTCCTTGATTCCATTCTTTTCTTTTTGGACTTGGCTTCGATCATCCACGACTGACCGTAGAGTAATGGAAATCTAACCTTGTACGCTCCCGATCCGTCCGATCCATTCATCGCTTCTTTTCTTCCCTATTCGACTCCCACTGGCCTCAGACCCAAGATCGATTCTAACACGTCTAGCTCGCACTAATAGCTCGTCCGGAGTTCGTTCCCTCGCCCCGGCAAGCTGTGAACTTACCTCCTGTGCTTTTTCACTCGTTCGTTGCTTTGTACATTCTAGGCGGTGTTCTACCACAATTGGCAGGCACCGCAGGAGCAAGGAAAGCGCTTTCCACCCAGACCGAATACCCTCATTCGTGGTATACACTGGGTTTTGACCCCCACTTCTTCGAGTTCATATCCATCGAATTCATGCCGCTGGCCTGAATATTAATTAACCTACCAAACACTCTCTAAGTTGTAATCTCTAATCGAACGAAACTTCCATTGCATACACGAGTACTTGTGAAAGTTCTACTTTCGAGGAGGAGAATTCAACATCACTATGGACAATTACTGGCAGTTGGAGGCGCAAATCTGGGAACTCCCGATTTCGTTGCCTCGATCCCAACTTGATCCTCCCTGCAAACGAGGAAGGACTTCACACAACGCCATCTCTTTCGTCGGGCTGGTCTGTGAATATTCCTGGTTCCGTGTTTTTGACGTTACAACGTTACAGACCCAGTAAAATACGCTACGAGAATAAACAACGAAGAGGGCAGACAATCCAGCGATGCTTTGTACTTAATGAGATTGAGAGATAAGGAAGATCGTGGGCCTATTGTCGGAGAATGGGTACAGTATGGCAGAATTCAGGCGGAGCAGCGGAGGAGAGGTGGTGGGCAAGAAGGCGGCACGGAATAAAGGGTGGGTAACTTCCGTCCGTCGTGTTCGCCAGCGTCGGCTCCTCCAACTACCCAGTGGGTCAGCGTCGCCTTCCGCTCATACGCATACCCATACATACGGCACGAGCGTCTGTGGGTACCATCCTCCTCCCCCGGCGCGCATCCGAGCGGACCGCCCGCCGAAGTCACGCGGATCGTCGATCTCAGCCTTTAGCCTCGGACCCCTTCGCCAGCTGATTACACGCATCAGCATCACCAGACAGCTCCCTCTCGCCTGGGCGCGGGCACGGTGTCGGCGTCGGCGTGGCCTCCCGCGCACGCGCAGGCGGGACGGAATATAAGCTGCGCCGTTGGTGTGCGCAACTGAGACACCCACCCCTCTTTTCGCGTCTCGCCTGTGTATGTCGCGCGCTGGAATCCCGGCGATGGGTATAGGGAAGATGTGGACGGGGAAGGGGAAGCGGGTGTGGATGAAGTCCGAGGAGGAGGACGAGGATAAGGGGAGAACGAGGGGAGGACCGCGGGGAGGATGCGCTGCCGATTCACGCCCCACGGTGCGAGTCGGTGTGACCGTTTCGGGAGCGAGGGCGCGAACGGGTGTGATGTGGATGTGGGGAGAGCTTGCGTATGCGGAATGTGCGTGAGCTCAGTGAAGAAGGGGAGTCGCAGCTCAGCCCCGCCTGTTCGTCGTCCTATCTGACCCCCTTCTCTTCCCTGCCGTCGTATTCCAGCACCTCCCTCACTTCTACGCGAGCGACAGGGGAGTGGGCCGAGGAGTGGGTGGGCTTTGCAGCGCATGGGGATGCGGCAAGCCGGCGCGTGCTCCCATAGGTCCTCGTCATCTTCGTCTTCGTCCCCTTCCCCTTCCATATGCGCTCCATGCTTCTATCGCCGGCGCTACGCGGACACCTCCCCGGGCTCGGCCACGCGTAAACAGGGAGGTTCCTGGCCGTATCAATGCGCATAAGCGGGGGGTACAAGACGAGGTGGGTGGGTGTCCGCTTCTCGCCCACCTGTGCGTTCTCCAGCGCCGGTTTCGGCTGTTACTCCCTCTCCCTCGAGTACGGCCCAGGTGTTGGCGACGATACCCACAAGCATACAGCACTGTGCCTGCGGCCCGGGGCCCCTTCCCTCTCCTCCTCGCAGTCGGCACACCCGCGAACCGACGCGCAGCCGAGACGGCCAGAGCGCGCTTCCGAATCGCCACACCGAGCTCGGGACCAGATTCGGCCGTGCAGCGCATCCCTGACGCGGTCGTCGCCCATCTTCGTCCTTGCTCCATCCCCGTCCTCTGCTCCATATCATCGGCGGCGGCATAGCCATACCTGCGCCTACGAAGACAGACGACACGAGCGGGCGGAAGCCCACGCGTATTGGCACACACTTCGACGGTGCAGAGGCGTGGAGGCTGAGTGGCAGCGGACGGCGTGGGAAGAGAAGCCATGAATGGCGCACGCCGAGGAGGGGAGACACTGGGGGGCGAGGGGGCTGTGCGTTTGGGGGCCAGCGCAGATGTGGATGCTGAGCTGCAAGGCGAGCGAAGCACGGTGGGCGGGGGATGGGACGACACCAACCGCCGCACAGATACGAGTACGAGAGGCGCGGGTGTTTCGAGAGGGGACGCGCGACATACAGCTTCAGTATTCGTTTCCGGCGACAGCGAAGGAGAGCACCAGGGGACGTGCGGGACCGCAGGTTGCGTCGGTGGTGGACAGAACTGGGCTTAGGATGGCTTCGAAAGACGGAAGTCAGTCAGAAATGGGGGTACATACGAGCGCAAATGAAAATTGAGAGTCGCGGACATCCAGGGGGGATGGCAAGAAATACTGACTTACGTCGTCACATTGTCATGAGAGCGCATGCCGCTGCTTGACTCGGGTTTGTGGATCCAAAAAGGATAGCAAGGGCAGCCGGCGTCGGTCCTGTAAGGCAGTACTACTAACAGCTGTGCTTAATACTTACAAGAGCGCAGTGGGCCGCTTCGCGGCCACTTCAGTTCAAAATCTGAGCGCTGAGCAAGCGCTGAGAGAATGTGGCCGTTTTTCCAAGAGGTGATCACCGGCAAATGCCGAGGCACAGCCTCAGGAGGGAGGGAGGGTCAAAGTCGCGTTATTTCACTTTTCGGACCAAGGTTCCAAATGCTTCAAAAACACGTTTTAGATGATTCCCGAAAAAAAGTCGGAAAAAAATCAATATATTTTCATATTTGCCGCCGGCTTGATTGCTGGAGATCCCAATCACAGCCAATCAAGGCCAATTTTTTGCCGTAGTTCCAGATCTTCCACTCACTAGAAGGTCTGCGCACGTCTCTCGGAGGCGAACTGTCTTTTCGTCCGACAAAGAAGATGAAGAGGAGGGTTCTTCCATTTCAGGTTGCACAATCACCGGCAGCGAACCAATGGTGACATGTCTGGGGCTGGCTTGCAGTACTCAGATAAAGGCTTTCAACCTATCCATTCCTTGAAAAATACTGAATCTCCTCCCTTGCAGATTCACCTTTGTTGTGTTGGGTTCAAGCTGACAGACCTCCCCACCATTGAGTGGTTTTGCGACGGAAACTGCCGTGAAGATGCCGGTGGAAGAGTCAGAAAGAGGCGAAGGATCGCTGGGTAGCTTATCAGAAAGAACTCTCGAGACAATTGACGATGCAGCACATATAGCGACCAAAATGTGTAGTTGAAACCGAAAATTGCCAGATTTAGGAGGTGGCTGTGCTCGGCTAAGAGGGAGGGAGGGTCTAGAGGGTTAGTTCACTTTTCCGAACTTGTGTCTGAAATTTTACGGACGATCACCTCTTGCGTTTTTCCCATGTCTGAGCTTATTGGTGATGCCAAGCCGCTGGGCGTGGGGACACCAGCGATGCGGCCTGATCCCGGATCAATGATTTCACGGCCGGGGTGGGGAGCCGAGCCCGCGGATCGCCTGGCATCGAAGCGATCAGTGGCTGGGAATGGCGGAGCTTAAAAAGCTTCAGACGGACGGACAGGCTTAATTTTATAAAGAGGGAGATGAGTGTCTGCATCTTCAGGTCGAGCCCCAGATTGAAAACAAGGGTCAGACATTGACGGTCTGATAACAAAGCACAGGATGCAAATGATCCAGTGAGGCCTTAAACTGGATGTTGGGCTATCGATGTGCTGTAACAGATCCAGAGAGGCGAAAGGAGGTTGAAAGGAGGAGTTACTAGTCTTCGATGTTCGGACTCCGATACTGCCGAAACATCACGTGCAATGTCAGATAGGGGCGCAGTTAACACAGACCCGTCGTATTTTAATACTTTCGCTGTTTATTCGTGCCTTGCAGCACTGTTCCTCAGGAGTGCTATTAAAGTGCGTTGCTACAGCCACTGGATCTACATTGACAAGCCCCGGAACCACGAACGTTAACAACGTGTTAACCATGAAATCCGGATCTCCGACTCGCGCGAGAAGTCAGCTGTGTCGACATCCCGGAATTTGCCGCCAAATACCTCTTGATCTGACCAGTGATCTACGCACCAACCTCTAATTATCTGCTATGCTGCTCTTTTCGTGGAAACATCGAGAAGCGCCGAACATTTTCAACCGCGAATTGGTTCGCGGTGGGTTGAATCGATTATTGTGCATTCACACTGATCCGACCATTCAACCGGCGGTATCTCCAGGCTTGTGGATTTGCCGCCCGCCGACAATGGAAGTTAAGTCAGGACCCCTGACAATACCTTTCGACCCTAGGGCTCGCGCCGGACAAAAAATTGACATTTTGGCTCGAAAACCTAGGTTCTGACCGGACAAAAACTGCGATTTGAGGCCAGACAACCTAGGTCCTGTCTGGACAAAAACTCGGATCTCGTCGACGTTTGGGTCGATGTCTGGGCGGAATTTTTCACCAAATTCAGCTGTAAACGATTTCTTCACCTCAAATTCAAGTTCGACTTGTGTATTCCACATAGAAGAGTAGAAAGGATACTTGTACGAGAAAATTGAGGTATTTTTTGGGTTAGGTTAGCGGAAAATTACTCTTTTGGGAAGCCTGGGCTAGGTCCTGTCCGGACAAAAACAACGCGATCTCGAGGAAATCTGTCCAGACAAAAATCGAGGATTTCCGGAATTTCGGGCCCTAGCCTCCAAAGGGATTGTCAGGGGTCCTGTTAAGTCCCGACTTTCCGCCGATAATAATAATCCCACCGATTGACAGGGGAATACTTACTAGGTTTGTTCAGCAGCGCCTCGTGGATTCACATACATGTCGTATTTTCAGCAACGGCGTTAATCTGGTGCCGCTTATATGCTGTGCGATCCACTATGTATTTATTTATTCACGGTGAGTTTACCCTTCCAATAGTGATTCGAGCGAACCACTGTCGAATTCGGTGTCCAATCTGGGTCGCTCAATTCGGAATCATTTGTCCCTTTCAAAATGCTGAGCTCGAGAGCTGCACAGATCGATGCCAAGCGGTTGATTAACGTTTGGTTAGTGAAGCCCTTCCCCACTGGCACGCACTGTTATCCTGTGCGGAGAGCTGTGGTACCTGAACAGCAATGCAATGTGCTGTTCCCACAATCTGCTTCTCAGCGAAGCGCCGGAATTCTGGATTGAGCCCCATGCATAAATGAAACATCCTTATGTTTTACTCGCAACTTGGGTTGTACACGTAAATCTGTTGGTTTATTAATAGGCTACGGTATCCTTCTCGAGTCAACTTCAAGCCGGGACTTTGAGCTACAGGTATACAATAATAACCTCAAGTTTCTGATCTCAGGAGCTGTGTTACAGCAAGACAAATGTCAACCAAGAATAATGTTCTGATCTCGGGAGCGGTGCCGCAAGTGAAAAGCTGTATGCAGCACATTGTGTCCCTTGGCTTGATTGCATCTGCACTGTGTCTCTCGAACTCATCTTCCTTCCTCTTCCCAATACCACACTCATCACTGCTCGGGAATGTCCTCAAGCCAAGCACTCGCCCTCCAAGTTTGGACCCCCCCTTTGACACCCCCTGCTACCGATGGAACTGTAACGGTGCAGGAGAACTCGCCCTGAAGGAGGAGGATGGGCCCTCTTTGTGAATGCTTTTCTCTCGCCATCGCCAGGCCGCACCTTGAATCAGGTGTACACTGCTGTGGGCAAGGTCTTGGAAACGAAGGCCAACCGAGTCGCTTACAAATTTGGCCTCGGTCCTCATGCCGTTGCTGGGAAGATTAAATCCCACTTTGGAGATGCCGAACAAAGGGTGCAACAGCTGGAGCTTCTTCTAACCACTGTCTCACCGAAACTCAAGAAGTGGTGCTTGAAGCTCATGAAATACACATTGCCGTATGTTTATTATGTTGAAACTCTGCATATAACAATTGACAGAATTACACAGTACTGAATCTGCAAATACACAATGTCAAGGATTCAAGGAAATTGTTGATCTGGCCACCTTGTTTCCTGGTCTGCAGGTTCTTTTTCTCCAGACAAAAGTGTTGGACAACACAACATCACCAATGCTATGTCTAAGCTTTGGAACCGGGTCATTGGCCCTCCCGACCAAGAATGGATGTTCTGGCAAAAATTGGCCGCAACATGCTTGACAGATACCACAATTTCAGCCATATTGGAAAGGAGATCAGTTTCTGAGTTGACCAACTGCTCACAAGAAGGTCTCAGTGTAATTGAGTCTCTGTTGGTTGGGCAGAATTGTGCGTAAGTCCTAGCCAAACTCCGAGCCAACCTCACTCTAATTCAAAATTAGCGGAACTTTAACAGATGCAAGTGCACTCTGCATCCGATATTTGGCCGGGGTTCTTGATCTACCGGGGTTTTGGCAGAATTTTGGATCTGCACATGCTCAAGTAGCAGACAAGTTGTGTTCTCAAATGGTCCAGGTGCTGAAGGACATCGGGGTGGATATTCCCAGTCTGGGTCCTATTGAGGCTTCTGAAGCCCCATTTGACTATAATGGTGTGGACTTTCTTGCCACCACACTCCTTAATGGTCTTTCAAACTGGTTTGGCAAACTTGATCAGAAGGATTGGGCCATGCAACCATGGTACCAAAGTTTCACACAAGTGCTTCGGCTGTTGCGGGAGCAAGTCTTATTTCAGTCACTCTCCTACATATCTTAACCAAATTTTTGAAGGCCACGAGCTGTAGAACTATTGCCATGTTCATCTACCTCTGCCACCTGCTCCTTTGAGGATGTTCTGCCCACTATTTGTCAAGATCGGGTCCTGAATGTGAATGTGATGGTTGATAAGTAAGAGGCTTCTCCATCGATTGCTCTTCATTTTGTAAAACCCATGACAGCCAAAATACCATCCCAGGAGATCAAGCCACCCCTGCTGCCAATCATTCAACAGATAACCTATCAGCACACAGCATCAACAGTGATCATGATGCCAACCAGGAAAGTTCTGAAGAGGGAATTGAATCGCTAGATGACTCACAGAGTCAAACATCCAATCTGGATTCTGGGGAGCTACCCTTGCACGTTGAGGAAAGTACAGGTAGTGAAGATTTGGACTTCTCAGAAGAGGATGACACTGTTTCTGATATTACTGGATATGAGGAAGAATTTGGTATGGCTTCTGAGCATGGTGATGTGCTTGAAGATTTGGTGAGTGGATAGATGGATTTGTTGTAGAGCTACATCTAACCAATCTTAGATCAATGGGGCCACAGGGATACCCAGAATTTCTGGAACCCAAAGCATACTGGCTTCAACTCCATACGTATCCCCAGAAGCTCAGCGCAAAGACCTTGAGGAGCGGAAACTCATACTGCTCAACAGGCAAAAAGATCTTGGGGACAATCATCCAAAGACCTTGGATGCAATGGAAAATCTTGCATGGCTACACTTGGCTACACTTCGACCTTGGAGACTACAGGTCAGCAAGAGACCTACAAGTTACAGTGCTTGAGACCTGCCAGATTTTCCAAGGGGAAGATGATTCTCGTACTCTATATACAATGCGGGTTTTGGGAGGAACACACCGTGCACTTGGTCAGTTCCAAGAAGCAAAGGAGTTGTTGGAGCTGGCACTAGAGAAGCAGAGAAAAGTTCTAGGTGAAAACCATCCTGAGACTGCAATGATTCTGGGCACATTAGCATTACTATACCAGGACCTGGGTCAATTACAAAAGGCCCAGGAACTCGCAATGTCAGCAGTGGAAAAGCATACTCAACTTCTGGGGGAAGATCATCTGAGCACTCTGTTGTCCATGTACACCCTGGCAGGTATCCACCTTCAACTAGGCCAGTTCACAGAGGCAGAAGATCTATATCACATTGTTGTGGACAAGAGCATCAGGATTCTTGGAGAGAACCATCCTGAAACACTACGAGCTATGGAAGGTTTGGGAAGCACATGCCTTGCCTCAGGCCAGCTCAAGAAGGCAGAAGGTCTCCTGACTGTTGTTTTTGACAAAATGGAAGAGAGTTCTCGGGGAAGAGCATCCTGATACCTTACGAACCATGGGTCACCTGGCAAACACATGCAACTACTTGGGCCAGCTCAGTGTTGCAGAGGAGCTGGCAATTGTAGCTCTAGAGAAGCATCAAAAAGTTTGGGGTGAAAACCATCCCAATACCCTGTGGATAATGGGTGAACTTGCATCGATATCCCAGCAGCAAGGTCGGCTAGAACGAGCAGAAGACCTTCTTGTTACTGTTCTTGAGAAGCGGAGAAAGCTTTTTGGTGATAATACAAACACCAGGTGGACTATGAATGAGCTTGCAAACTTATAACGAAGCATGGGTAAACTCCAGGCTGCCCAGGAAATGGAAAGACTCATTGGAGGTCAAGCAGGCTAGCTTACATTTTGATGTCTGAATAGAATACTACAATACCAGTTTCAATTTCTTCCCATTTACCATCCTGCCCTACTATCCATGGTTCTCAACTTGATTGCAGGACCTTTGGTTATGAGTTGTGTGTGAAATTCATCTACTGTTGAAAATTTTCTTTTTCTTTGCAGCTTTGTTCACCTATATCATTGTTTGACGTCAAACACTTGTCCAATGTCTCACCTTCCATGCTCGGCTTTATCTCAATTTCCGCCAAGAAGCTAACACGGCCTTGCATTAGTTATTAATTTGTAAGTTGAACCAACTGATATGAACCAAGCTTCAAATTAGTGCGGAGGTTGTGTTCTTCTTCCCCTTCCCCTTCCTTCCTTTCTTTATTTTTGGCCCTTCATCTCCCTATCTCCATATCCCCATTGTTTGATTATATAGTACAAAGGTCTCCTTTGTACTACACATTTTACTGAGTGAGTGTTCACTGATGTTGAACCACAATGTGATAGAACTAATTGTCATTCACATGTGTGGGCCAGTGTAGCATCATTGGACACTTTAGAGCAGTTATCCCATGTCAATACATATTCTGGGGGACACAAATTTCAGTGGGATATACTGTCCAACTCGGGACAAAGCTTCAAGGTTAAGATGGTGAAAGTCATTTTTTTTTGCTCTTAAGACTTCTTCTTTTTGCTTTTCAAGTTTGCCCTCCCAGTGCTACCACTTGGATCAACGGTATCAATCTACGTGGTTATAATCAATTCGAGGCATGGAGAAGTGCAGATTCGAGCAAGCAAACAATTGAACACATTCAACTGTGGTAAAAAAGTTGAAACAGCCCACACTTGGCTTTATCCCACTGCCAACTCCAGGGCAGGTTTCAAGTCAAGGGACCTTCAAAGTTGTATTCTTCTCCATTTATCGATGCCGCAGGCTCATCTTTTATCCCTCACGCCATGCAACTTTTGGTTAGTCCAATTCCAATTTTGTCCCTATAAAAGGGTACTGTACATTGGTGTGGGGTCATGGGGTGAATAATTGATCACAGATTCAACACAGGTTGAAGGCATCACGGTAATATGAGGTTCGAACCCACTCAAGATCATTGCAAAATACTGCCCCTTCCCCACATGAAGCCCGGTAGCAGACGGCCTGCACCCACATTTACTATCAAATTGGCTTGCATTATAAGTATACCAGTGCGAACCCGTTCAACTCGGGTCAGGCTATACCCATTCTGGCCTGATTTCTTTTTCCGGTCCTTCAACACCCCGTCGTGCCTTTATTGCCTCAGCTGCACCCACCGCGTGTTCCACCCCTCCCTTCCTCGTCTCCTCACTCCCCTCCTCACCCTCTCACACACAGTGCAATGCACCCAATCTCACACAATACAATAATTCCATTTTAGTTCCCACTCCTTCCTCCCACTGCTACAATGTTACAAACTCCACCAATCCTTCCAACGAATACAATACTACAACACTAGCTATGTACTTCATCAGCAACTTAGCAAGTTGCCCTTTTCGGGCCTTTTCGGCCTTTTTTAAGGCAAAAAGGCGAAAAAGGCGAAAAGGTCTCAGACCTTAAAAGGTCTGAGTCCCTTGACTTAATTAAGGCGAAAAGGCGAGAAAAGCCCTGTTAATTGTCCGCGTCGACCCACGCATCCTCATCGCCCTCCTCCGGCGCGTCCCCGTCAACGGAAACGAGCGGCGGGAGCGACATCCGGATCGGGCACGGCGTCGTTGTTTGCGGCGCCGATGCAGACGAGGCGGAGGAGAGGAAGAAGGGAAACAATCCTTTGACGGGACTCCGCCTCTTCTTCCTCGTGCTTGACCTCGGCTTTCCACCAGATGTCGGCGACGTGTGCAGGCAGGGACAACACGCTCGACACCATGGGCGGCATCCCAGACGGCGTCGGCGGTGAGAGCATCGAGGTGTACGTGGGCGTGGGCGTGGGCGCGGAGGCGTATCAGTGCGGCGACAGAGGGAACGTCACGACGTGTGTGGAGTGTGTGCAGGTGGAGGAGGAATAGGACGCGGATGGTGTTGTCCTTCCCGAAGGACACGAGGTGTGCGTTGGTGAGGAGGGCGAAGGCCTCTGATGCCGCCGGCGGGGGTGAGGAGTTGGAGTGCGGGGGTGCAGCGGGCACGGGGTAGGAGTACTAGGAGTGTACATTGGCGTGTGGCGAAAGCGGGAGTGCGAGCGGGTGGATTGGGTCCCGCGTACTGGTGTGGAGCTAGGTTTTGCGGGTGCAGGTAAGGGGAGCAGCCGGCCGACAGGGGTTGCGGAGGCGCGCGCGCCAGTTCGAGGACACGAAATGGGGGTGCCAAAAAATTGGAATTGGATCGCGGCTCGTATGTGGACTGTGGATTAAAGAGATAGAAATGAATGAAACACATTGCAGCGCCAGCGCACGGAGCACATCCCAGCGAGATCGCTCCACTCGAGCTTGACACTCCGGACGAGAGGAAGAGCGACATACATTGTTCCTGTAAGGCGAGGCATAGTTTAGCGGGTAGAGTGGCATAGAACGCAAATGGACAGAGGTGAATTTGAGCGCCTCAGTGTCCTCCAGTCAATGCTCATTCTCAACCTCGAGCAGGCGCTGCTTCGCTGGGCGGCTCACGAGGGCGCGGGCTCGGCGGCGGGGCGGTGCATGGTCTCGTTGTGGCCATTCTTCTTCTTCGTCTATTCGAGTTGTTCTTCTACCTGTAGCAGTCGCTACTTACGCTTCCACATCTTCTTTGCACTTCGGATGAACAATGGTTGCAATATTCTTTTACGAGCAAAACGAGCTTGAGTAAGCGACAATGCGTAATGTTGTAGGAGACCCAGCGGCTCGCTCCTACTCGCTCCATTTATACCCGTATTGTTCCGGTTTCCGTTTACTATATCTTAGTTACCACCCCTATCCTGCACCTCAGTCGTCTACACCCATCGTGTCCCGACTGAGGTGAGCTTATATATTGTCTATACTCATACATGACTTACTTATTGTTCACCGTAGTTCTCACAACCTTGTTCTTACATTAGGTACAGTGCCGACTCAATATAGTCGTCTACACCCATCGTGTCCCGACTGAGTTCTCACAACCTTGTTCTTACATTAGGTTATGGGCCTCCGCGCTTAAACTCAGTCAAAAGAACAGCACGATATATTGCGACTCAAACATACCAGACAGTCATACTCTACGCCTAGATGGCAAACCAAATGATCAACATACCGGCTCTGCTCGCCACAGAGAAACTTCAACCGAACAAGGTGAACTATGCTACCTTCAAGGTGCTTATGGAAGAGCACGCCGCGAGTAAAGGTCTCACGGGCTATCTCAATGGCACCACCACCAAGCCCGCGCTCGTCACTGGGATGGCGGCGCTCCCGCTCCTACCCCTATATTTTTCCGAAGACCCTTCGCGGGACGAGTGGGTGTACCGTGATGGCGCCATGAAGTCGATGATCGTCACGAACATCGTCGACTCTATCGGATTGGGCGTCAAACGGGACGGAACCGCCAAGGAGTGCTGGGACTCCGTCGAGAGCATTTGCGCCAAGAAGAGTGATGCGGCCTTGTCGCTCGCCGAGAGCGAACTCCAGTCGATTAAGTTCACCGGGAGCTTGCGGGACGAACTCGACGTCCTGTTGACCACATATGCAGCAAAGCCCACCACGTCAGGATGATGGGCGATCAAGTGGCGGAAAAGGAACTCAAGAATGTCCTTATCCGCTCCTTGCCCACCGACCCTCGCTGGTTGGGACTCCAGGGTGCGCTGTTCTCCGCCACCGACATCGACGACGCGTTTGCGCTGATCAAGACGGTCGCGCTCTCTACTGGGATGCCAGAGCACGCGACGGTTGTCTCCACCTCCACGGCGTTGAATGTGTCAGCCCAGCGGCGCAGTGCACCAACCCAGGCTGCAAAGTAAAGTATAAGTCGAGCCACACGATCGAAAACTGCTACTGACCTGGGGGAGGAAAGGAGGGTCAGTTCCCCGTGAACTTTGGACGCAATAGACCGCAGGCACACCAAGCGGCTGCTCCAGAGGACCCTCCCGTCCATCGTGTCTTGATGGCGAGGTACACGTGAATGGAAGAGATCGAGGACGAGGACCCTCTGATCCCGAGGGCCCACGCGATGCCGCTGCTCACCGTAGCCGACGGGGACTACATCCTCGAGGGACCTGTTGCCCCAAATGTGTTCGTCAGTCGCACCTTTGAGAACACGTCTCCTGCGATGACCATTACCTTCATCGACTCGGGCGCCAGCAACCACTTCTTCCGTAACCGCTCCGACTTCCGCACCTACGAGGCGATTGCTGTCCGCACAAGCAAGTCTGCTCTCGCATCTGAGGGGGACTCGCTATTGTCGGAAAGGGGTCAGTCACGAAGGAGTTCAGCGTCAACGGAAAGACGGTGCACATCACCTTCCTGAATGCGCTTCACGCTCCCTCCCTTGCTGCGAACCTTGTCTCCGTGAGCCAATTCGATAACGCGGGGTACTACTCGACATTCGGAGGCGGGGAGGTGGAGATTACTGAAGGGAAGGCTGGCGAAATGATTCTAAGCGGTCGCGGGTCAGCGGAGATGTACATGCTTGAGAGCAACACGACTTACGCGAATTTGTCAACCGCCAACCCAACCACACTCGAGAACTGGCACCGCCGTATGGCACACGCATCCCCTGCTGTCATCGAGGAGATGAGGACCAAGAAATTGGTCGACGGCCTTGACATTACTGATCACAACCTCGACGGCAAATGTCTGAGCTGCCGAGCAGGCCGTCAGCACATGCGTCCGTACGACAGCCATACGGACGCCAACGTACCTCCTCTCCACCTCGTCGCGTTCGATCTCTGGGGCCCATCGCGTGTTGCTTCACCCGGCGGGAACACCTATTTGATGGTCATCGTCGATAGCGGCACCGCACAGAAGCACACAGCCTACCTTCGGGACAAGAGCGACGAGTCGACTGTCCCAGCGTTCGAGGAGTACCGCATGAAGGCAGAGATGCAGACAGGTCGCAAGGTCAAGCGCGTCCGTACTGACAATTCCTTCAATTCTGCGAAATGGCGAGAGTACTTCAAGACTCACGGCATTATTCACGAGACGACCGCGCCGTACTCCTCACCGGAGAACGGGCTTGCGGAGCGCGCAATCCGAACGATCACTGAAGATATACGCACCCTCCTGGACGAGTCGGGTTGCCGGAGCGCTACTGGGCAGCAGCTGGGGCCTGCTCGACCTATACGCGTAACCACATGCCTTCACACCGTCATCCGGGGATGATTCCGCAAGAAGCATTTGATGGTGCGCGGGTGGATGTGTCGCATTTGCACATCTTCGGGAGCAAGTGCGGGGTGAAGGTGAACATCGTGAATGGGCAGAGAGTGGACGGAGGGAGCAAGCTGGGAAGTCACACGATTCCGGCCACGTTCATTGGCTACGGCACGGGCGCAGGTAATTATATCCTGATTGATGAGCACGGGAAGCAGTTTGAGTCCCGCAACGTCGACTTTGACGAGGGCAAGGCTCACCGCACATTGGATGTGGGGGAGAACGGTCCCGACATCAATGAAGCACCTGTGGACCCGGTTCCATCCAATAGTGCTCAGAGCAACGCTCCAGAGGCTCCAGGTGATAAGTTTGATGTCCAGCCGTCTTCCGCTGCAAACTCGCGCCCTAACTCCCCTCTTCCCGATCCGGCTCCTGCCCCTGCACCAGTCCTCCACCGTTCTACGCGCACCCACGTCACGACCGACCGCGCTGCTGAAAGTCGCGAATCCGCTGCACGCGAAGAGGCTGCTCACGCCAAGAAAGACGATTGGGCTACCAACACCGCGAAGCCTCACGCTCACGCCGCCTGGGACCTGATCGCGAGCCTCAACGCGCAGCTCGACGACCACATCGCCGCAACCCTAATGAGCACCAACCCCGACCGGCTCTACGTGCCAAAGACCTACAGCGAGGCCATGAAACTTGACGCGGAGCGCTGGATCAGCACCATGGACGTCGAGATCGCTCTCCACGACAAGAAAGGCACCTGGGAACTTCAGCAACCCCCTGCCGGCGCGAACGTCATGGCGTCGAAGGGGGTCTACGACGTCAAGAAGGACGGTGCGGGCAGCTGGCTGCGCGACAAGGCGCGACTCATTGGCAAAGGCTTCACCCAGGTCCATGGTATCGACTACGAGGAGACTTGGGCCGCTGTTGCCCGCCTCGAGTCCATCCGCATGACCGCTGCAATTGCGGCCAAGCAGAATCTTCATCTATGGCAGGTGGACTTCGAAGCGGCGTACTTGAATAGCGAGACGAAGGAGGAGATTTATATGGAGCAGCCGCGGGGTTACGAGGTGGCGGGGAAGGAAGACTGGGCATGCAGGTTGAAGAAAACGATCTACGGGACGATGCAGGGCGGGCGCGACTGGGCTGAGACGTTGGCGGCGACGTACAACGACCTAGGGTAATGTGTCCTCGAGGGCGGACCCTTGCGTGCGCGTCAAGGTCTCGGACGACGGCGCATACACCTTGACCGACACATACACCGACGACGTGTGGGGTGCGTCTTCGTCTTTCGAGGAGGGGGAGCAGCAGAAGGCGGAGCTGGCAAAGGTGTGGGATCTCAAGGATGTCGGAAACACTCACCGTTTGCTCGGTATGCGCGTGGATCAGGACCTCAAAGCGGGAACGGTCACTCTTTCGCAGCGCGCATATTTCGAGAAGGTATTTGTGGACCATGACCTCCAGAACGTTCGCCTTCGTTCCACTCCCCTCCCTGTCGGCATTACCCTCGACTCGTCGATGTCGCCTACCACAGCGGAGGAACGCGCCGAAATGGTGGGCAAGCCCTACCGCCAGCTGCTGGGATCGGTGATGTGGGGTCAACTCGCAACACGGCTCGATCTTTCGTACGCCATCAGTGTCCTCTCCCGCTTCCAGACCAACCCCGGGATCGAGCATTGGCGCGCTCTTCTCCACATCCTCGGCTACATCCGTAACACCCTCGACCTCACCCTTGTCTACTCTCGTGACACCCTCTCGCTCCCCTGGGATATGTCGACGCCGACTACGCGGCATGCCAGGATACGCGGCGCTCGACATCGGGCCAAGTGTTTGTGATGGCTGGCACACCTGTGTGCTGGGCCTCCAAGCGCCAGGCAACCGTCGCGCTGTCCACGGTCGAGGCCGAGTACATCTCGCTGACCCGGCTGCCCAGCAGCTGAAATGGATGCACGCGTGGATGTCGGAGGCAAGGCTGGAACAGGCGCTCCCGGGTATCATCTTCTGCGACAATTGTGGTGCTGTTGACTTGACGAAAACCACCAAATCCCATTCTAAAGTCAAACATATCGACATTCGTCACCACTACATCCGGGAGCTCGTTCGCAACGGCGAACTCCAGGTTGACTCTATCCGTGGCAACGAGAACCCCGCCGACATGTTCACCAAGCCACTCCCACGCCTCGCTCATGAAGCCTACCTCGAGCAGCTCAACATCCTTCACGTCGCCGTGTAGCCGCCGGGTCTGGGGGAGTGTTGTAGGAGACCCAGCGGCTCGCTCCTACTCGCTCTGTTTAGACCCGTATTGTTCCGGTTTCCGTTTACTATATCTTAGTTACCACCCCTATCCTGCACCTCAGTCTTCTACACCCATCGTGTCCCGACTGAGGTGAGCTTTATATATTGTCTATACTCATACATGACTTACTTATTGTTCACCGTAGTTCTCACAACCTTGTTCTTACATTAGGTACAGTGCCGACTCAATATAGTCGTCTACACCCATCGTGTCCCGACTGAGTTCTCACAACCTTGTTCTTACATTACGTAACAGCAAATGTTTAATGGAGGTGCCAAGCAAAGCCAAAGAGCGGACCAATTGGACCGGTGATTGTTTCATCTCGCTCTTCCTTCGACTTGCCTTCGACTCTCCTCGCCCTCCTTGCTACTCTAGACAAGATTCATCCATATTCATTCCAATTGTGCGAACATTGCTCTCGTGCTAGCAGTGCGATACAACCGGGGACGACTCGTCCCCGGGAGCAGCGAGGATTCTGTTCACTGAGCGGCGCCTACGTACATGCTTCAGTAGAAATGCTGGGTGGCCAACAAAGTAACGATACCCAGCTCCTGGAGTCAAACTCAGCCCATTTTTTATAACATCAAGTGCATCCCGATAGCCTGGGATGTCTCTCTTTTTATCGGCCTTGTCCTGCGCGGACTCGAAGTGTTTGGATGCGGAAGTTTCAAGTTCAGCACATTCAGCTCTCCGAGTCTAATTGCTTCTGGGCCTGTCTGATCCAGCTCACCCATTACGAGGCGTGACTTCCCAGAGACTGGACCTGCGTCAACAATTCGCACCTACACACCCGCATTCATCTTGCGCCCGCATTTATACGCCTGTGCAACGGTCCCTTGTCCTGATTCGTTTCTTTGTCCTTTCCGACTTCCTCCGCCCATGACTCCAGACAGAACACATACACCGGAGCGCCATTTAAGAATACTGTCCTATTTCGTTCAATTCGTAAGGTGGTTTGGGGTGTGACACCTTCGTACGAATTGAACCTTTCGTAACCGATCCCCTTAAGGGAGTTTGATCCGCCGGCAGCGCTCGGCTAACTTCGGCTAGCTCGGCTAAGGCCAAAATCGACTCTGTGGACGCAGTGACTTACGAAAATTTTCGTAGATTTTTCGGCGTGTGACGCGTGACTCTACAAATTGAACAAAATACCACAGTACTCGATTTCCACGCCAGGCTGCTCCCATTATTTCTTACTTGTCAAGTGCCGCTACTTCTCGTCCCCCTGCGCTGCGCTTCGGAAGCCTCAAATCACCGTGCACGATAAGGTCGCGCACACTTGATTTTGCTCCCCAAGCCCGATTCAATTCGAATTCGCGTACCCCGCGGCTGCGAGTTCAATTTCAAGTACCTCAGAACCCCAGGCACCCAGGCAAAAGTCTGTGTCTTGGCATTGCGGGGGCGAGCAAAAGATTGAAACTCCCTTTTCTCCCCGATCGAATTGGTGCTACACCCTTCCTTCCTTCGTGTCTGCTATTTTCCTTCCGACTTGAACTCAACGCCGTCGATAACTGCCCGTACAGCAACGGGAATCCAACACGGTGCGCCCCGGGTCCGTCCTATCCGTTCGTGCCTTTATTCCCTTCTTATTCAACCCCTGCTCGCCTTTAACACGTCTGAATCGCACTAGCCTGTCCGGATTTCGTTGCCTCGCCCCAGCAAGTTGTGAACTTACCTCCCTTGCTTTTTCACTCGTTTGTTGCTTTTTTTTTTTTCTTTTTTGCTTTGAACCTTGCAGCGGCGCGTCGCGTGAATCACTCGCGAGATATAAATATCCCCACACCAAGACGAAAGGAATCCTTCACACTCCCCTCTTCACTCGACCTCGCAGTGATTCGCCGCACAGCCCGCATTAACTGGACAATTCCAGCGATATTGCGGTCCACTGGATTCATCATTTTAGAGTGCATTCAGCTCAACCTTGATTTCCCCTGCAATCGCAGAAGCGTCGGCTGACTGGGAAATACATGCCCAAGTAGGTTTGTTCAACGGCGCCTCTTGTACATCGACTAATTTCTGATCTGATATATCATGTACCCGTATGTGCTGTGCGACTGCTTCCACATCACTGGAATGGATCAGAGTTCGCGGATTAGTACATAGAAGTTTAACGGCACCTGTTGGATTTTATGGTGTGTACATCGACTAGTTTCAGACGCGGCGCTAACCTGATATAGGCCATGCTACTTCCACAACATGTACACGGCATGAACAGCGTTTCTGGGGAACACGCTGGCCAACGGAGTTCGGTGAATTCAACACAGGTCAATCGGGCCGAGTAGTTGAGAAATAGTTGCTGGATTTGTACAGAGGCGCGTGTATCGGTTATTTTTGAATATAGTGTTGAATATTTGGGTGTGCATCTTATACCGATAGTGGGTAAGTATATCAAGGACCGTTCTGTCTTCCAGCCGGAAATTGGTTGCAAGACGATCGTTGATGGATAATACATTACGGTCTGCGAGGATTTGATGTGCTCAGGTCGACCGCGAGTCGGGTCCTGGGAACTGTATACCGAATGCCCACAACAGCGTATAGTACAATAATATCATTCTGATCTCGGAACCTGTACAGGAAGATCGTCAATCGCAGTTATACAAAAATAGCATGTGAAGAGAGTTGTGCGAGAACAAAGTGCTGCATGGAGGCTGTGTCCCTCGACCGTGTCTTTGCTCCCTATACCACACTCTGCACCCATTCCCTCTCCATTGTGACAATGGCTACAAGCCAGGCACTCATCCCTTGGGAACCTGTTTCAAATAACGGAGTGGTAGCAACACAAGAGAACTCGCACCCCAAGGGAAAGAAATGGGCACTTATTTTGAATGCTTTTCTCTCCCCATCACCAGGCCGCACCTTGGATCAGATTTACACTGCCGCGGGCAAGGTTTTGGAAACTCACGCGAACCGTGTTGCATTCAAATTGGGACTCGGTCCCCATGTCATTGCAGGGAAAATCAAATTGCACTTTGGAGATGGGGAACACCGGATGCAACAGTTGGAGCTTCTTCAAACCACAGTCTCAAAAAAGATTGAGAAGCAGTGCTTGAAGCTCATGAAATATTCCTTGCCATGTGTTTATTGTGTCAAAGTTCTGCCTATGATAATTGACAGAATTACACAGCACTGAATCTGAAAATACACAATGTCAAGCATTCAAGGAGATTGTTGATCTGGCCACCTTGCTTCCTGGTCTCCGTGTTCTATTTCTGCAGACCAAAGTGTTGGAAAATGTAACATTGCTGGACACTATCTCTGCAATTTGGGATCGGTCCACCAGCCCACCAGACAAAGAATGGACATTCTGGCAAAAGTTGGCCGCAACATGTTTGGCAGATACTATGATTTCGGTAATGACAGAAGGGAATTCACTTGCAGACTTGGTGGCCTGTGATGATGAGGGGCTGAGCACAATTGAACAGTTGTTGGTTGAACATGAGTGGTGAGTTGAAAAAACTCAGGCACCTAAGATAATCCTGATTCGCCTTTTGAAGTGGAGCATCAAAATATACAAGTGCACTCTGCCTGCGATATTTGGCCGGGGTTCTCAACCTGCCTGGGTTTTGGCAGAATTCGGGATGTGTACATGCCCAAGTTGCACACAAGTTGTGTTGTCAAATGGTCTGGGTGCTGAAGGATATTGGGGTGGACATCCCTGCCCTAGGTTTGATTGAGGAAGCACCAGTTGACCATGATGGTGTGGACCTTCTTGCCACCACACTCCTTGATGGTCTTTCATCCTGGTTCAGCAAACTTGATCGGGATGACTGGGCTATGCAACCATGGTATGAAAGTTTTGCACAAGTACTTCGGCTGCTGCGGGAGTAAGTCTCATTTCATTGACTCACATATATTAACTCAGCTTTTGAAGGCCACGAGTCTTGAATGTGATGGTTGACAAGTAACCAGTTTCTCTATTTATCACTCTTCATAGTGAAAACTCTATGACAGCCAGAATCATACTGTCCCAACAGAAAAATCCACCCATGCTGCCAATCATTCAACAGATAACCTGTCGGCACACAGCATTGTCAGTGATCCTGACAAGGAAAATTCAGGACAGAGCATTGAGGCTCTGGATGATTCACAAAGCCAAACTGCTGATCTGACTTTGAGGAAGTGCCTCCAGAGGAAAACACAGCAGCTGAAAATTCGGACTCCTCAGAAGAGGATGATGCTGTTTCTGATCACTGGATACGAGCAACAATTTGGCATGGCTTCTGAGCATGGTGATGTGCTTGAAGATTTGGTGAGTGGATAGATGGATTGGTTGTAGAGCTACATCTAACCAGTCTTAGATCAATGGGACCACAGGGATACCCAGAATCTCTGGAGCCCAAAGCATACTGGCTTCAACTCCCTACTTATCTCCAGAAGCTCAGTGCAAAGACCTTGAGGAGTGGAAACTCATACTGCTCAACAAGCAAAGAGATTTTGGTGACAATCATCCAGAGACTCTGGATGCAATGGAAAAACTTGCATGGCTACATCATGAACTTGGAGAGTATGGTTCAGCAAGAGACCTGCGGGTCACAGTGCTTGAGAAGTACCAGATTCTTAGGGGGGGAGACCACCCATCTACTCTGCAGGCTTTGGGTTGTTTAGGGAGAGCACATATTGCACTGGGTCGGTATAAAGAAGCACAGGAGGTGATGAAGTTGGCACTGGAAAAACAGAGAAAGGTTCTAGGTGAAAACCATCCGGAGACTGCAAGAACTCTGGGTTCTTTAGCAATAGCATACCAGTTCCTGGGCCAATTAAACAAGGCACAGGAACTTGCAGTTGTCAGCGCTGGAGAAGCATAGCCAACTTCAGGGAGAAGATCATCCAGGGTCCATGTACTCCATGTACATTCTGGCAGATATCTACCGTGAACTAGGCCAGTTCACAGAGGCAGAAGACCAATATCACATTATTGTGGAAAAGAGCATCAGTATTCATGGAGGGAACCATCCTAACACACTGGGAGTCATGGGAGGTTTGGGAAGCACATACCTTGCCTCAGGCCAGCTTGGGAAGGCAGAGGACCTTCTGACTGTTGTTTTTGACAAACAGAAGAAAGTTCTTGGAGAAGAGCATCCAGACACTATATTCACCATGGGTCACCTGGCAAGCACATACAACCACTTGGGTCAGCTCAGTGCTGCAGAGGATCTGGCAACCATAGCTCATGAGAAGTGTTGCAAAGTGCTTGGTGAAAGCCATTCTGGCACCATGTGGATAATGCAGGAACTTGCATCAATATTCCAACGGCAAGGTCAGCTTGAACATGCAGAAGAGCTTCTTATTGCTGTCCATGAGAACAGGAGGAAACTTTTGGGGGATGATCATCCCGATACCAGATGGACTACGGAGGAGCTTGCCAACTTATACCAAAGCATGGGTAAACTTCAAGCTGCAGAGAAACTGGAAAGACTCATGGGAGATCAAGAATTCTAACTCACATTTTGATGTCTGAGTAGAACATTACAATACCAGTTCAAATTCTTCCTATTTACCATCCTGCCCCACTACCTATGGTCCTAACTTGATGTGGATTGCAGGACCTTTTGCTATGAGTCGTGTGAACTCCCTGATTCTGTGTTCTTTCATCTTTTGCTTTGGGCCAGCTTTTTTCACCTATATCACTAGTCCAATGCTTATCCAATGTTTCACCTCCAATGCTCAGTTTCATCTCAATTTCTGCCAAGCAGCTAGCACGAACTTGCCTCCAACAGACAAGTGTGAACCTCACTGATATGCACTAAGCTTTCGGAATAGTCTAAGTTGTCTCCCCCTTCCTTCCTTCCTTTTGGGCCCTTCATCTCCCTATCTCATCAGCCTTTTGAGAAATAACTTGTGGCTTGTTTGGCCTTGTCCGCTTGTGGACAAGCTCACAAGGTCAAAGCGTCGAGAATTCCCTGCTAATGAGCAAAGATCAAGCTCTCCAAAATATCTGCAGCACCGTTCCTTCACATTCTAAAAGGTTTGCCATACTCAGAAATGATCACCGATTTTTATTTCCCAAAAAAATATAGTGCCGTTGAGAGTCGAACTAGGGACCTTGTGAGATTTCAGACTTGGTTTGTGGGCTTTTCAGCTTGAGAGCTTCGAGCTTTTTCGAGCTTGTTTGGCCTTGTACAAGCTCACAAGCTATCTGTCAAAAGTCTGATGCTCCATATCCCATTGTTTGAATATAACCAATTTTTGTACACATTTTACTGGGTACATGGAATTGATCATGTATACCACAGTGTGATAGAACCATTGTCATTCACATGTATGACATCATTGGCACTTTTGAACAGTATTTCATGTAAATACATATTCTGGGGGACACAAATTCGAGTGGGATACGCTGTTCGACTCGGGGCAGAATTTCAAGGTCAGGTTCAATTCTTTTTTGCCCTTTTTCTTTCGCTTTTTCAAATTTGTTCTTCCAATGCTAGCGCTTGGTATCAATCTACGTGGTTATAGTCTATTTGAGGCATGGAGAAGTGCGGATTCGAGCAAGCGAACAATTGAACACATTCAACTATGGTATAAAAGTTGAAACGGCCAGCACTTGGCTTTATCCCACTGCCAACACCGGGGCAGGCTTCAAGTCAAGGGAACTTCAAAAGCTGTATTCTTCTCCATTTATCGATGCCGCAGGCTCATCTTTTATCCCTCATGCCATGCAACTTTTGGTTAGTCCAATTCCAATTTTGTTCCTATAAAAATGTATTGTACATTGGCTAGGGGCCAATTGACACCGGGGGCAACCAGCGAGGCATGCAAAAACCAAGTGCATTACACACATGTGGCTTACAGTCGGAACAAAGCCCACAAAGGTGCCTTTAACAAGCAAAGGGGGGGCTTTGTTGCATGCTTTATTCCCTAGTCTTGTGTTTACCGCCGGGGTTGGATCGTAGTGCAGCCTTATTATGTAATCTTATGTCAGCTTTCTCCGATTCTCTTCCCTCGACACCAAGGCATTCAAATTCAATGAAATTTTGCAGTAGATAGCATTTATTACCATCTATCTAACCTTCTATCTCCTTAGAAATTTTCAAAAAGGTGTAGAACCTGTTCTGCTGAACACCCGGTTCAACCATGTGACTACCAAGGCAACGTTTCGGAGCACAAACCGATGAAATCTTGAAAGTTTATTTGAGGGAAAAATCAAGGTAGGTGAAAGCAGTATCAGAAAGTGGGTTGGATGGTTCTTGCTGCACAAAACGCGCAGTTTACAGGAAACAAAAACGTCGTGGAGGCAGGAATAGAACCCGCGCGCATGTCAGATTACCTAATAAGGCTGCACTACGATCTGACCCCCGTGGTAAGCAACAGACTCTATGCAGCGAGGTACGAGCTTGGGTCGTATAGAGCGTCTGTCTACGAGAGACTATTTATTCCCCTGCACCGGAGAACAAAGCATGCAACAAAGCTGCCCTTAGTCTGGTAAAGGCAGCTTTGTAGCCTTTCTTCCATATGGGAACCACATGCGTGTAATGCATGCGGTGTTCAAATGCGTCATTGGCTGCCCCCAGCGTGAGTGAATGATTGATCACACATCCAACACAGGTTGAAAGCATTACGGTAATATGAACTTTGAACCCACTCAAAATCATTGCAAAGATACCGCCCCTTCCCCACATGAAGCCCGGTAGCGGATGGCCCGTGCCCACACTTGCTATCACATTGGCTCGCATTATAAGTATACCAGTGCGACCACCGTTCGACTCGGGTCAGGCTGTACCCATTCTCGCCTGATTTTTTTTTCGGTCCTTCAACCACCCCGTCCTCCGCCACCTCGTCTTGCCTTTATTGCCTCAGCCGCACCCACCGCGTGTTCCACTCCTCCCTTCTTCGTCTCCTCACTCCCTTCCTCACCCTCTCACACGGCGCAACACACCCAATCTCACACAATACAATGATTCCATTTTAGTTCCCACTCCTTCCTCCCACTGCTAGAATATTACAAACTCCACCAATCCTTCCAACGAATACAATAATACGAGACTACTCTGTACTCAGCTAACTAACTAAAGACTAAAACTACTTGATACAAGGATAAGGGGAGCCAATCACTGCATTCAGGCCATTCCTCGGCGCAATTTGCCGAGCTGCACCGCCATGACGCGTGCTGAGCCGAGGTGCCGCGACAGAGTCTGCCGTGATGATCGCGGCAGACCTGCGACACGCTATGCTGGTAACCACATGAAGCTTTTAAGGAGGGATAGCTGGTAAGGCGTAATATAGATCTATGAAAAGAAACCGGGCAATTTGATTGAAGGCTGCTTCATAAGTCTCTAAATTCCTTATTGTTTCGCTTCACCGTTAAATACTGTACTTGAAATATTATCTATGTTGAGGCAGTATTGACAGCCACAGAAAAGATGGCCGTGATCGGAAGGCACACCAGCGAAACCTGCAACAGTATTGGCTGGAGGGAAAGGGAGAGATCAAGATCATGGACGAGGGTGTCCTAGATGCTGGATTTATAACGAGTATATACTAGAATAATGGGACTGGGACTCACCCACTTCCTTTTTCGGTAAGCAAGTCCCATTCTTGATCCCATCAACAATGGGACTCGCTGAAGAAATAGGACTGGGGAGACTGCCGCCATCAGTTCCTTTGACACTGCCAATCACACAGTGACCCGCCGTCACGCAACCCACCCAAGGGGATGAGGTTCATGAGACGGCACAAATGTGCCTAATAATCCGATGCCGATACCCGGCAATATTCGGCACCCGCTCAGCTCCTGAAATTGCGAGTATCTGAACCATGGAATATTTACATAGTGGAAAAATATATACAGTACAATTGAAGGAAATATGAAAGTATAGTAGTTAAATTCATCAGCTGCTATGGTAATTGAATAGAGGAAGTTGAATTCCGTCACCCGCTGATCTTGCAAATTGAGTTATCGAACTGAAAAGCGTAACTTCGATTGTTGCTGCACAGAAGTTGAATTCTGCTCGTTACCCCAGCCCTTTTAATCAAATCCTCAGTTTCTATGAAAATGATGCCAGATCAGCAGGCTTGAGAGGGGTTTGTACCGACTGTTAGCTCACCGCAATCCCTTTTTGGTTGGCCTTGCCTCTGCTGCATCAGCAGCACAGGTGGACTTGGTGTGTTGATGTTTCCCAACAAGGATATTGTGTTCGCTGAAGCTCAGATCAATCTTCCATAGGGCAATCATTTGATCTGAACCCTCGGCATTTGAATCGGTTCTTCGGGTTCGGAAGGCAAGGGTGAAGGCATCACTCGAGGAGGGGGGAGGGGAGGTAGTTCTTGGGATGCCCCACCGAGATTCCAGTTCTCCTGTGGATCAAGAAAATGCAGTATCTGAATATCTGTAATTGTATAGTTAGAGACATACACGGTATGCAGGCCCAATATATTCACAGTCCTAGCTTACTATCTCCCTGGCATTCATTTATTCTATATTTTTCTCCGGCCCTCTGCACTAGTAGAACTGTGCATCAGTCTTCGGAAATGTCTGATGGCAATCCCGTGCTATTGATGTATTTACATCGACCAATCAATCCCTTGCCCGCCCATGCCGCCTCATAGCACCTGATCTTGATGCGGAGGGGTCACAATTTGACAGGTGGGTGGATTTGCCGAGCTAGTTGAGTCCCATTATTACCTAGTTTTAGCCGAGTCCCATTGTTGATGGGATCAAGAATGGGACTTGCTTACCGGAAAAGGAAAGTCGGTGAGTCCCAGTCCCATTCTTCTCGTCAACCCTCATTTATAACCATAGGATGGGTTACGTGGCCGCAGTTCAATAAATGAATTGTGCTGTGCCGCAGTGAGAGACTGTTCTGGAATTCAGACCCACAGGACATACCTCTCCCCTCAACAGTCCCGATTTGGGTAAGTCTCGCAGTGCCCAGCTGTCGATAACAGACGGAAATCTCAGAAACGGTGGGAATGGGTCCGGTACATGCACTGGTTAACCTATTTGGTGTACTCTGCCTTGACCACATGGCTGGCAATGTGTTCCACAGCTGTTCCCAGTCTGCAGGACAATAGAGAGGTTGTGGTAGCCACCAGATGAAAGTGGTGGCTTTCACCACGGACGAATGCAGGGGCAGCTTATTCTCAGCTAGCCACTATTTTGTGGTCTCCCTCAGAGCTACAAATAGTGGCTGCCTTGGTCCAATAGCATTGCCCACTTTCTAGGAAAATTAGCCACCAGGTCTGATCTGGTGGCTACCACAAGCTCTCTAATTACAATGGAGACAAGCGGCCGCTCGGCCGCTTTGCGGCCTCGCATCCCCTTTCTAAGCTCCTAAGAGCAAAATTTTGCCACAAAAGATAATGAAGCAGTGAGGTCAGTGATTTCATGAAGGGTCCAGTAAGGATGTCCCGCAATGATAGATTAAAAGCGGAGTTTAAAATGGCATGGTGGGCCGTCGAGCCCGTCGATAAAACGAACCACATGAGCGGATGGAAATCATCGGGGAAATGTTAGCGCTCATTTGCGGGCGTCCCCAAAGATTCGGAGCAGATGTGCCAAAAGCGGAGTTTAAAAGGCTTCGGACAGACGGACACAGGCTATTTTATAAAGAGAAAGTGACGCACCATATGGAGATAAAGTAAACATACACACATGAAACCTCGTCGTTTCATTAAAGAAACAGTACATTAGGACGGTGGGCGAACAGCGTACCCTTTGCCCAGCCTTCAGTTCGAGATTCAGTACAGCTGGCGATAATCCTGCCGTGCGGTGGACTTTCCAAAGCTCAAGGTCTGTTGGGGTCCAGCAACAAGATGCTAAGGATCCGAGGGTGATGGTTCAGAGTAAGTGAATCACCCGGATTACCTGTCAATCAGATGGGGGAGACAGGACCAGTCGCATCAATCATCGTGAACGCAAGTCTGATGGCCGTTTCGAGCCGAGACTTGGATTGAACTGAAATTGTCACTTGCATTGTACACAATACTCGACAAGAACACAGTTACACATGCTCGAATAAGTGTAAATTTCATCCCAAGTCTCTTGAGCATCGGATTTGATCCAGATTCATTACCATAGATATTGGGTGAGGTTTCGAAGACGGGGTGTTGGAAATCGGGCTATCGGATATACCACAGTGACCCTCTGCAAACGCGCAGAGGTCTCAAATAAATTCCTACGTACTTATACGCACAGGGGAGTCAGATGTACAGAAGGAGATAAATAAACATGACACAGGAACACAAGGAGAACAGCGTGCAAATGAGTACGGCAGAGTCAGGACAACGGGAGCATGCGGAACAGCAGTGTACAGGAGTCGGAATGAGTCGGGATGAGTGTGTAGTCGGCGGAAAGATTGTTCCGCATCAGCGCTCACATAGCCAAAATGCGGTGCGGCGGGTGATTCGGTTGTTCCTCCAATACGGGGTAGGTAGGTTAGAACTACACGGCACGGTCCCACTCAGGAACGCCGGTCCCACGGATTACTCCGGTGTACATGTACTATGTAGTTACACCATCTTCCGTGGACCTCTCAGAACTCCGTTAGCCGAGCTCCCGGTCGCAGCTGTCAGTCGTAACTTTCAGACTCGCCGGAAACCTCTGGGCGCTCAACCGTATCCGTGGGTGAGCCTCGCATGTTGTTACCTAGGGATGTAGATTTTGATAGCAAGTCCAAGTATCGAGAACTCTTGGCAGCTAGTGCATCTGAGAAGGCTGCCTACTCAACTATCACCTGTTTACCTCCGCACCAAATGGAACTGAGACAAGGAAGCTGATGGTCAGTGATGCACACCATGATCGATATTTTGGGAACATCGATGCAGTTCAGAGGCACTGATCAACGACCAGACTCGAGCTTGAAGCTTTCCTGGCGCCGATGTCGACTCCGCTGCGGACGGCCATACTTATCCCGGTCAAAATATGCCCGGCATCATCCTCTACAATCTCCCTGGGCGTTTCAGGCGTGGCAACAATTCCAACAAAGTAGCGATCACATCGGAGGACAACAGGATGAATGAACCGAAGCCTTCGTTGGAATGATCGGTTATTTCGATAGCAAAATATGTAAAGCTGGCAGATGCACGATGAAAGATGAAAGATGTACTATAAAAGGCACTATGACAGACTTGGGTTTCTTTCGTACTTTGCATGTGGTGAAGAACCTTGGCCGTGGGTTTCTGTTGTGCCACACCCATCCAAAGCTGCTGTATGTGGGTTTCTGATGGGTGGGGTATATAAGTGTGCATGGCCGACCGAGTCCTGCTGCTTGGCGTATTCATCTCCCTCGCTTTGCGGATTCCTTTCTCTTCTCGCTTCTTCACTTCTTACTACCTGAATTATGGCCGGAGTTGACCTCTTGTAAGCACCTTGTCGAATTTCTCTGCTTCCTCCCTCTTGATCGTATTGCGCAGTTTCGGTCCCATGCTGATCGGTGTGCCTTCAGTAATACCTGCAGTCTCCATGTGTCTTATCCGGCGAATAGGTGTCCTGTTGAACACTTTGCTTTACGGAGTGGGCTTTCTCTCGTTATCGTGGCTGTTCTAGTGACCAAAGGATGACTCCAGGCTCTGGTTACACAGGTGACCTCGAGACTTATGTGGATTCCCCTCGATGCCTGACGACCTCTGACAAGATGCTTGCATACTATCAGCGGTTTACCAAGTGAGCCACTCATCAAATTGCCCAAGAAATTATTTTTTATAAGGGGGAAGCGATTCGCCGTTCACTCGATACTTCGTTCGTGCTCTGTTCTCGCCTGACAGCATGATTCGAAAGTATCCAGATATTATATCTGTTCATTGTTGAGACCGCCAACCTCGTTATCGAGTGTGGCATAATTTACGAGCCCTTGATTATCCGTTACGGTGAGTGAGCAGGAGTCGTCCATCACACGAGCTTGGATCTCTAGCAAAATTTCAGGAATAAAAGCAGCAGTTACCGTGTCTCCAAGGCGTGAGTTTCTTCAATTTGATCTCGATCTGATGATAAACTGTAACCCAGTGCTGCCCGGAGGTAAGCAAGCGCCTGATACTTGTGCGATCCGCAAAATACTTATCATAACCCAGATTCAATCCTCATAGTGTGTTTTGACAATTTCTTGCATCACACAAACTTACATCTTCCTTGCAGTCAATTGTATCGGCGCCGATCCAACTTTTCGCTGCCTGGAGAATCAGCAGTATGGCGGTGTCCTTCGTTGCGTGATTGTCCTCAACACAACCAACCCCACAGTCATCACTCGATCGTTCATCCTTCCGGGGTTCATTGCTGTGGTTTCGATTGGCTCTTTCGGTTCGTTTTTGCAATGGGCAACCCTTTGAAGCCTTCCCTGATGCAATGTTCAAGCTGCCGGCATCAATATGGCTGTCAAGGTGTTCCTAAATCCGGAATTCCAAGAGTTCGGTAGCTTCATAGCAGCCGCTACGGTCTGGCTGGCATTGAGTGCGGTGTGCGATGTTGTGATTGCGGTTGGAATGACCTACGCTCTGGTATGGTATTCCATCTGCATTTCATCGATTTATCTGTTCTGAACACGGATATGCAGTACACGCGGAAGACCGGATTCAGCACTGTCGACGGGCAAATTAATAGGATTATACGCTGTATGTACGACATTTATGCAACCTATACTGTGCTTAATATGGCGATAAAAGTGACGCTGGAAACGGGCTCCTTAACGGCCATAGCAGCCCTGCTAGATGTCACATTTTTCCTTGTTTTTCCTGTGCGTGAGTTGGACCTTGTCGCGTGGAAATCGTATTGAACTCCTTCACAGCAAGCATCGATAAATTTTATTGTGGATTTTCCGCTCTCGTGTCTGTACACCTGTTCAGTCCTTGCGATGTGTGTCCGTCCAGAATATCATGGTTTGACGCCGTGATCAACCCTGTGCCTAGGTTGAACTCTCGTGATCGGACAAAAAGCGCGGAATCGAAAGCGGAGCAGGGGCGCACCGCTCAGAGCGCAATCAGATTCCAGTCGTTCCACAGCTCGAAACAGGTGCGTCATTCCAAGAGCTTCCGTCCAAGCCCTCATGTTGCTGTAACAGACCACGGTTAACTTTTCCGCGGCGGCTTCTTCCGAATCACCCACCCAGTCAAGAACAGTAGGTCATTACGAGCACGAGCACCGGAGTGCAAAGCACAGTCCTTATCCATCCGCATTTTAACCGCCTGCTATAAGAAGATTCAATACCTGGAGACCCGTTGAGGAGGAAAGCTTGGCTGGTTTTTTTTGTGTTTTCTGCCCGCCAGCCTCGGTCTTTGCTAAGCGGGGAGAAAGGTAGCTTGTCTTTCCGATTGTACATTATTTTGTCTTTCTTCTGCTGAAGTGAACTGTGAAAAAAACCTCTGATACATATCGAGATGTTTGTGCCTCAATGCCTCATTTGCACCATGTTCAACTCGTAAAAGATCCACGCGATCGCTTCTATTTATTCGCTTTCTTGTCACTTGAGACTATGTCAAATCAGACCTCAGTATGGTCATCCTAACCATGCCAATGTGGGCTCTATTGGGTTAGATTCGTGGTTTGAGACCTTGGTTGCAACCACATGAGTTGGTTGCAACCACTTTACCTTGCATGAATGTGTCCATAGTGTTGTGACTGTGATGTTACTACCATGGATATGTCCAATGCTGCGCTTGCGCAGCCTGTTTTAGGGCTTTTTGCAACACCAGGGGGCCCTTTTCAGCCCATGGGTTACTCCTTGCCATCCTCCATCCACTCCTTTTCCTGCCCTTTTCGCTTCCTATGGGTGGGTGTACCATATCACCCTCTTTATAAAATTACGTGTGTCCGTCCGAAGCCTTTTTAAACTCCGGTTTTAATCTATCATTCCGGCAGCCCAGATCAACGTTCTTATTTTAGTTACATGCAGCAAGTGAGAGCCGGCGCGAAGCGCCGGCGAGCGCTCGTATTGAATCATCTTACTTTGTCTTCTATACATTTCCCTTCATTTACCTTTGCTGCGAAACAAACATATTGTACTCAAATAATATACAGACATGTCCATTTACAGCATCTCTACTTTACACCCAAATATATAAGTCAGACGGTGATTTGTGTGCTTCGAACCACACTCAAATAACCCAATTATCACCCAAATATAACCCTAGTCTTTCCGAACTAAGCAGTGATGCCCATGGAAATAAGACAAGAATCAGAAATAGGCCGATCAGAGGATGCAAGGGCAGAGATCCAGATGAGTGGTAGTCCCTTGTACCAGGCCTATGCGGCAGTTCGATACATCACGGTCTTCTCGCTGAGAGATCAGCCGTGATGTATCTAGACCTCTGGCCACAAATGCGCCATGATGCATCAAACCAGAGACCTCCTGTTTGGGGCAGTTTCCCGCTCCCGTGTGCCCGCTCGCTGTTCCCCGCCATCCGCTGGCATGTGGCAGTGCAATCGCGCCCCTCCCGCACCTGCCCCAAAGGCAGCTACTTTTTGTATTTCTCCCGCCCATCCGAAGCGACCATTGCGTAGCCCAGATGGATACGATACCTACCCTGTGATTGCCGGGGCTTGTGACAGGGCTGCGCCTTTCTGCTAGGGGTTTTGAAACCAGCTGGTTTGCGGGACGAGGTTTGTTTGCAGATGTTGATTCTAACCCTTTAGCTCTTCTTTCCGCATCATTCCGCCTTCCCCAGCTCCCGCCTGCCCTGCACCCCACCACCTTCCCCGCTTTCGTTCGCATTCCTTATCACATCAATTGGGATCCCTCGCCCCCTCATCAGCCGCCCGCCCTCCGCCTCCCACCCTCCGCCTCCCGCCCTCCGCCTCCGGCCGCTGCTGCCCGCCCGCCCTCCGCTGCCCACCCGCCACCAGCTCCCTCGCTCCCTGGCTTGACAGCCCCATACCAGGCACTCTTTCGTTATACTGCTCCTCTCCAGGAATCACAGCAAATAGGATCGCCCGCGCCGCCCGCCCCCCTCCCCGCTCCCCTCGCTGGGCATGGATCCCAGAATCCTTTAGCATCACTCCATCTCACCGAAATCCCACCGGCCGGCTTGTCATGAATCGCCCGGGTTCTACTTTCGCCCGGGTTCTACTTTTTCGCGCGACGCGTCCGTACGGATACAGACGCGTCTTAGCGGCACGGGACTCTCATGACGCCGCCACGTGACCTTCTCACGGTTGAAACCCGGCCTCGGATTCTAAAGCCGCAGACTCAGGGAGTCTGCGCCACGGAACACAGAAGACGTTAGGGACTAGGAACCCGTACAGACGGATTCTAGTCCCCGGACGCACCAAAAGGCTGACACAGGAGAGTACACGGAGTACAGGAGTGGTTGCAAACCCGATCGGGGTTTGAACCACTGGAAACGATGACACTTAGGACTAGGAAACCCGAACGTCGGGTCTCCTAGGTCCACACCGATGCCACGGAAACCAACACAAAGGAGTCCAGGAGCATCAGCATTAATGCTCCTTAACGCTACGTTGCAGGAACTGATCGCGACTGACCGCGATCGCTTTAATTTATTAGAAGCCTATATAAGCACGGTAGAATCTCCATGTACAGTAGATTCTACCTCGTCTAATCTCAGGCTTCTACCTTGGCTTGACATAGGCATTGTCTCCACTCTGTCCCACTTCCCTCGCACCGTACTACGGGTTGTATCCACACCTCGGGTTTTGTACCTGAGTGGATATCACACCCTCTTCGACTCGTTCCGGGTTCCGCCTCGCATCCCGACCTACGACATACGGTCTCCTAGGGAGGACGCCGTACGACTGGTCCTACTGCTCGGGGAACACACGAGCTATTAGCGTCTATCGGGTTTCTCCTGGTTGGGGTTCTCGCCGGGTTACTCGTTGTTTAGCCGACCCAGAGGCCGTTGCTGACACGGCTGCCAGGCTCTGCTTCCCTCCGCCCACCAGTATTACGAGTCCTAATTTATTAGGACTCGTTCAGATTCAGTACCTCTCTGTTGTCCAATAGCCCCTTTTGTACATCATGTGATATCATGTGATATGGTCATGGGTTCTCTTCACCATCAGTCAGCTACCCCGTAAGGGTTGCCATGATCTCTGACCCGTCAGTTTTTTCTGACCGTCATAATCTCTCGTAATCTTTTGGTGGTGCTCAAATATTGTTTCACACAAATGACATGATTGCAGTCATCTGTACCGTAAACATGAACATCCTTAGTATTGTGGACACCCTCTTTCATGGCTCCACATACCAGGCACTTGCCACGCACATAGTATGTGGACCTATGAAAGAAGATGTCGACTATAATATTTTTGTTCTTTCGTGACTATGTATTTCCTGAAATTCTTAAATATATTTCACCTTCGTCTTTGTCTTCCCCGACCATGTACACTATGCCCGATAAACCCATGCGTACGTCTGGAGTCGCTTCCCGGCATGTTCACTCTATAAGACCCCTGAATATATAAGCTACATAAGCTGCCCAGCACCCAATCTCATATCCATGCCAAACTCGTGGACCGAAACGACTTTATTTTAGCTACAGGTAACAAAGGAATAGTAACTAACAGACAGAGCGGCACAATGCTGCTGTTGACAGCGGCGCAACGAACACCAAAAGAAGGATCACGCCCGTTGAGGGCAGAAGATGAAGTAATAAAAATGCCGTTGAAGGCAACACCGTTGAAGACATCAAAGAAACCACCTATGTGCTGTTGAAGGCCACAGTATCACAGCCGGTGGACTCTACATCTACGTCCGAGCTCTCCTGTGGACACGACTCAGTCTGAATCTCAATCCCAAAGCAGAAGAAGAAAAAAAATGTACTTGGTTGGCCGCGTCTTGGGGGCCGGTGCTTCCTCAGCCTTGCGCTTCCCCTTCCCCTTCCCCTTCCCATTTAACCGCTTCAGTAGCTCCGCGTCTGCCTTCGCCTGCTGGACGTTGGGGCTATATCACCCTGAATGCGACCTGGCTTCCAGGCAGCTCTGCCCGAGTCCTCTGCACAGGTCTGATCACGGGTGTCCCATCTAGATTCAGCGCTGCCTTCACCGCACGCTTTGGACGCTCCACGACCACCAGATCTGCGCCGCCAGAGGGATTGCAATGGTGGTTCGCTGCAGCTGTCGACACCGCCTCCTTCTCTTCCATCGCCTTCTCCCGCTTGCGCAACTCCACCCTGTTTTTCCGCTGCGCAGCCTCCTCGCGATGGATCCTGGCTGACTCTTCCCACACTGCAGCGGACATTGTGGCGGTGATAAGCCAGTAATTGGGCCATGGTTAGATACACGTAATTTTGCGTGTTCTGATCGTGCTCATTGCTGAAACTGTTGTTTCTATGCAACAGTACTGGTTCCTGGTAGCTGTTGGTGGCGAACCACAGAGAAACGGGTGAACGTTCTAAGAAATTAGGACGTCCATTGGCTAGTCTCGCCATGAAAACCGTAAGGGAAACGTGCAGCAGATTAATAAGTCAAGGAACTTCTTTTGATTTGTTTCCAACATTCACTTAAGCAACGGAAACAGGTCAAAGGAACGGGAGTTGGGCAATGTATTGTGTTGTGTTGAGATGCTGAGGAGACGCGCTGGGTCACAAGGGTTTCGGTTGCTAGAGTTGCCGGTTTCCATCGAATGCGGATGCACCGAAACAGGTGGTCGGCTACTCCGAGGGTCCGGATCACAACTCAAAAGGTGTTCTAAGGTTCTTTCTCAAGAACCCTTTCTGGGAAACCCTAGAGAAACGGGTATCTACCGAGACCCACAAAGGAGTATTATCAAGTTCCATGCTTGGAACCAAGGGGAGACTTGAGTTGAAGCAAGAAACAGGTCGAACGAGATGCAGTGCCGATCTATCGGTGATCGACACACCCTCTGAATAATACAGGGGTGCTGCTGACGGGTTCCTGCCTCGTAATTGGCAAGGGAACATCGCGTGCTCGCAGTTGGGAACCAATGGGAGGCGACGCTCGGAAGACCAACCGACGGAAACACGGTTAAAAAGGCGGATAAACGGACTTTTGACTCATTGGGATTGTGTTTTGGGCTTTGTAACAGTGTCTTGGTGGTTGTATAAGTATCCGAGGGTGTTCCTACGATGGACACAGCATCTTCCCCTGAACTAGTAGGCTATATGCTTGCACATTGGGTTGATCTGGGATCCTCAGCGAACACACTCTTTTAGAGTAGCACTATTAGTTGAAATCTTAATTGTTTCTGAATCATATATTATTCTGGAAACGCACTTGGGCTTTGCCTGGAAACTGTCTGAACTCTGAGAATCTGTTGGATCTGGGACTCTGTTGAAAGAAACCTTATTGTTGTTGTTTGCGGAGCGGGTTTCAGAAAGTACCGTCAAGGGAAAACTTTGGAAACGTGATTGCTGGCGTTGCTCAGAAAGTACCTCTTTAGGGAAAGCTCTGTGAACGTTCTGGGCCTATAAACTAGGGGCCTTACTTGAGTCTACGGGACTACTTTAAACTTGTTTCTCTGTCGCTTGGACACACACACACACACACTGCGAAGCTATAAATCTATCTTGTCTGGAAACAATGTTTCCACTGTGTCTAGAAACACGTTCTACGCAGTTTGCTCTTCCATCTCTTTGAGATATGAAAACTCTCCCTACACCTTTACAAGGCCCTGTACTAGGGGCTGTAACTCGTCGGGATCTCTGGAAACATGCATATATTGCTGTTTGATTTGTTTGTTGGTTGTTGGAACAGTCTCTGGACTGTTTCTGTGCCACTCTCGAGTCAAGTGGGGTTATTTGTGTGTTTCTTATATAGGTTCTGAGCACATCAATCAGCGGAGTTCTCATCCACTGGCGGGGCAGACTCTGGCGTGCCCACATCGTTGCGAGAGACTCCCTGTTTGCGTCCTCCTCTCCCTCTCCCCCTCCCGGGCGGCCTTCCTTGGGACGAGATCCGGCTGGAGCTGGGGCCTTGGGCGGGTTAGCCATTGGCTGCGACACGATGTAGTGTGGGCCAGGAGGCGCAGCAGCTTCCCCCTCCAGAGATGACTGTGCAGGAGCAGAAGCAGCCGGAGGTGAAGGCGGAGTCCGAGGTGTCGGAGGAGCAGCAGATGATGGGCGTGGCTGGGAATACCTTTCCAAGCTGGCAGAGAAGAACGCCAGTGCCCTGCTGGGCACAGGAGGCCGGGTGGAGGTGGACAGCGGCGTTGGGAGGGGAACCACCAGAGCATTCAGCGGCGACGATGGGGGGTAGGTGTTCGTCGATACTGGAGTGGGCTGCAGCACAGCGCCGACAGCCAACTTGGTGGACTGTGCATTCCCCAACGGTGAGGAACTGGGTGGTGTGGCGGGCAGCTAAGAGCTGAGAGGGGGAGTATGCGCGAGCGAAGCAGCTGCGCTTGGCAAAGCAGGAGGCGTTGCGTTGGGAACACCAATCACTGATGATGCGACAGAGGTCGATCTTGAGCCCCAAGGAGTCGCCCGCATGGGCACCGGTGTCTTGGTAAACACCTGCAGCAGGACGCTGGGTCTGAACAACGGCGACGACACCGGGTTATCCCACCTATCCGACGAAGGCAGAGAAGCACGAGATCCCCCAGCCACAGAAGAGGGCGAAGATGAGGGCGGGGGGGACGACACAATGAGATCCTCCCCTGCCGCATCGAAGGTAGCGTGTTGGACTGTGACCCCTCCCAAATCCAAGCCGGCCCCATCCCAGCTGAAAGGGATATCAGCTGACACACACCATATTCTGAGGCGATGGTGTCCATCATCTCCTCAAAACCCGTGGGGATCGGCAGTAGTGAGTCGGCAATGGCGTCAGGCTCTGACAAGTCGGCAGCGTCGGTAGGCATGCTGACAACATTGCTGGTGGGCAACAAGACAGCGGGTGGAACAGCGGGACCAGGGGCCGGGGCGGCAGTAGCATACTTGGGGTGGCGGATACGTTTGGGAGGCTTGGACTTGCTTGCCTCCCCCACCGCTGGGGTCTTGTCATCGCCCTTGTCGCTGATCGCGATGGCTCCGGCGATCTCTTGTGAGTTGTCCACGATCCCTCTCGCATCGTGGACGTTGTGGGCTGATTGACGTGTGAGTTCATTGTCATGCGTGCAGAGAATGAATAGACTGACGGAAAGCCCGCTTCAGGAACTTATTGAAGTGCGCCTTTACGGAATCGTCGAAGCTGGAGTGCGAGGCCTGGAAGTCGCTGCTGAGTGCTGTGGTTCCGTAGCAGATGCTGTCAGGAGAAGAGGCGTGAGTCAACAAGTACCCACAACACCCACAACATCACATCACTTACGTTTTCGTGGAGATTGCTCCAGCACAATTCAGCTTAGGCCCACCCGCAAGCAAGCAGAGATGTCAGCCGGTCGCCTCCCCAATCGACTTGAGAACTTGTTCTGCCACGTCTCAAAGTTGGTCAATCGCACTGCCAAAAATTCATCAGCGATGTTTGAAGCCCAACGTTTCAAAAACACTTACTGCTGGTAATCCTCTGGCGTGCTCTCATCCGTGTCTCCCCCAGCGCGAGCGACGTGCTCCGCATTCATCGCCTCCCTCTCAGCCTTGATCTCTGCCTTCACCTCGTTGTCCTCGGCGTCGTACAACTCGATCACCGCCCTCCGCCGCATACTCATCTGCAACTGGTGATTCTTGTGGATGCATGCCTCAACCGCCTCCGTCTCCTTCTCTGCAGCCGCCCAGATCTTCTCATCAGTCAGAATCACGATGTCCGCTGAGGACAAGGCAGACGCCGCTGCTGCTGCGGTCTCTGTCTCCTCGTTGAGCAAGCCATACCCCCGCGCCATGACCTCCTGTGAGATCTTGAGGTTGTACACCTTCTGGTACACCTCGATAGGGTGGTAAGGGCAGATCTCCTTCGTCCTTTTCAGGACACTGAAGAGGGAGCGCGTCTTGGAGGCTCGGCCACCCCCGCTGCTGCCGGCCAGCGCTGCACCAATGCTGCTCCTGCCGCCATCACCACCACCAGAAGAGGGGCTGGTGCTCGCAGCATGGCGGCGACGTGCCGCTCGGTAGCGCATCCAAGTTTTCAAACACTGCGAAAGGCTTGTAAGTTATATTTTTCCAACGTGATCACTGCCACACCAACTTACCTCCTTCGCTTTCTCGATCTCGTCGCCGATGGCGACCAGGCTGGTGGTGGTCTGCACAGGAAAGAGCTCAAACCATCCCTCGTTGAGTGTGACCCAGAAACGGTGGAGTGCTTTGTGGTTGAAGATGTCGGTGGCCGCTATATAGGCAGTGAGCTTGCTCATAACATATCTTTTTTGGGCCGGCGTGGTCCATTCATTGGTGGGCATGGCTTGGAAAGTCGAAGCGAGTGATGGATCAGAAGGAGGGCGTTCAGAAGAGTTCGACGGGTGATGTATCAGAGGATAGGTGGGTTATAACTTTCTTTCTGTCCTTGGCGTTTTACCTAACTAATATACAGCTTTTAGCCCACAAATTTCGCCTCATTGAGGATAAGTCTCCTTTTGCACTCAATCTCATGTCCCAAAATTTTTGCAATTTCCTTTTATTCCGCTGTATCCAAATGCTCATACGTTTCTCAGGCATTTCTCATCCAATTCTCATCAAGAAGCTCCTATAGCATTTATGAAGTGATATCGCGGCCCCATCGAGCTAGACCGAGACAAGGGACCCACGCGCTCTCTTTTCGTCTACTTCCCCCATCGATTTAGGTCTGCTGTCCCTTGCTCCGCGTGTGCCTGGGATTATAAACGTGCCGTAGCTCCATGCAAAGATCTCCACCCACCCTTATCCCCCCCAGTTGTTCACCCCCACCGTGCCTCTGACTATGCAGACCTTTACAGCTGCCAACACTGCCCCCAGCACTCGCGACGAGCTTGTGGCGGTGTTAGCGACTGTGAATGAACTTGTTGTGCGCTCCACCAGATTGACCAGTAGCATCCAGGCTTTGCAGAGTTAGCTTCCTCTGTTCTACTACACATCTCTTGTCTGATTCCCTTTCCCAGTCCAGCTTCCGGCGCTCGTTGACCACCTCAACATGGAGGCCACCGCCCACCGTCTCGACCGGCTGAACATTCATCACGATGACCCTGCTGCCCCCACCGAAGGTACTGTCTATCCCTTCCAGCCTTCGGCGCCATCTGCTGACTGTGTTATGTTCAGTCGTCTGGGTCCAGGCCGTTGCCAAGACTCCCGCCCAAGTGGAGGCCGAGCACACTGCCGCCACCAATGGCAGTCGCCCCTGGTGGGTCGTATATGTCGGACGCGAGCCTGGCATCTACACATCCGTGTACGTATTGTTCTCTCCTTTCCTGTCCACACCCCTCATGTTCTCTCTTATTAGCGAGGAGGCCGATCTTCAGATCAAGGGCGTCCCCAATCAGCAGTACCGTCGCAGGGCTAGCAAGTTGGAGGCGCTCGCCCTGTACAAACAGAGGCACCAAGATGGTTTGGTGGCGAAGATGGTTGAAGTCATTGCCCACGCTGAGTAGCATGTACCGTTGTCACTGTTCCCCATGTAAAAGTGTCTGCCAATCTCTAGTTGCTTTCCTTGCCATTTTGCCTCTCATAAGTTTTTTTTTTTGGCGCAAAAATGAGGCCTCGATTCAATTATTCCTTGTGACGTCACATTAAAAATACAGAACGTAAATAGTAGGTCCTTTTTTTTACTTCCATGGGGTTATTCTCGGGAGGATTGCCAAAGATAATCAACCGTACAATTATCGGCAAGGCAGGTTCCTCAGTTAACGTCCCTCGGTTAACGTTGTCAGCGTTGGTCCCACAACAAACTCCGTCCACACATGGTCGCCTCTCCGGTCGCACACAACGTCAGTTCGGTCGCAATGATATTCTCTGAGTGTACAACAACATCGTAGCTACTTCAAAGTCCCAGCAGATCCTGCCTCATTATCGCTGCTGAGTCCTCGTCAGATTTTTCAGGCATTTCGCATTTTGGCGACACACCTGCTCTCGTATTCTGGCACCAATGAGGCCCAAATTGGAGGTGGATCCCGGGTTTCAGCCCTATTGCGGTCAATCACGGGTGACCATTTGCACAATCAGTGATGCACACACCTCATAACTGATCCTCTCCCCGCAAATCCAGCAATGACTCAGCTGCCAAGTTTTCATTGGCGTATGCGGGTGGATGCACCGGCCACTCGCCATTCCACAGTCTTTTGCCCGTTTAATCAGTTACCGACAAAATCAGTTAGTATCCACAACGTACTGGGGAGATGGAATATCAACAGCATGGCCACCCGACTCTGCCTCTTTCCAGAGTTCCAATATATCGCTGTGAAATAACCAATCAGTGATGATTTTTTGAGAAACCCATCTTGGCAACGTACTCGTGTGTGTATGTGCCAGCCGTGACATGCAGCGCATCGGGAATGAGATCAACGTCTGGTGTGTTGCTGAAATTTCCTAGTTGTTGTTCCTCGCCGTCGCAGAAGACATGAGCATTGAATTTCCTTGGGAAATGGGAGGGACGCACCGAGTTCGTCTGTGACGAGGCGGAAGTGGTGGCCCCGGCCCCTGAGTGATGCTGGAATCCAGATCCTCCTCGACAAGTACCCTATAATAAATATAATATGCACCATACCGCCAGTAAGCACAACAGACACGCACTTGATTGTTTGGGGGGATCCCACCGACGCCGTGTGAGCTTCTTGGCAGCACTAAACACCACAGGCATCTCAGGGAGGAGTGAAATGAGAGGCCGACCATCCCCGTACCGTTTCTCAGCAGCCTGCAAGTGTTTCTTCTCCTTCACCTCGGGGTGCCTCTCATAGTACCCGCGCCGACGCCGCCTTCCATTGATCTTGCTTGTTTTGAATAGCATGGACTCTACGCTGAGCCTCTTCTCGCCCGCTGATATATCTAGTCAATTCGGTTGTAAGAGACAAGCACTTAAAAGTGGATGTACCAGAGTTCGGCCTGTTTGCGGTCATATCTATCCAGCTTCCACAGGTATTGTGCATACTGTCATTCATATTCCCGTTCCTCTTCAGAGGAGTCGAGGTCAGAAGGGATCGACTCAGAGGGTGGCATAGCAAGGGCAAGCAAGTGTGAGATCAGGTCGAAGTAGCAACAAAGCCGCGGCGCTTACTTTAAATGATCGACACGCCAAGAACAGATTGGACTTGACAATTGGTTGTAATCTTGCAAGGATTAGCAACCACAGATACTATTAGAATCGGGATTTCATAAGAATCGCTTGCATTTCGCATTGGAGTACTACCTCCAAACCTAGACCCACATCATACAGAACTGTTGAACATAAAATCTCATCTGACTATCCGCGATTGCGCCTAGAACAGTTTTGAGCAATTTAATCTATACCAATTTGTGGACCTATAAAGTCTTGCTTCCAAAAGAGAACTAAAGTTCAAATTGCCACAATCTATACTGGATTGGAATCCCGAACTTGCACGAGGATTATAGTGTTTGAGTTGTTATAGTTGCATTATCAAACTGTGTATTCAGCTACAAGGTTTGGTTTGTGGTTATTTCACCGCTAGCCCCATAGTCACCATTTCAACGAGGTAGCGGAGGACGTGGAGCTGCACGAGGATGAGGATATGGGTGCTGATGACTGGGAGATCTGATCCCTACTCACGAGGTTGTCCATCACATTGTCACGAAGAAAACTGGCAAAAACCCGTAAGGTTAAGGCGGGCAAGTACTGAGGAGAGCGATATCATTTGGCTGAATTTGGACACGCAGGTGTCAGGTATATTTTATTAGAGAGGTTGTGCCACAGCTACACGTGGCTTTTGGCCATTGTGCAAAGCTGCACAGCCTTTCTGTCTTTATCAGTGGGTGGTCAGAATTTTGGTGACTTGGCTGAGTAGTGGGGGAGAGTGGGGACATCTGAACTCCTTGTCCCACACGATATGCAGTACGGGAGACACGGGACCATTTGGAGACATCTGATTCAGTTCGATTTGGCTCAGAAGCAGCATACCTGGTATATGCAGATTGGTACTGAAATGTGTAGTTTGGAGGCGGTTTACAGTGCCAGAACAAAAAAATGCTCCCACAGCTTTGCACAATGCCCAAAAGCCGCAGGAAGCCGCATGCGGCTTGTGCGGCTTCTGCACAACCTGTCTATTACCATCAACACACAGTATAGATCTGATTATCCTAACAGGCCAGAAAAGTATCAGAGGTAAGTATCTTGAGCGCTGAACAATGTGCTCCAAACTAAACCCAAACAGCACACTTATCACCCAAATACAACCCAAGTCTTTCCGAAATAAGCGGTGAGGCCTACGGAAATAAGACGAGGATCGGAAATAGGCCGATCAGCGAGCGCAAGAGCCAAGATTCAGATGAGTGGTAGTCCCTTTACAGGTCCTAACAAGGTTGAAGGGAAGGTATGTGTTTCCCTTAGGAAGATGAACCTTCACTACAAGATATCACCAGGAATTGGCCTGAGCCATAATTGAGCAGTGGAAATAAGATGTTTAAAAGCTTCACAGCTTATGAGACAGCCAGTGTTGAGAGTGGTGGTGGTGGTGGTGTCGTCCAACGACGTGCAGGAGACCTCTGATAGTTCGACAATATAACAATTCCAAACAATAGAAAGCCTGTAGCGTATTTCCCAAGTGCCGATGATGATAGCTGATGACGATGACGGTAGCTAATTCCAATACACAATTCGATTCCCAGATGATAGATAGCCTCAATCACGTCCAAGACGTTTCCGATACCCTATTCCTTATTCCAACTTAAGGCTTCCCGATGTTAAAGTCCAATGACAATACACACTGAGCCAACCCCAGAAATAGTGTGGTAGTGGGTTCAGAGGGGTGTTTGGTCGCATTTGGCATTGGCATTAGAATAGATCACGGGCACTGTAGCTACAATGTTTCTGTATCAAATCCTCGCATCGTCTCATCTCGCCGGATCCGACCGCAGGATGCCACCACATTGTGGTGATTGAAGTGGCATCCGAACCCACACACCAGCAGCGACAGCAGAAGCAGAAACCGAAAGGCAGAACCCCAGGAGTAGAGCGACAGCGAAACAAAGGAAGGTAGAACTGGCGAAGAAGAACAGAGGCAAGCAGCCCAGAGATCAGAGAGGCAGATACAGAAGCCCAGCAGACGCACTGGAAGCCACATCCAAAGAACCATCGCCGATAACGACGCCGTCTAGCCTGTCGGCCTCCAGCAGTAACCGAAGCAGCCAGCTATTCGATGACAACTGAGACCTCGATACACCGCCAACGTCGCCAGAAAAATGGTAAACGCAGAGATAGTCCCCATGTTCTCGGGAGACCCAGAAACGGCTGCGGACCCGAACACAGTGACCCCAAGCACCTTTATAAAGAAGTTTAGGTCTCACATGCGCGACCTAGCAGTCACGAGCGATGCAGACCGCATCGACGCACTCCTCGACTACCTGGTGGAGGATTCGCCCGCCGAGAAGTGGTACAAGGACCTCAAGGCGAGCACGAACATGCCAGCGATGTGGGCCGCATGGCAGGCAGTGTTCATGACGAGGGTCCTGGGGCCACAGAAAGCCGAGGGAATGACGCAGGAGTGGGAGAGGGAGTTGATGGGGATGAAGCTCAAGGTCGAGGGGCTCGACACCACAGTCCAGGTGGGCGGTGCCTCCGTATTCGTGCACGTGAACTTTGCCAGCAAACTACTCGAGACGGCGAAGCTCGCGAAGATTGACACCACCACGAGCGGCATCTGGCAATTGCGCGACACATTACCAGAAGTACTACGCGAAAAGGTCCTGCCGACCCAAGCCAATTGGACCACCTACACGGACACCATCAAGGCAGTCGACTCTGTCCACATCCACGAGGGCGTAGTGAAGGCGAAGAAGGCGCAGGGGATGGAGAGAGTGGTACGCGCCATAGCTGCACACGACAAAGGCCGTCAAGTACGTAATGAGCCCACTACAGTCAAAGCTGTCTTAACCCATACTTTTCGGTGGAAGCCTCAGGGCATGGGTTATCACAGCGTATGGGTTTTGAAAGAGGGGGGGGAAATCGTTCAAAATATTCTGAGACCTACATGTATGTAAGTAATCATAGATAGATGAGTTTACCATTGTTCTGACCTCCTCGCGACGGGTTTCACGGCCAAACGAGGAAAGAACCCCCTCCATCTTCCATGCGAATTGGTCATCCAAATCCGCAATATACTTGCGCAAGGTTGCGGCAGCCTGCAATGCCTCCTTCCGGCTAGGCTTGGGATCAACCTCTTCATCGTCATCGCCGCCATGGATCTCTCGGTCCGCCTCCTTGCTCCGCAGCTTCTGCACAGCCTCAAAGATCTCTTTGTCAGTGGCATCCTCAATCACCGCCTCCTCAGGCATCTGAATAAGATCCCCAATGTCAACCAGATTCTTCTTCTGCAAAACTCCGACTTCCTGCAGCTCATCAAGCACTTGGGCGAGCGCTGCCTCGGCTTCTGTGAGCTTCGGATCGGGAACTGTATCAGCTGGAGAAATGATCCCACGGCTGTCGACGTCGTGTTCAAGCTCTTTGTCAATTGAAATGCTGTCGGCAGTGGGAAGGATGCCAGCAATTGACAATTGTGTCTTTTGTAACCTCTGCCCACGCCTGCTCTGCTAATCACATGGCCTCCAGCTGATCAATGTTGTAGATGCTGGCAGGAGTAACACCTTCGTCGTAACGATCCAAGGCTCGCTGCATGGAAAATCGTCGGAAATGGGCTTTGAAACACCAGATTATACCAGCATCCATCGGCTGAATATGCACAGTCAGATTCGGCGCAAAGTTCTCGACGCGCACATTGAAATTATGGGTTATGACCTCAGAAAATGTATGGATTATGGGATAGCACAATGTTATGGGTTTTAAGCAGGAACACTGCTGGTGGGCGGCCAAAATGTATGGGTTAGAGCAGATTATGGGTTATGAAAGCTATGGCTTAAGACAGCTTTGACTGTACCCCAATCAGCAGGATGTCGGCGCAGATGCAGCAGGCAGTGCTGAACACGCCAAAAGCACCCGCGAACCCGCTGGGGGCTAATACATTCGGCCAAGGAGAGGGGAGCGGCAACCTGTTCGGCCAAGGGGCAGGGACGGAGTTGAGTGAAGAGGGACTGGCGAAACTCAGGACGATAGCGGAAAAACTTGGACGCAGCCTCCTGCGCGATGACGGCCCAGGCCGCACAGAGTACCAAAGACGTGTCATGGTGTGGGAGAACACTTACGCCGGCACCAGGCCACGCCTCGAGACAACAGGGTACCCACTCGCCCGGGGGACGCTTGCACCAGGATCTGGTGAATGCTTTTCGTGTTGGAAGATCACCACCCCGAAGCACTGAAGCAGCAAGTGCCCAGGACCCAAGGTACTGTGGAAGGAGTCCACATTCAGGAGTATAGTGAACAAACACTTGCAGACGGCACCGGTCCCGGTCAATGTGGTAGCGGATTGGATGGACTTCGGAGACACAGAGGAGGGGGATTTTGGGGCAGGGTTGACCGACTAAAGGCTCAGCGGTCGACCCGGGAATCAGGGCCAGTAGACGGCCCCGGTTACCCTGGAATCCGAAATGGAAATTGTCGACTTGTATGAGGTGGGAACCAGGCAGAAGGGGAAGTGTGAGCCATTTGTACATTGGGTGAGTATTCACGGACCCAAAGGGGAGCAGGGGCGGGTGAGAGGGTTGTTCGATGGCAGAGCAATGGCAAATGTGATGGACAAGAGGGTTTGGGAAAAAAATCGCGAGCGCTTCGGGGGTGGAGGGAAACTGTGGAAAAAGCTGAGGATAGTGAGCGGCCAGGTGATGGAGTCAGAAGCTACGTGGGAGGGAACGGTGGAAGTGGAAGGCGTACGGGCTCAAGGTGTGTTCGAGGTGTTTGACAATGGCGGAGGATGGGAGTTCCTCTTTGGGAAGCCACTGCAAACAATGTTTGCGGCCGTGCACGACTACAAACGAGACACGGTGGAAATCGAGGCCACAGGAAAACGGGCGACACTGACGAACCAGCCAGGAGACCTGTGGTGGAAGAAGTTCAAGCCACCGGGCGTAAACAACATGCATGCGGCCTTCACAGGGGTTGTTTCGTTCGCAGACACCCCTGCAAGGCGAGTACATTCCACCGAAGAGACTTTGACAAGCAACACATTCTAGAAACCATTCAAGAAGACAGCGAGGGCGAAGCGAGGGAGGAGGCCGACAGTGAGAAGGGGGAAAAACTGCCACCAAGAAGATGGGCGATGATAGAGGAGGTGGAAGACAGAGAGGATGCGCCGTCACTGCTCAAAACCGAGATGTACATACGACCAAAGGACGCCTGGCTGCACATGCACACAAACTCAAGGGGGGCTCATGCGACCCCCTCGTGGGGAGTACTCGAACATCTGTTGCCGGCGCTAGAGAGCACAGCTGACCAACATAATCCAGAAGCGAACGAGGAAGGAGAAGGGGAGGGGCTAGGCACGTGGTGGGCAGAGGTGGAGAGCCAGGCGGCGAAAGGGGAAGAGGCCTGCAAAATGAGCACGTGCGGAAACTCAGTGGGGGTCGACGCAACCCCCACGAGGAGAGTACAAAACTGTTACCGCCAAGAAACGCCGTCAGCTGACAGTCCGACGTGGAAACGTCCAACGCAGATTCGAGTAAGTGGAGAACAACGGAGGGAGGCGATGGAAGTGAAGAAGTCGGTGAATCACGGGAAGACAGAACTGTCCCGTGAATGCGCGCGATCTCAGTGGGGGGCCAGTGCGACCCCTGCCAGGGGAGTACCACCCAAACTGGTTCTTCTCGCTGAGAACACCACTGACACACGCACCAATGCAGCTGAGCAGGACAACCTGTACGACACTGATGCCTACACGACGCACCTCACGGAGTCGATATTTACGAGAGCGTCGGATCTGTTCAACCTGAAATGCGTCGAACGGATTGTGGAGGCCATAACCATTGTTCCCGACCTCACAGAAGCACAACGGCAAGAGGTGCGAGATTTGGTCGCCGAATGTGCAGACGTGTTTCGCGCTAGCAGTTAGCAAAGTCTTCCCGGTTGCCGGTGCGGTGTATGTTCCGAAAATACCACCCGAGAAAATGTTCAGCACGAAGGTACAGCAGCGACCGCTATCAAGGCTGCAGACGGAATATCTGCACAAACAAGTGGACGTACTCAAGCGCGCGGGAGTGATACGACCGATTCAGCCTCGAGACATTAAATGCGTGTCACCAATCAAGCTAGCCGAAAAGGAACACGATGGGGGAGGACTAACCCACAAAGAGCTGAAACACGCGCTCAACGACAAGTGTGTGCGAGCGGGACTCCCACCAGTTTACAACCTACCACTGAGGAGCACAAGCAAACCGATACCTGAGCCAGCTAAAGCCCAAAAGTGGTGGATTTGTCAAAACTTTCACGAGCTGAATGAGTTGCTGAAGGTGGTCCCGTTCCCACAGGGCGACATCAGGGACAAGCAGTGCAGGCTATCCGGCCATCGGTACATATCAATCTTCGACTTCGCTTCAGGGTTCTTCACACTCCACATCGACGAGGCGGTCCAGCCCTACATCATGATGTTCGTATCAGGCAAGGGCTACTACGCTTACCTGTGAATGCCATTCGGACTCACGGATGCACCAACCGAATTCGGCCATATGTGCGCACCACAATTACATGATCGTCTTGTTAAGGAGATATTGGAGCTCTTTGTGGACGACAGGGGTACCGCGGCCAACAACTTCGGTGGGATGATGCGAAAGCTCAGAATAATATTCACCAGATTTCGCGAGGGCATGTCGCTGTCGGCCCCCAAGACCAAGCTCTTTATGACCGAGGCGGTCTTTGCAGGCACCATGGTAGGACCTAAAGGTGTCGCCCCTGACGCATCGAAACTCACGGCGATAGTGAATTGGAAGCAGCCGCCACATGCCCTGAACCTGCACGTGTTCCTCTGTCTAATGTCGTACTTCCGGGACCTGGTCGAAAATTACACACGCCGCGAACAGCCATTGAGAGATTTGCTCAAAATGGTCGAGGTGCCAACGGGAGCCAAGAAACCGATATGGAGAGCAGCAATGCGAGCCTTCAGACTGGAACCGGTATGGCGAGAGGAACACAGCAAGTGTTTTATCGAGCTCAAACACATGCTCCTCTCCGAGCCCGTACTATGCGCACCGCAGTACGACGAGGTGAAGGAGCACCCCTTCATTGTCACAATGGACGGAAGCAAGGATGTGTTCACAGGCGTACTATCGCAAAGAATGTGCATGGTCCTCCTGGGTGGCAAGGCAGCAGTACAACGACATCCCATCGCATTTGCCTCGAAGCGCACATCACCGGCAGAGGAGAGGTACCCTCCCCACCTCCTGGAATTCGCAGCCCTGAAATACTTGCTCAACAATTTCTCCAATATAATCTGGGGCCAGCCCGTAAAGCTTGAAACAGATTGTCAGGCATTGCGAGATATCATGGTGAATGACAAGCTCAACGTAACCCACATGCGTTGGAGAGACGGCATCATGGGGTACCAGATAGTGGGGGCAGAACACATCAAAGGTACAACAAATGCGGTGGCGGACGCATTAAGCCGAGCGAACAAAGGCACCCCGAAGGTGGTGGGCGACGGGAGCGAGTGGACAGTGTCACCAGACTGGGAGGCGAGAGCGGGAATAGTCAACAACCTGTTCACAGTGGAGGCGGGGGACACGTACTTGGTCATGGCGGTACCTGAGGGCACGATGCAGCTGCGTGAACGTTTCAAGGACGAGCCCATCTACCTGCAAATAATTGACGCGATCCCGGAGCTGGATTTCGGAACCGAGATGTGGGAACGCAAGTGCACGTGCCACAGGGCAACACAATACTTCATCAATGACGGCAAGTTATGGAGGCTGGGCAGAGGGGTAGGGGTGCGTGCGAAGCCAAGGCGGGAGTGCCTTACAAAGGCGGAGGCGAAGGAGAAGGCGGCGCAGGTCCACACGGAGGGCGGCCACTTCCACAGGAACCGCATCAAGCTAATGTTAATGGACAAATAACACAGTCCGAAGCTTGACGATGGATTCAGCGCGATAATGGATTGTGCACGCTGCAAGGGGTTCGGCCCCGCGCACCTGCATTCCCTACTGGAACCGGTGGTACCACGACACACTGGAACCGGTGGTACCACGACACTCATTTGAGCTGGTGGCAGGCGACTACTTGTCCATGCCGTTGGGAGTGGGCGGCTACAAAAATGCAGGGCTGTACGTCGACACGTGTTCCCAGTACACATGGGGGTTCAAGTACAAGGAGCACGGCTTGGCAGACACAACGGAGGCGGCGTTGGAACACATATGCGACAACTTCCTCGAAATGGAAACGTTCATGGTTGACAACGGCAGACACTTCAAGAACAAGGCAGTTGAGGTGTTCTGTGACCAGCGTGGGATCAAATTCCACTGCATCGCAGCGTATTCCCCATGGATTAACGGCTTGGTGGAGGGGGCGAATAAACTGCTGATATACGTGCTGGCAAGGTTGTGCGCGCCAGACGTAGGCAAAGACGGCTGGAAATCAATGACGAAAGACAACCTGTCGAAGAATTGGCTGTTGTTCTTTGACCAAGCTATCTGGATCCTCAATGTGCGCTTACTACCGGCGGTAAAATTCCGCCCAAAGGAGTTGCTGTTCGGACGGGTAGTAAACACCACCGAAACACCAATCGAAGTGGCAGCAACAGCATTCACGGAAGGGGACGCGGCGGTGCACATGGCCTACATGGACCAACAACGGCTGGACGTGTTCGACGGACGAGTTGCGTACGCCACAGCCCAAAAAGCAGTCTTCGACCGCAAAGTTCTCGGGTCGACCGGGGGCAAAGTCATCTTTAAGCAAGGGGAACTCGTCCAGGTGTTCAGGAGTGACCTCGTAAAGACGGTGAGCAACGAAAGAAAACTCACTTGTCAGTGGTTGAAGGATTGGATATGGACGGTACATTTAGCTCAAGGCGTCTACGACACTACAGGCCCCGGGAAGGCACACCGCTGGCGGCAGTGCAAGCCGAATTTATGGCAAGGATGGCCGAGTTGGAAGGCGAACAAGGAACGGAGGAGGCGAAGGCGATGGTGAAACTGAGAGCAGTGGAGGTAGCGGAGGCGGAGCGGATACGCGCAGAGGAGGTCGGGAGCGGACTCAAGGAGGTTATGCAGAGCAGATGAGGGTAGGCAAAACCGGAATGCAGGCGGCGGGGACACCGCCATTTCGTGGTGGGCACATGTAGTGGGTTCGGAGGGGTGTTTGGTCGCATTTGGCATTGGCATTAGAATAGATCATGGCACTGTAGCTACAATGTTTCTGTATCGAATCACATCCTTGCATCGTCTCATCTCGCCAGATCCGACCACAGGACGCCACCACAATAGCCCAATCGCAAGTGTTCAGCCTACTAATACACGGGTGATTACCCTACTCGAGACAATGTCCTGCCTACTTATACAAACCCCCAAAATCATATGCAAGTCCAAAACGAAGTAGAAATTAGTAAAATTGCCTGAGTCCCCCCCCCCTCACAGCTGTTTATCCGTCGGAAGGGCTCCCGCGAGCGTATTGCCATTGGCCAGTGTACAGGACGATCGTGATGTCTGCTCGAGCGGCGTTGGTCAGCCTAGGGGTTTGAAACCCTCAGTCTCTTGGCTGACTGATACTGAGTCGTCCGTCCTATTTCCCATTGTCCCTGGTCTTCTCCCATCCTCACCGACCATCAGGTAATGTTCCCCTGGTCTCCAGCTCCTCGTAGATACCCCTAGTGAGACTTGTCCCAGAAAGGGTTCTTATTTCCCCAACTCCGTCTGCTCGGAATAAGAACAATCCCATCAGATCTCCTTAGCCGACCTTCGCTAGTCCCGGAACTTCACCGGAATGTGTATCCCCGGGCCTTGGTGTCTATCACAGGGAAGGTGCACGACCTATTGGTGCAGAAATAAGACTATTCCTGCATGCCCTTGTTATCAGTACGTCCAGCCTATTCCATCGTGTGGGAATAAGACCAGAAATAGTCTCTAGAGAGGTTTGTGGGCTACACATTCCTCTACAGTTTTCGAGCATTGTCAGTATGCAGGGTAGTTCCCTACCCCTTGTACCCCTTACTCTGTGATCACAACCCAATTGGCTATACCGAGACCGTATACCAGTCCTTAGAAATAAGCCTATACTGTAATCCGACTATTCCTGAAATGCACAAAATGTGCGGTGTTTAGGTATAGTCAGATTCCAGACAGTTCAGCGTGCAGTCGGCTTTCAGTTGACTTGATATCCAGCGAGACCCATGATTTTGATTCATGTATTGTCATATAATAAATACCAGTCAGCAATCAGGGTGGACAAAATAACACTACAGTCCATAATTTATCACATACACCACATGTGGAACAATTAACTTAAATTTCAACTGGCACCTTGTGAAGTCCAGCATCTGCGGTCTCGTTAAGAATGGAAAAGATATTAGATAGTATAATTTAATTCACCTGTTGCATTTTCTGACCCATTTACTGACGCGGGTTGCATTGAACCCTCGGTAATTCCTGAGGGGGAGTTTTGTGGTGTAGACAAATGGGTGAGCTGTTTCAATTTCGTGGATTCCTTCTGATTGCCAGTGGCTTGTGAATCAGTGACCACCACAGCATAATCAGTTCTGTCTTCTTGATGATCTTGAGCCAATGTGAGTTTTGCGAGGCGTGCCTCAACCACGGCTGCGGCTTTGGTTTGGGAGGATTGGATGAAAAGCGGAATGGCCGCCTCCCACATTTCCTTTGCTTCCACTATGTTCCCATGGCGCTTCATGATGTCCCCCAATTCCACCCATGCACTCGGCGCGGAGGCGATGGATATCAAGTGCTGTAGCCCCTTCAAGGGCGGTGTAAAAGAGGTTGAGGGCAGTCTCTTCATCGGTGAATGCAACAAAGAGATCTGCCAGCTGCCGAAAGGCGCGAAATGTTTCCACAAGATCATTGGTCTTCCGAGCGAGGGCGAAATGTGTTATGGCCCAGTGAAGTGTTTTGCATGAGTTGTCCATTCTGTTCCGGGGATCACCAAGAGCAGCTAGACATGAGATAGTGATATCTGCAGAGAACAAGTCTAGTCTTCAAGATTCTCTTGCATGAGCCAGTCCAGTTCCGGTTGCTTGAGATGTAGCTAAGTTGAAATGTTAGTACGGTATGCGCACTGTGGAGGGGTCGTTTGGCCGACGTGTGGAAATCCATCCGCACGTTGGTTTCGTTTTTACAGTACCGTGCCCCTATTTTACATTACAGCATCTGTTTGTATCGTAAATATTGCCACATCATCCAATCTTACACCCGTACTACGACATCGCGACCAGTGCAAGGCCAAGCGCCTAGAGGGTAGCGCCGTAGCTCCTCGCCCCTTACTCCCGTAAAGTCGCCAGTGGGCAGTTTAGCCACCAGTACCCCCCCGAATTCGCATCGCACGACCTCGCTCTATTCACACGACATTTTCGCATGTTTTTACTCTAACTTTTCGTCATTTTCTTACACTACGGCTCGGGACCTCATCCAATATTCCATTCCAAATATTCGCTCTAGCGCTACTCGGATCACCGACCCATTTCCAGAACCTACAAGCCGGGCAAATCCCTCTTCTTCAGCACACTAGCAAACAACGCCGATCCGAGTGTTCGCTGTGTGCAGATGGTGTTAGTAACAGCGGTCCTTTTTCTCTTTTCTTAGACTTCCAATACTCTCGTCCCTCGGATTGGCAGATATCCGGGTCGTACTCATCTTCTATGACACAAACTTCTGTTTGATCCCCTGGATAGCTTTCTGATAGTCTGTTGGAGGGTACACCGACTACCCACGTTGACTCTCCACCACTGGCGACTCCATATTTGTGAGCACACTGGGATGAGTGAACGAAATCGCCTCCCATTCGAAGCTGAAAGACAAATGAATGTTGTTCACACTCAGAGCTTGTGAGAAACCGCCCTTCCGAATCTCCGCTGATTTACTGATTATCTTCAGTATTTTCATCCTTTTTATAGACATTCTCGGTGCTTCTTTGTGGCCGTGTGGTACCGATGGGTCGGCGTATCGGACTTGCTACTTTGCACTTCCTTGATGGTGACCATTCTCACTGTGATCCGGGGTGAGAACTGAATCTCCCGTGATTTCCTTCTTCGTGGGGCTTATGAGCCGGGTATTTTTTCTTCAAAGTTCCTAATGGTGCGTGGGCTGTGTGGTAGCGGCGTTGTGGTGCACAATCTATCTTTCTACCTGCAACTGACTGGACAGTTGACTGATACAACTACTACATTCTGTCCCTCAAACCAACACCCAATCCGATCTTGTCTCAAGCTTCTTATCCCGCTGATGTGTTATTCGTCCGGTACTCCTTGGTTCTCCGCAGCATGATCATTGACTTCTCTGACGCATAGATATAGAGCGATGGATTAGTCCCCACAGCTGCCGTTCTCACAATGCCCGCTCACTCCTCAAGTGGCCACAATGGTCAGGTGGACGCCGTGATCCTAGGGACCATCTGAAAATAAATCACCAATTTGAGCAAGGTTTTGAAAGGAACGTGGTTGAAAAGGAAGCGGTAATGAGCGCATGGAGTATGTTCAAACATGAAAAATGTGATTCAAGGCATCTGCTTAATATACGAGTTATCGTGCTCTTGATCTCTTCTCACGTTTCACTCCCTTCCTGGCCTTCCCACTATACGCACAGCAATGGAATACGCTATGCACTACGCAACCGCTCTCACGGCTATCGTCCTGCCCTTTTATTCGGTCTTCCATCGTCGTAGCGCCATCCGAGACATTTCTGGGCCTCCATCTCCGTCGTGGAAATTTGGTACTACGCCGAGATATGCTGAAACTCTCCCTCATACAACGCAATAGGACACATGCGGCAGTTGTTGCTTCCTCAGTACGGGGCCCAGGAATTCCGGTGGCTCAATGAAAACGGATCCGTCTATGCGGTGAAAGGCGTTTCGGGGTGAGTCCACTTCGCCCGAATACTCATGTACTTATCGGAGCGTAGCAAGACCGTCTGCTGATAGCAGATCGAGTTGCGTTGCAATATATTTTGAACAACCCCAAATTTTGTCGCGCGCCAATTCCAGACCATATGGGGGTTCTACCCTTCGGCCAGAAGAGTGTCATTTTCGCGAGAGGTAAGCTTTTCGCTCAAAAGGATCGGCGGTATATCATCCTTTGCTTAGGAAACGAACACCGCCGACTCCGTTCCGCTCTCAACGTAGGGTTCACCGCTGCCGCTGTGCGCAGTTATCAGCCAATCTTTAAAAAGGTGGCGGAAATGGTGAGCGCAGATAATCCCGTAGCGTTTCCTCACAATTCTGATCTTTGACTTTCGAGATTTCGGCCCAGTTTGAGGATTTTCCTACAGCGCCGACGGATATTTGCTCGGTCTTATTAGAGGGCGATGGATGTCGAGCCATATATGACGTCACGCATCTCAGCATTTTCAGGCCGCGCCAAAAAAAGAGCATGTATCTTCACCAAGTACGACCAAGGAATACAAAACGAGAGGACGCAGAGGCAGATCATAGGTCGGCACACGTAACGAAGGCTTGATGCAAGACAAGATCCCCCGAATACTGATAATACGGTGAGGGCTTTGATAAATCATCACTTGGGAAACTTGAGACCGCTAATGAGCCAATGAGCCAAAGCTTCCAGCGCGACCGCCCACATCCATCCGCGTCATAGTTGCCGCGTCCGTGTTCGCGAGAGGTGGCACTACGGGCCGGCGATGCGATTGCTCGGAGTCTCGGACGGACTGTTTGATACCGTAGTACAGAGAATCTTGAGGGTGGGGTCCGGTGGGGGTGCTACGGAATCGAGCGCCAATTGAATAGAAGCCAGACAAGTGGTCGAATCAGATCAATGTGATGTCACATCAGGAGGGCGGACGATTTTAGTGGGAGTGGGACTCATCCAGTCCCACTCAAGTGGACATATTTGTGGGATTGGGTAATATTAGTGGGACTCGATGGTTCTCTGAGGTGGGATTGATCGCAAATGGATCAAATAGTGGGATTGATGCACTTTTCGGAGTCGGTGGCCGACACATGCCGTATTGATCCTTATCAGGTCGTGCCTTTCACTCGGATCTCAAAATACTTCACGCCATAGAACCCTGACCGGTACCATTCAAATTTCCTTACTAGGCCTTCATGTTGCATTAATATTGAATTAATATCAACCACGAAACATTCTGCAGTCCAATGTGCTTCACGGCGTGTTGCCCTATCCGAATATCTTGTCCTGCAATGACCTGAGCAATGTTCAATTGTGCCGGCTTTCGAGTACTTTTAATCTAAATGCGTGAGTGCTTCCAGCATGCACATACCATGTGTTTCGTCCGTCATGTACGAAACATGCTGCAGTCCAATGTGCTTCACGGCGTGTTGCCCTATCCAAATATCTTGTCCTGCAATGACAGCAATGTCAATTGTGCCGGCTTTCGAGTACTTTTAATCTAAATGCGTGAGTGCTTCCAGCATGCACATACCATGTGTTTCATCCGTCATGTTCAGTTGCTTTCCTTACTAGGCCTTCATGTTGCATTAATATTGAATTAATATCAACCACGAAACATTCTGCAGTCCAATGTGCTTCACGGCGTGTTGCCCTATCCAAATATCTTGTCCTGCAATGACAGCAATGTTCAATTGTGCCGGCTTTCGAGTACTTTTAATCTAAATGCGTGAGTGCTTCCAGCATGCACATACCATGTGTTTCATCCGTCATGTTCAGTTGCTTTCGAAATCGTGGCCATTTCTCTTCGGGACAGCAGTCCGTACTTCCAGGATCCAGTATAAATACCTGTGAGTACAACGGGTAAGCCCTACGAATATTTCGTCTTCTGTGTCTCTACTCATCTTCAGTTCACCCTCTCTTCGCTTCACAACCAGGTACAAATTTATTTTCGTGATTTTCCTTCGTTGATTTATTGCTCAAGCATAGAGCTCTCACCATGTTCGAGGCAGCCGGAGATATTACAAGCAAAGAGATCAGGGCATATAGAGAATTTGTCAGTATTTCTCTTGCTTCGGGTTGCGATGGAGCCACTTACTCAACCAGGCCTTTCCATCCGCCCTCGGTGATCCCTCGCATGATCCCTTTTTCTCGGTTGAGAATGCCCCCGTGTGGATCACATCCCACGGATACCAACTTTATCTTCAGCATAACGATGCCGACGATTCACTCAGTATGTGGGACCCCGAAAATGCCACAATGACTCAACTTCGGGCATATCGGAACTGTGTACGTTGGAATCTTTGTTCAGGCTTCTGAATGGAAACTAACAGCACGGAGAAGATATTGGGCGAAGTTTATCGTGGACATTTGTTCTTTGATCTCGACAACACTGATGCATGGATTAACTCTATTGCGTTTCAGGCCTACATGAACACGATTAATGGCAATTACGATGAGTACCCGCACTCAAAACTCCACTCCCTTCAGCTCTCGTGCTCCATCTCGCGCCGGATCTTCTTTAGGCTCTTGTGCTTCGTCCAGAGCCAACTCGGTCTTCTCTCTGGCTGGATCGCGTCCCATTAGCCGCGCTTCGTTCATCCCTCCATCCCGCGCCGCGTCTTCACGTGCTTCGAGCCCATGCGATAAGGATGTGATTGTGATTTCCGATTCCGACTCTGACGGATTTCCGGCAACGGTTTCTGCTCCCCTTGTCGTTCCTAAAATCGAACCACTACCTGCTCCACCCCTCTCAATCCCTCCTCCGATCGCTCCGACACGTGCAAAAGGGCGCAAAGGCAAACAGAAAGCAGCTTCGAGCAAGATTCAACTCACCCGTGAGGAAGCGGTGGACGAAATCATTGAACTATCATCGATTCCCTCCACTTGGGCTGTGCCTCGCATCCCCACTGCATATCGCGTTGATCTATCGCATGCATTGGATTTGCTCAAGGTCGGGAATCGGACCTTGAAAATTGACCGGTATCTTCGAAAAGAGGGTAAGTTTCGTTTGGCTTTGGGTTTGCTCAGTCCCGAACTCCTGGAATTACAGGACCAGGACTCATGGGGCGGCTCTGGCGGCCATTCGATTGGTGATGCCCTGGTCACTGGGCTTTTTCCTGGTCAAACAGAGGCCCTAAAATGTCGCCGGTCTCATTTAAAGTGCAATGGAGTGTGGACCTGCGAATTCATCGATCCAGGTCTCTTTGCAGGGTGCGAGCGTTACGAGCCGGATGCCGCAGCCATGCGAGAGCTTTGGAAGCATGAACTTGATGCAAACGAGCGTGAAGCGGCGTCTGCGCCTGGCATTATATCCCGGTGAGCCTGGCTTTCCCATTTACAGGTTTAACTTACTTTCTGGGTCAGTTTCTACAATCATATCATGAACTCCAAGTGCAAAGTCCCGTGCGATGGAGTTCCGGTACTCAAACACCTGTCAAGTGTACGTTTCCTTTCCCTGTATTGTTCAATTAATTACACCCGTCCAGGGGACTGCTTATGGCAAGCAATTTTTCATCGGTTGCTCTGAATGGACTCGTGCTCTGAAATTAGAGCATCGTTATCTCCCAATTCCCACCAATGTGGATGAAGACACTCTGCGAATTGCCATGGAGAACGGTGGCCAGTTGCCCACTGCACCAACGGTGAATGAGATGTGTGCTCTCACGGTTCACCCGCGTATCGGAAAGAGCCTGCAGACATGCCGTAGGTAGATTAATTTTATTGTTCAACCGATCTTGAAAACTTTGAAATTACAGCATACACACATATCATTCAGGGTCAGATCAAGTCTGCTCGACTTGTTCAGCGTAAATGCGAAACCAGGATGATTATCTTCGTTCCTGTTGACCCGTTATCGCCTGCTCGCCACAAAGCACTTGTAATTTTGCGTGGGCCACACAACCATCCAGCTCACCCTAAAACAAAGCCTAGCATGGGTGATCAGCATCTTCTTGGGCAAGCCATTGGTGCGGCTGGTACTCTTGGTTTAACAGTCAGCAGATTGTTGAACGGTGTGTCCATCTATCATGTTCACTCTACAGTGCTGAGAATCCCTATAGCCCCGTCAACGTCTCTTGTCTATGGTGGAGAGCAAGTATCTGCCGGTAGTCCTGCATATATAGACCACCGGAGAGTCAAGGAATTCATCACGGAACACAAGAAGAAGGAACATCCTCACGGAATGGGTTGGGCCGGTATTTCAGTCTCGATCCCGATTTCCGGCTGGGTTAAACCATATACAGGTGTACTTCACCATTTCGACAAAGAAGTCTCACTTCTCCCAGCAGATCGTTATCTTCACACGACGATGTCCAAAAATGGCTTCCGGCTTGCCGTCACCATGCACCCTCAAATTGCATTGCTCATTCACCAAGTTCTCTCACTTAATATCGACTTCACCTTTAAGCGTGTCGATGGCGATATAGATGAGTGGGAGGTTGCCTCGATGTCAGACCGCTTTAAAGAGCGTTTGTTTGATCTCTCGGCTTTGTCTCTCTTCCAGTGTTGATTCATCTCATTAGGGATCACCTTTGCGAGCTTGTTCTGCGACGCAAAAACAACTGAAGCATTCACCCAACTATTTACTGAACTATTCGATACAATTGCTCGAATCACTGGCAAGCCGTTAAAGCTTGCACCATTTTTCCCGGATGCAAAGTGCCGCATTGTGATGCTGGATGGGGAAGTTCCGCAGGCGTTAGGATTGGGGCATTTTTTAGTGGTATACAATGACCCCGAGCTCAGCGGCATTAACTCACGAAAACCCCATCGAGCTACTGCAACACTGCCTCAAAACTTGTTCTATTCATTTTCAACGGTTATTTCAACAAGCTTTTGTTGACCCGTCATTTTATTGAATCCATGGCAGTCATATAGATGAATTGCCTCGCGATATTCCAAGGACTGTGATTATGCGGCTCAAATCGATTATGAGCTTGGATACGCAGCATGAAATCGACGCTTGGCACGCCTTTTGTGCCGCTCAGGCACACAATGATATCAAAAGTATGTCTCTTTGATTTTCTGTAAACGAAATGACTCAATATGTGGAAGATTGGTATGCGCACAAACGAGCGAACCCATGGATTCTACCCTCAGTCAACAAATTTCTATCCGCTATCACCAACGAAAGTTGGGACATCACCCCGAACCATTCCAACCTTGTTGAAACTGCACATGCCGGCCGTAATGCAGAGACATCGATTGGCGTTGGACTCCTCACCGCCATTCTTCAGTTCGTTTTCTTGCCGGATTTTATTTGCAATATCTGATCTTTTTCAGATCACAAGCGCGTGATAATGCAAAGGCCGCTGAACTGCTGCAAATTGAGCAGAAGGGTGTGATGCGGAAGCGATGGAATGGTGTTGGCGAACGTGAGAAGCTTTCAGCTCAGCGTAAGGTTTGGAGGATGCGGAAGTCCGCAGTTCGAACGGACCAGTTGACAAGCTTCGAGTCTCTCAAGGCTGAACGAACTGCAGGTATTGAGGAGAGCAAGGCCTCTCTCCAACGGGAGAAAATCTTTCAATCCGAAATAAATCACTGCAAGACGAAATGAAGCTCGACAGTCATCGGTCTGATCTTCGAGAGCAGATAAATACATTGCGCCGAGAGATTGAAGAGGAGAAGGATGCACGGCGGGCGTGGAGGGTGCGTCAGAACGAAATTGACTCAGAGCTGGAGAGGATTCGAAAGGGACCATTGGCTGGTGTGAGGATCAATGGACGACGGCCTGCCGAGCGCCGACTCGAGGTGGAACCTGGCCTTGGTATTTCTTTTTGTCAGCTTCCGGAGACACCGCTGACTTCTTACCAGATACTGCATCTGAACCAGCCATCGAACCTCCTCAAATTTCAGTTGCATTTCAAGATATGTCCAGCAACAATGGTCAGTTGAGCTTCAGGAAATAACCGCTTTGTTCTGAAATGCTCCAGGTGATAATACCCAAGACGAAGCATCCATGGACCTGAATTTCGGCTCGCTCACGGTACCTGCAGCCAATAATGGTGACTTTGATAAATTTTGAGCGGGTCAAGAGTTAACTGTGAACAGTACTTTCCATGGAGTCCCATAATTCAACTCAAGGACTTGAAGCGATTTTTTGGAGCGGCGGATCTCAATCTACCCTATACTCCAGAACAGCAAGGTTAGTTGAAGATATCGAGCCAGAAACAGACATTGACCTGTGATCAGAGTTGGCCAGTGGTTTCTATAATTCCATTGGAGGACTAGGATCTTCGATATCCAGTTGGGATAACACTCTCTCTGGTGAGCTATTCGATCCAACGAATCACTATTTGAAGCCTGAACTGAGCCACTAGACAATTACGATTCAACTCTTATGTTTTCACCTTACCTCATGGACAGCACCGGATATCTGGGTTTGTCCCATTCATTTCGGAGTAGCTTCAACCTCTGAATCATCAACAGATGACCCGACTCTCTCGAGCTCAACCTACCCAGCCTACAACACTCGCATTGTCGGTACCTCACGAGATGTGCCGGAGTTCCCAGGGGATTTCAACACTCAATTTGGCCCAGCAGCAGACGATGACCTTGACAACTTACCCACACTGCCCATGCCGTCTTCGCCGCTCCTCTACGAGCCGTCTGTGATTTCCACAGATACCGAAACACTAGCTCCGAGGAAGAAGCGGCCGAGGGCACCGGAAGTCAATGAAGCTTTAATCATTGAGGGTTCTCGGCCACGAACCAAATCACGCCGAGCTCTTGGGGAGCAATAGATATCTTGAAGTTTGTATATATGTCACAAAAATTTGATATTCGCGCTGTTTCGCGGTTATTCTGCTTCACAAGTATGCACGTGACCGTGTCAAGGATGCATCTCCTGTGGCTGGTAATAGTTCGGCACCATCAACTGATGGTACAATGCCGTGTTACGATCGAACGGCCAGTCGCACTTTTTCAAAATGAATCCCACACGGCACACACGCAAAAGTGGGACTGAACAGTGGGAGTGGGACTGGATGAGTCCCACTACCACTAAAGTTGTATATACTCTCACATCAGCGACGACTCACACAACCCGCGAGCGCCCACCATGGTTAAGGAGTTTTCGGGGTATGATTATCAATTCCACAAGAAACCTTCCGACGCCGCGGCTGTTTCCCTCTGCCGTCATCTTCTCTCGCTGCGTGATCTCGCCAGATCTGCGCCACTGGACCAGGGCATGCAGTTTGTGCTGGACTTGCAAATCCCTCCTCAAAATCCGCATCCAGCAGCACGTCAAGTGCCGAGCACACTTACGACCGACCGCTTCCAATCCGCCACAGTTACCCTGCGGCTCGATACCGCACTGCAGTCGGGTTGCGACAGGTTTTCCCAAGTGTGGACGGCTACAGTCATCGGCGTCCCAGAAACGCGCCTTGTCACGAAGATAATTCAGCCCTCCCTCTGTCTTCTCCCCGATCCTTCCAACATTCACTGGCGCGAGGCCTACTACAACCCTCTGGATCTCGCGCACAATGAGGCCTGGGTGTATCAAAAGCTCGCGCGTCGACAGGGCCTGTCCATCCCATATTTCTTCGGTATTTCGATGTGAGTAAGCCCGTACAGTTGTGGTTTCTATTCTGATCATACTCAGATCACCACTCCGTCTGGGGAGGCCGCGTGGGTCCTCGTCCTTGAATTTATTGCAGGCCCTACGATCCACGACGTCGCGAAATCCATGTCGACAGACACGGTCCATGACTTTGTGAGCTTCGCTACCAGAAGGACTCCTCCTTTCGACTGACTTATGCCAACTCAGTGCACTCTCGGTTTGGACGCAGTGAGAGACTTGGCTTTCAGTGGCTGGACCCTTCGCGATATCCGTTGCTCCAACTTCATCCTCTCCGGCTCATCCGGTTCAAGAGCGGTCGTTATGATCGATCTCTACGACACAGTGCACGTTATACCACCTCCAAAGTTGGAACGTCTCGCAATGGTGGACGCGAAACGGTTCTTTGACGCGTTCCAAAGCTGTGTAAGCGAAGAGTACCCCGGGATCCACGATTGGGCTAAGCAAAACCTGCCCCTCATCGTGTGGGATTACGACTACGACCCTAGTTTCCCCAAATGATTCCGAAGAAGATATCTAGTCCCTATGATTAGACTGCGTATCATGTCGTTCCATAGTGCTAATTATACTCGAGCTCGGGCTCGTCGCAGGCGGGTCATCTTCTAGCAGTAGTGGCTCGAGCTCGAGCTCGTCATAGCAGAAGAGCCAGACCGTCACCAAGAACGGCATCAACTGCGCGAGCGTCGACGACGATGGGAGCGCGCTCGCGGACACCGGGCTAGGCGAGGACCCGGGCTTCGCGACGTGCACATACAAGGACGCGGGGATACGCACGTATTTCGGCGCGGTGCGTCTTGTCTTCATCCACCCCTCTTCCTGTCCTGCGGGTGCTGATTCAACTTGTTTTTATTGTTTTGGTGCGGCAGGACGGCTCTTTCTCCTCCGGCGCCAGCACCTGTCCGCAGGGCGTCCCGCAGTCTGACGGGTTCGATACGTCCTCGCAGCAGCAGGCACCGCCCCCGCCCCCGCCGGCCACAAAGACGACGACCAAGCCGAAATCGACAAAGACGGCTGCGCCCCCGCCGGCCACAAACACGTCGACCAAGCCGAAATCGACAAAGACGCCCGCACCCCCGCCATCCCCGCCCCCCGCTGGCCACAAAGACTTTGACCAAGCCGAAATCAACCAAGACGGCTGCGCCCCCGCCCCGCCCAGCCACAAAGACGTCGACCAAGCCGAAATCGACAAAGACGCCCGCGCCCGCGCCTCCCCCGCCGCCGCAGACGACGTCGACGATTTGCGTTCTTTCTGTTTTTGTTTCTACCATTTCCTGCTTTCACTCTTCTCCATCTTTGTGCATCTCTTTGTGTTCTCCCTCCCCTCCCCTTCCTCTCTTCGATTATCCTACCGCCCTCCCCTCCCCTCGCTTCCGTTCCCCTCCCTCCTTTCCCTCCCCCACCCTCCCCTCCCTTCCGTTCACCTGTCCCATGCTGCCTTGTTCTTCTATCCAATCCTTCCCTCCTTTCTATTGATCTGTCCCTTCCCTCTTCCCTCCTTCCCCTCCCTTCTTGTGCTGCCTCTCCCACTATCCCTACACTCTCCCCTCTCGTCCCTTCTGTCCACTCTCCGCGCCGTGCTTCGCTCCCTCCCTCGCTTCCCTTCTATTCAGACCCCCAATCTCTGACTACCCCATTCCGTTGCAGCACTAAAGCGATGAGCAAGCCCAGCACGATCCAATTCGAGCCGCTGACCACCTCTTCCACCAAGATGCCGGAACCGACGAAGGCCCGCCCCCGCCCCCTCCTTCCTCCACATCCGCGCCCAACCCGACAGCAGCAGCACAAGCACGCCGGCACCCATCCCGCGCAGCGGCAACGCGGACGCCGGCGCGAATGCGCTCACGTCCACCTCCGCCATTGACAGTCCTCGTCTTGTTGCGCTGCCTGGATTTGGGAGATGGGGTCGTGACACAGGTTACGTTAGTTGCGCCGATTGCTCGTCGGACGCATGCATGGTTATGATACATTGTGTCCCTTCTTGTCTTAGTTGAGGACTTGATCCATATCTACATCTCGACGTCGTGGATGGCATACAGTACAGTATGTAGATAATGAATATTTGTGTCTTGTCCTGTACATTGTACCAAATGCTATAGGTTGTTGGTCGTAGTAGTTAAATGTAGTAGTCCTGTTTGCAGTTGAAATCCGAGAATCTGAGAATCTGAACCCGCCGGTTTCAGATGTCTGAGTATTCAATCTATGAGTCGAAGCGAAGTCCAGAAGAGTTTACTCTACACCTACTCTGCTTGGTTGTGCTCTTTCAGTCCCTCCGCAGTGAACATGTGTGTCGATTTGTGATAATCTACGCAAAAGAGTTTTTTCACGTGGACATCCCTCGATAGGTTGACCTGGTTATGCCATCTGACGCTTTTCTCCCAGAGGTAGGCCTTCAATTCGGGACATAGTGATTTGTCATGAATTGCCCAGGTTCTACTTTTTCGTGTGATGTGTCCGTATGGATACAGACACATCTTAGTGGCACGGGACTCTCATGACACCACCACGTGACCTTCTCACGGTTGGAACCTGGCCACGGATTCTAAAGCCACAGACTTGGGGAGTCTGCGCCATGGGATACAGAAGACGTTAGGGACTAAGAACCCATACAGACAGATCCTAGTCCCCGGACACACCAACGGCTGACACAGAAGCATACATGTAGTACATAACTGGTTGCAAACCGATCAGGGTTTGAACCACTGGATACAATGACATTCAGAATTAGGAAACCCGAACATCGGGTCTCCTAAGTCCTCCAATGCCACGGAAACGGACACAGAGGAGTCCAGGAGTATCAGCATTAACACCCCTTAATGCTGTGGTACAGGAACTGATTGTGATTGACCGTGATCACTTTAATTATTAGAAGCCAATATAAGCTTGGTAGAATCTCTGTGTACAGTAGATTCTACCTTGTCTGATCTCAGGCTTCTACCTTGGCTTGACATAGGCATTGTCTCCACCCTGCCCCACTTCCTCTGCATCGTACTACCGGTTGTATCCACACCCTGGGTTGTATACCTGAGTGGATACCACACCCTCTTTGACTCATTCCGGGTTCCGCCTTGCATCCCGACCTACAACATACGGCCTCCTAGGGAGGACGCCGTACGACTGGTCCTACTGCTCGGGGAACACATGAGCTACTAGCGTCTATCGGGTTTATCCTGGTTGGGGTTCTCGCCGGGTTACTTGCTGTTTAGCCGACCCAGAGGCCGTTGCTGACATGATTCCCACTCTGGAATATAAACTAGTTAAAAGCCAGTCAAACATAAATGCAACTGGATGCTCACCGCTGTCAGTGAGCTCCACCGGGTCCAAAACAAGCCCATACTGGTCGAAGTCATTCCCAAGCATGATAAGCTTGCCCCTCCAGCCAAGTGCTTTGAGTTTAGCCTGGATCCTGACATTCAAGAATTAATTTGGTGCATGGAACGAGTGCAAGCACATATTACAGTGGAATTCGTTGCTCTCGGATTGGCACGTAAAATTTCCTGTCCCACGCCCTGCATAATACATGCATGCTTCAAGAATAAGATTGATACATGGTATATGGAAGACAACTCACGGTATGGGCACAGACCATCAGCGGTTTACGCTGCTCAATGAACTTGAACTGCTCGCCCGAAGTCATTTTGGTGATGTGGTACTTGATTGCAACGAGGTTGGCAGTCACACAGACGGCTGGGCTGTGTGCTGGCCAAATCTCAAAATCATGTATCACCCTGGATGAATGATTACTTACAGGTTTGAGGGCGGATGGCAATTATATCACATACTCTGAAGCAGTGAAAGTCAGTCATGATGCATGGCATGCTCCAAGTTCTGTCAAACTCGGTGAGCCTGTTTAAGATTGAGCATTATTTCAGTAAAACAGCTGGGTTGGACATACGTGCGCTGCTAGCATGGTTGACAGAGCCAGAGTTTGAAGTCCCAATCTATAGTGCCGACCTTCCCAGGGGAGCAACACTGTGGACATTGAGTTAAGAAAGAGATATAGAAGGTGGATTTACCTGGTGCTGTCCATTAAGATAATATGAAATAATATATTATTAATATATTAACAATAATACGGATATGATATGGCTCCAGGGCCACCTACATAATATTGATACGGGATGATATGATATGATATGATATTGATATAATATGATACAGTGCTCGCTGTATTATCATATTATTCTCATATTATATGACTGTATGTGGGCACTTAACACCCTTTGCCCAAGTTCTTGCCCTCACTCAGAAATTTGGAGCTATCAATAATCAAAGTTCAACTTGACCTACCCAGATCTACCATTCGGATTTTTGAGTTGCTGGTGCCAACACTGATCCAAGTGGCCAAGCCAACATCAAAATCAGTGCCAAGAGGTTCAAAATGGACTGTTTATGCTGTTTTGACCCTAATGTGTGTTGAGATGGTTCTTGAAGTGGTGAATATGGACTGTTATACAAGCCTCAACCAAACCGGCAAGGAATTTGGTGCTCTGAAAGTGGTAGAAGCGTATTATTAATATATTGTTAATATATTATAATATGTATTAATACATACACAGATAGTATAATACAGATACAATACGGGCTCAGACCCCATAATATGATATTGATATAATATGATATACAAAATTTCATATTAATATCATATGTGGACAGCACTAGATTTACCTGGCATGCACACAACAAAACCAGAGCAAGATAATGATATTCCCCCATACCAGCTGGGCATGGAGGGAGGCCCTTGAGCTCTGAGACTCTACGCTTCCAAAGGGGGCAGGAGTTTGGGCCTGCCAGGCAGTCAAATAGGACTCTGGAGGTCCTTGAAAGCTGGATCAGATCCAGTGTGGGGGTATGCAATGCAACCTTCGAGGTGTCAACTTTCAAAGCATTACGTCTGCTGTTGAAAGCTCACCTCACCATACATCTCGACAGGGAGATCTTCAAACAAGGCTTGCGGTGGCGGGTAGGCTAAATTGGAACCCAGCATGGTTGAGGTAGTGGAGATGAGCTGTGGGTGGATTGATTAGTGAATGACAATGCAGGGTATCAATGGGTAAACCGTACATTGACTGTACTGGGGAAGAGGAGAAGAGACAGGGTTCTAAACCTTACTGGTCGTGAGGGAGGTTGGGGGATATGGGTTTCACGAACGATGGTAGTGGAAGGAGCTAAAGAGCCACGCATTGATTCACCTGATAATACCACAAATCGCCTCTAAGTAGAGGGTAACTTCCCCTCCCAATGTTACCCTCTACTTATAGGCAAACTGCGTGTGCCACAGAAATGCCATGGCTGGGCTGCCATGGCGGCCACCCAATGGGTGGCCAGGGAGAAAAATGGGATTTTGGCCACCTGTGCCACTGATTTTGAAGGGTTTTGGCAGGGGGTCAGTAAAGCATGATTTTGTGACAAAATAGTGCCATAGCTGCCACCAAACCTTTAGACCCAGATCAGTTCCAAAAATGTGACCCAATTAGTGCCATGTATGCCACGGGTCAATTTTAGCAGGATCAGTAAATTTTGTGACCGGGTTAAATAGCCACCCGTGCCACAGGTCAATTTTAGCAGGATCAGTAAATTTGTGACTGGGTTAAATAGCCACCCGTGCCACGGGTCGGTTTTAGCAGGATCAGTAAATTTTGTGACCGGGTTAAATAGCCACGTATGCCACGGGTCAATTTTAGCAGGATCAGTAAATTTGTGACCAGGTTGATTAGCCACGCGTACCACAGGTTGATTTTAGCAGGGTTGGTAAATTTGTGACCGGGTTGATTAGCCATGCCTGCCATGGATCAATTTTTGACAGAATCAGGAAATTGGGGACCAGGCTGAATAGCCATCGGTGCCACCGGTGACATAAAAAGGGATTTGGTAATTTTGAAAGGGACATAGTAAAGACTCTGCCTGTCTGCCATCTCTGCCAGCTATCTACCTATCCTCCCTGTTTGTCCAAGGCTAGCAATGCAACTCCCTCTATCACCTCCCCGAGTTCCTCTCCCCGGGCATCCTCACCCTCATCGTCGTCACTGGAACCATTTCCATCAAGCCAACCGTTTTCAGAACCCTCATCCTCACTTGCAAGGTCCATGTCAACATCCATGGCACCTGACACGGATGCTGTCGAGGCAGGATGCGACTCCCGGGAGACGGTTGGTATCACATCAGTCTCGGGGGAAGGCGAGGCAGAGGTGGGGTCAGCCCGCTCCCCAGGTGTCAGGTCTGCAGTAAAGCGGCTTCCAAGTTTCTGGCGGATAGCATAGAAGCGCTTCATATGAATCTCGTCATATCGTCCACGTTGCCGGCGGTATTTTCCAATGAAAAATGCGAGGGTAGGGTCTTCTGGCAGAATCTCGGCCTCCTTTCCCAGCAAAAACTTCCTCTCATCCTTCATATAGGTCACAACACGTCGGATTTCGATGTCAAGTCGCTGAATCTCCTCCTTCGCTCGCTTGAGTTTGTGATAGCTGTCCAGAAGCTGGCGAGCAGCTGGGTCTGCCCATGCCCTGATTGTGGCGTTGCCAGTGGGGTCCCGAAGAATGTCAAAGTCTGCAAGAAATGCGTAGTCAATGACTTCCTCCCACGACAAGTGTTGCCTTGGAGGGTCCAAGGCCAATGCAGCCGAATTGTAGCGCTGGAGGGCACTCCGGATTGCTTTGGATCGAACCTGGAGGGCCTTGGCAATGTGTTTTCGCACTTTGTATCCTGGAAGGTCTATCAGCACTGCCTCTCAACAGATTGGACCACATACCTAGCCCTGATTGGTTTACCTTTGTCAGTTCTAGAAGTCTTTTCACCACCAATGCCTCTAGAGAGTCTACCGCCCTCCTATACCGGCGGTTGACTACCAGCTCAGCCGCATCGGTCCACTCCTTATCCTCTGATGTCCATCGTACCTCGATAGACAGGCGACGTTCAGTGGCCTGAACTGCCTCGACCGCCTTGTTGTAATTCTCACGTGCATGCCTCCTTGTGTTACCATTCACTGTTGAACCCTCTCCAAAGGCTTCATCAAACTTCTCCCTGATGAACACAATGGCGGTTAGAGCTACTGAGTCTTATTGAATCCAGTAAGACCCACTTTCGATCAGCCAGATTCACCAGCAGCTGGTAGTACTCCATCTGGTCCGTTTCCTCCTGCGGCTCCTTCAGCAGTGTGTTGAGATAGGCCTTCTCTTCCTGGATCCTACTCTTGAGCATGTCCTCTGTCACTCCAGCCTGTTCCATGGCATATTTCAGTGACTCCTCAGTGTCCAAGATTTCGATAGCTTGTTTGTAGTTGTTGACCAAGAACGTGCCTATAAAATGATGAGGGCTGAATATGAAGGACATCCATCACTCACTGAGATTGGCATATGTCTCGAAAGTGTCAAGATGGGCAAAGTAGGTCCGTATAGCCTGCCTTCAATGGAAAACACTTGCATATCGGACTGATCAGGACAGGCCATTCGAGCGGGAAAACAGCCGTTCTGCACCCTCTAGGTCCTCAAGTCCCAACCCCAGAACGTAGGTGGCCAGGTAGTCTAGCTGACACTTTCTGTTGTGGGCATGACCATGGAAGGCCCCTACCAACATCTTGAGGTTCAGCCGGGCAGCTTTTGGACCGAGTGGTGAGTGCCGGATAGTGGTACTGTGACCACAGCCAATGTCATATCCTATGCCAAGGTCCGCCCCAAAAGCATCCAAGAGGGCATTGACAATGGCAAGAGGGTATTTGGCCCTAAAGAAAGTCAGTTAGTTGCCACCGATGCCATCTATACCACAGGGACTTACAACTCCCCGCTTCGTACCATGTCTGCCACCAAAAGAACAAACCCATGCCGACAAAGTGCAACAAATATCCCAGTCTCGTCAAAGATGCCCCACATTTTGGCAGTGAGCTCCTCGGTGAGATTCTTCCATCTCTCCTCACAGCCTGAAGAATTCTCCGGCTCATCACTGATCTACAATATCGAAATCAGCCCTATGCCATGTGTACCACAAATCCTATTGCCATAAATGCCACGTACTGGGATTCCGACCTCAGCAAGTCGTTCCTTCGTCCACCGATCCACCCTCTCATGGAACATCAGGTAGTCACCACCCGCATCTGCAGCTCTGGGATCTGCATGCTCAGAGTCTCCTCAATGAGCTACACCATCCTCATTGAACCCTTTATCTTTCCTGAGGATGCGCTTGAGCGAGTCATTACCATCCATGAGAAGCAGCATGGCGAAGATAAGCTTGTCCTCCCCCTTCAGCTTGTAGGTGCAAGCTGGGGATCCATTTTTGAGGCGCCAGTCAGCTGCATCGCGGCCAAGTGCTGCCTTCACACACTTCTCGGCATTATCCAAGATCTCCAAGTACAAGTCAAAGCAGATGGTGAATCGTTGAGCGCTGTAGGGATTAAAGGCTGTGCCATGAAGATCCGCCAGTGTTTTGATCCAGGCTTGAACCCCAAGAGCTGGGCACCGTAGGCGTGCGAGACGGAACATCTCTAGGACACGGATTGACACAGCCTGCTTGGGCTTCCATGGTGAGCAGGGGATCAAGCCCTGCCCAACCAGGCAGGAGGCGATATATGTGTCTGTACTGAGGATAGGTGCATCCACAGTATAGGTATCTGGCTATAGCATTAGAACTATTCCACTTGAAACAAAAGACCGCACCAAAAACATCGACAACCATCACCCTGAACTCGTTCTCCACCATATCGTCTGAAGGGGCCACTGGTCCCTGCGCCACGCCATGCTCTCCTTGAGCAGCAGAAAATGCCATATACGCATCTACCATTTCCTTCATCTGAGCACGGAAGCCAAGGACTCGGCGCTGAACCACATCCGACCGGTAACACGTGTCCTGACGTTTCCTAAAAATGCCCTGTTTAATGCATTTTAAAGCATAGACTAAGCGAGCCCACCATCTGGCTTTGCCATGCAGGTCGTCAGATAATGCCTGTGCCATATCCTGCATCTCCCCACCCCCATGGCTGATATCAATGGGGACGGCGCCGTCAATCACGTCCCCGTATGTGAAATCTCCATCGTCATCCTGCCATTCATCTCCCTCCTCATTGGGGATATCATGAATGGTGTTCATGGTCTTCCGGGTGCTGGCTGACCAGGCTAGCAGCTCAGGTTAGTGACACTGGTGTGGCTTTTCAAATAAAGAGCTCACCTCGTTCCTGCTCTTCTATCTCCATTTGCATCCTTTGCTGAATTTCTGTCCGTGCTTGGGTTTTCAGGACCTGTAACTTGAGACTGGTCCGCCCATTCACATCTCTGACTTTTACCGGTACTTTCACCCGTTTATTCATTGGTGCAGCACGGTGCTTTTGCTTTGAATTTGTCGACTTGGCCATGGTGTTCGAGACAGGGAGGCCATGGGGGTTTCAGACTGGCAGGTCATGAGCCCCAAAGCCACGAGGTTTCAGACAGGCAGGTCATGAGCCTCCAATGACGCCATTGAACGGAACTGCAGATCCATGGCACTGGTGGCAGCCAAACCAAGGTGCCATGGCTGCCACAAAATTGTCTGTGCACCTTTTTGCCACGGATGCCATCAGCCCATGGATGCCATCTCTGCCACTTGGTCACTTGTACAATAAAATATTGCAAAATACACAGTAAAGAGGTAGCTAGATTATGTATCCCGCCAGTATTCATCGTCTGAGTCGCCATTTTCATATGGTGACCCAGTCAATGACACAGTGTGATCATAGCTTACATTTCCACCGGCCATCTCTGAAGGATCCACCGCCAAAGCAGCGAGCACCTCACTCAGCTGCTCCACGACGTGTCTGCGGACGGCTACGGGTGTTATATCCGTGTTGGAAAAGGCCGGAAGTACGGAAAGCCGGAAAGACGGAAAGGCCGGAAGTGATACCACGTAGCGGATCGGGTACACCAACTAAGTTGGCTCAGAGACGTAGAGGACAGAAGTCAGACCATGGAGCAATGTGGAGGCAAAGCACATTAATTTTCAACTAAAGATACAGTAGAACATAATACGTATTTATACTAAATACGGAGATAAGTCTAATGCGGAAAGAAGTATGTAAAAGACAATAAGTACAGAGAAAGACAATAAGAACAATAAGAGAGAAGCATAGTTGCATAAGTCATATGTTTGATTTGGGGAACGCTCAGAAGACCTTCATTGCGAAAACCCCAAGGTTTGTGCATCAACGGAACTAGCTGAAGCAACGGAAAGTTGGTTTGGCCGTAACAACCGTAAAGACGGCCGTAGCCGGAAAGGCCGTAAACGGCCGTAAAGGAACCGGAATGGATCGGAAAGTGCATGGTCGTAACAACGGGGCTGGTGCTAGAGCTACCAGATGCAGCCTCCCCCTCTACAAAAGACCGACTCACGAGGGCAATTGCATCCTCAGGGGAGCGGCCAGCTGTGACATGCGCAGCGACCCGAGGGTCCTCCGCGGTATAGAGCGTCGCTGGCCCCCTAGTTGCTGCGGCCTGGAAATCGGCCAGTGCAGCATCCAATGAGCTGTGGATGGCCCCACTACCACGGACTGCGTAGGTTGGCGAAGGCGGGATGCTGGACGGTGCAGCTGTGGGCGGTCTTGTTGGGGTGGTAGGAGGGGTGGGGGTGCGAGGGGGCAGGGCGTCATGCTCATGCTCGCCGGCATCACAGCAAGCATGCCAGGCGGGGAGGCAGTCGTCCCAGGCCGTGAATTTGACGGCGCCGCCACGAGCCCTGCCTTCCGACGCATGCTGGGCGCTAGTCCCGAGAAGCGGATGGATGTCCAAAAAAAAAAAAAGGGAGAAAAAAATGACACACCAAGACGGATACACACCGCGCTTCGATCCAGCAGCAGGGCTGGTGACAAGATAGAAGACTTTTGCGGTGGCCCTGGTGGTGTTGGGGTCTGCATGAAAGGGTTTTGCTGGTACGCATCATTCCCGGCCTTTTTACGTTCTTGATACTCTTGGGCACGAACTGGGTCATCCTTGATCCACTGGCGATATCTAGTCTCGTACCCAACCGTCATGACATCCCATATGGGAACCCTGTCATGACGGTCTGGGCGCAAGTCAGCTCATTAGCCGTACCATCGTGCTATCAATTTTTGATGTCTTTTTACCACGGTCTCTCTGCTAACATTCAGCCTCTGCACGCACTCTCAAGGTGTACTGAGCCTCAAAAAGAATTAAATTGACTCGGTATTAGGACAGTGAACTCATTTGCATTTTCTGTTGGCTGCCTGCCATCGACTTTCATTCTTTCGAGGATATTCACTTGTTTACGTGCCAAACAATCTGCTTCAAAACTTGAGTGCATTCAGGTCTTTCACAGATTCCTAGCTAATTTCTGGTGCAAAGGTGACAAGTTTGGATTCATTTTCCAATGTTTCTATAGGACAGAGAGCCCTTGTAGGCTGAAAACTGGCAGAGAGACCGTGGTAAAAAGACATCAAAAATTGATAGCACGATGGTACGGCTAATGAGCTGACTTGCGCCCAGACCGTCATGACAGGGTTCCCATATGGGATGTCATGACGGTCGGGTACGAGACTAGGCAATATCTAGGGTTTATATGAGCAGTGTAACAGGGAAACAAGACGGCCAGATACTCTTTCATCTTGATACGAGATTTCTCCGCCAGTTCATCCTTTTTCCTGCAAAAATTTGGTCAGGCATTGAAGACTAAGGCACACCGAACTCACTTTTCACGATATCTTGCACAAGCAAGACGTCTAGCAGCAGAGGTACGTGATGGCACAGGTGGCATTTTTGGGATATTCGGGCTAAAAAGACCAATAAGACGCCCAGACATGTGCAGGGGACCAAGGAAGGACCAACATGTGAGAATCTTTCATATTTGTGAAAGTTGGAAAAAAGTGTGTCGTGGTAAGAGAAGAGAAGTGGGGTACCTATATGCAGATATGGCACATTTTGGACCGTTTCATGTACAAACACAAATCTCGATGTAGAAATTAGAAGTAATGCAACAAATATTCCTGGACCCACATATGTGTTAAAACTTCAAATTGGCTTCCTCAGATTTTTAAATTATGGCTTGAGGAAGACCCGTTATCGAGTTGTTGTGTGTCTAGAGTTGGCAATCACGGCGTCTAGGGTTGGCGATCACGACTTTTTATGGCAAGTCTGGTGGTGGCATGGGTGGCAAGATCGAGTTCATCACATTTTTTGGTGGCACTCATGGCATTCATCACAAAATTTGTGACCCCAGTGTGGCCAAGATACATGGCATTGGTGACAAAATAACTAAACGTCCAAGAAATTGCGTAGGAAACAAGTAACTCTACACCCAGCCAGCCTTCAGCTCATCCAACGTAGAAAACAAAGCAGCCCCCGCCGCAGCCCTCTCCAACCCGAGTTTACACTCCTCCTCAATCTCCTCCGCCGTCAGCGTAGCAATATAGTCCTTCTCAGATCGAAATCCACGCTCGACCCATCGGAAGAGCGCTCCTGCAGTGTATTGGGTGAATGAATACCGTGTCTCGTGCTCGGCGATCCAGGTGTTTGAGTGGAAGATGGCCGCACTCGGGATGAGGATCGTGCATCCCGGTGGGAACTCCAGGATGAGCTTGCAGTCCCAAAGAATGAGATGCCCGCCCTTCGTATAGTCAAACGTGCCGAGAGCGGTAATTGCACACCACCCGTATGTGAGGTTGGCGAAGTCGCGGTGCCCGAAGGCGCAGGTACGAGGGCCAAGGTTGAAGGTACACGCCGACCAGATGCTGTTGACGAAGGGCTGATGGAGCTTGGGGTTCTTGAGATAGAAGGAACCCATGTAGTCGATATAGAACTGGAAGAGGTGTGGCGCCCAGATGGAGAAAAGGCCTGAAGGGATGAGCATGGGCTTAAAGAGGAGGAGAAGGAACACACCTGAGCCAAATTCGGCAAGGTCAATGAAGGCAGCGTTGCTAACCAGGGCGAGAATGACGGCGGTGTTGATAATCCCGTTGACGAAGTCACCAGGCTCATCGCGACCAGTCCCGTGGGTGGCTCCCGTGGTGAGCGAGGCCCAGTTGCCATGCCGATGGTAAAGACGAGACTCAGACAGTGAAGCCTGAGCCCGTGCAATTTCCATGGCCTCCACCGCTGGGTCATGGACGTCTCACATGAAGTTGGGGGTGTCTGGAATGCCTCCGTACACGGCGCAGACGCGCTTTTCAGAGTCGACAATGGGGCGCGGATTCCTGAAGAGCGGTGAGTCCTAGAAGAAAAGGAGATGAAAAAGGAACGAAGGGCGCACCCAGCATCCTTGGGTGCTTTGACCAACGTGAACCCCAGCTTCGTTGCGTCCGGTCCAAAGAACGTCTCCAACGAGTGAACGATTCCAACTGGGTCGTGCTCCCCAGTGGCGGCGTCAGGCGGAATACCGTGGTCCTGCAGCCCGATCCAGCCTGTCGATGCAATGCGTGCTTTCCGGACCTTGAATCTTGCAGCAATAGACCCGGCTGCTGCAGCGACTTTCGTCCGACGTTGGTGTGCAGAGGGGCGAGGGTCCTGGAAGGGGTCGCCCCTGGAGAGGGAGCGTCGAGCTCCGTTGTTGGCCAAAGATGGTGGAATGCGGGAGAGAGGAGTGATCGGGGGCAGTGCCACTCTCCGGCTCAGATAAATCTTCACAGCCAATGGCTGCTGCAGCCATGGTGGCAGCCGTGGATGTCGAGAAGCCAGTGGCATGGATGGCAGAGCCTTGTGAAGCTGAAGGATGTCAGAGCCGTTTGGTGGCATTGGTGGCATGAAGCCAAAAAACCACAAAAACCTTTCATTTTTGGCGACACCGGGATTTTGAAGCACAGTGGCGGGGTTGGGGAAGGTGAAGGGAGAGTCAAAGGCTGATGTGGCAGCTAAATAGCACCACACCGAATTTCTACGTCTAAATTACTCTTTGTGCCATGGGTGCCATCTGCTGCTTTGTGCGGGCACCCTGCCATCAGTGCCACCGATCAGAACAAGCACGTGACCACGATGCGGCAATCAAAGACTTCTCCATCCACGACTCCGAGTGCCACTGCCGCCAAAGCTCAAAATACTGTCGGATTTGGAACGGTAAGTCTTGTTTGGAGCTGGGAGCAGTTATTCTGACCTGTATTTATTTTCAGATGCCCCCCAAATATCCAATAACTGGAAGGCCAGCATTGCCAATGAACAGCCCCTTGCGCAGAAGTACGCAGTCCACCGCACCTGCCCCTGCCAAATCGAAGAGGGGGGCCAAGGCCAAAGCTGCCACACCTGCTGCCCCATCTCCACCCCCGCCAGTGGCAACACTGCCAGGTTCATCTAAGACCAGGGCGTCAAAGCGCAGAGCGACCGCCAAAAAGCCAACCACCCCTGAGTCCGAGTCCGAGTCTGAGTCTGAGGAGCTCCCCCTCGACGAGCTCATGTCCATACCTGCAGGGGAGGAGGTTGATCTCAGCAGCACCCTTCCTTCTGGCACCACCAACAAGGGTGGAAATGACACGCCCGACAACTGCGCCCGATCCGTGTCTCCCACTACTGCCAACGAGGACGCCGCAGCTGACGAGGAGCGCGACGCGCACGGTGAGAACACCCTGTCTCCACCCTCCCTCCATTGTCACTAATACAGGTGCAGCGTCCGAAGGAGAGCATGTCCCATCCCCGCCCCATGAGAATGAGCATACTGCATCCCCGCATCCCGAGAACGAGCGCGCCACATCTCCGCATTCTGAGAACGAGTGCACGGTGTCCCCTCATCCTGAGAATGAGCGCGGCACGTCCCCACGTTCCGAGAATGAGTGCACCGCGTCCCTGCGTCCCGAGAACGAGCGCTCCCCACCCCCACACCCCAAGTCCCCATCCACCGCTGCCACCAAATCAGCATCCACCTCTGCCACCGAAGAACACCGCAAGTCCCCATCCCCCAGCACCACCGACAAGGGCTTGGCATCTGGCGATGGTGGGGATGCGGGTGCGGATGCGGAGCCAGACCACCAAGATGACGATGACGACAGCGGCAGCAACGAGGACAGCGACAAGGACAGCAACAAGGACGACGACAAGGATGACAGCAATAGCGACGACGACAGCGAGGAACACAACCCCAGAGGCCAGAGCTACTGTGACAGACATCCTGGGGCGCCCGTGCAGCCTCCCAAGCACCCGAGGGCTGGGAAGGGGAAGTCCACGGCAGAGCAGAACACGGCGGTGCTCAGGGGGAAAGAGATGAAGGCAGCACGCAAGATCCTCGATGAGAAGGTCGGGGAATTCGAAGACCTGCTCGAGGCTCGTGCGGCACAGCTGTCGGAGCAGCTCAACATTCCCCTTCACGAGGTGAAGCAGCGGCTTGGGCACGTCACCAGGTACACGGAGGAGCGCAAGTACAATGAGTTTCTCGGCGAAGGTCTGGAAGCGGATGAAGGAGATGAACATTGGTAAGGACCTACCTTGTTATTCGTTGAATATGCTGACCGTGAAACTATAGGGAAGCAGAAAGGAGAGCGCATCCAACTACCAGAGATGCAGAAGATTGTTCAGGCCGAGGGCGACGACGCGTGGTCTGCAGACGACCTCGTGCAGCTCAAGAAGGACTACCTTGCATACCAAGAGAGCAAGGATAAGGGCACTCGCCCTTCCAACAACTCTGCTGCCAAGGATGCGGGTGCGGTCGCCTCCAATATTACGAAGGAGGTAAGTTTTGAGTTTTCTTGTAGCACCAGTGGCACAGTGGCAGCCATGGCAGCCATGGCTAAGCTGACCTCTTTCAGATGAATCTTCTTCAGCACCGCACGGGGGCCCGGGCATTTGGTATCCTAGCCGGTGGGCATGTGAACGACACCATTTCCCCGACACTTCTCGGCGACCCCGCCAATTTCAAGTTCCTTCAGGAGGTCTACAAGATCGACCCGGTGGTTTTTTTGATGAAGTACGACAGCTGGACAAACCTGGGCGCCCAGGGCATCACTGCCGCGGCCGCTACTTCCAGCGACACCATGCCTGCCGATCTCACTGCGCGCAGGTCGGAGGTTGCAAAGATGATCGAGGGCGACCTTCGTACGTTTCTGATCGCCTCTTGATTTTACTAATTTCCTGTTTAGGCAATAAAACCAACAACCCCAACGTCAAAATGAACTACAAGGATTACGAGCGGGTCATCCAAGGCGGCCTTGGGTGGATGTTGGTCGGCTGGCCGGAGGGCGCTACTTTTGCGGCGCCCTCCAACTTCAAGGCTGGAGGCGCCGGCCACATTGTCACGCTTTGGCAGCGCCTCAAGTCTGGTGCATGCCGTTTCGATCCAACGGACCCTGCACTGCAGGACGAGATTCTAGCGAGAACCTCGGGGAAGCGATCGAGGAAGGCGAAGGGGTCGACAGCGAAGCCGAAGTCGGCTGCGGAGGAGCCAGACGCAGCGGAGACGGATGCCGACACCAATCCCGAGCCTGCTGTGGGGAAGAAGCGGAAGCGGCAGGAGGAGGACAAGGGCGAAGTGCAGGAGGGTGGTTCGGGGAAGAAGTCGGCGGGTGGGAAGAAGGCGAAGCAAGCCGAGGGGAAGGGGAAGGAGAAGGAGAAGAAGCAGAAGGGGAAGGAGGACAGTGGTGGGAAGAAACGGAAGCGGGGCCGCCGACGGCGAACAAGAGGAGCCGCTGAAGAAGAAGAAGAAGAGCAAGCCCTTTGCCCACTCAACCAGCCACAGGAGTGCCGAGTTTGTGGCCACTGACGACGATGAGCCCGAGGGAAGCACTGCCAGTGGCAACGCGGTTGCCAGTGGCAGCAGTGGCACCCGTGGCAGCAGTGGGGTCGCTGGTGGTGGCACTGGTGGCAGCACTGGCCCCGGCACCTCTAGCTGGGAAGGCATGCAGGAAAAGAGGGCAAGGGACCTCAAGGCTGCTGCAGAGGCGAAGCAGAGGATGGAGGCGGAGATCGCGGCTGACATTGCGTCGGGTAAGCTGAAGCCCAAGGTGAAGAGGAAACACCAGCCGAAGTCCGCCAAGGAGATTGACGAGGATGACTACGATGATGAAGATAGTTCTTAGTCGCCAATCTCCGCTCCACCTTCTTCTCCTCCTTGCTGCCTTCTCCTTCCGGCCGCCCGCGTTTTGTTTCCAACCCACGGACTACTACAACGCCTGCTTGGGCCTGTTGTTTTTATTTTGTTTTACATACACACATGCAAGAAATAAATGCTGTTTTCATTCCCTCTGTTTGGTGGTGGTAAGTAATCTATGGCACTGGTGGCAATGTCACTTGCAAAATTACAAGTGTTTTGGAAGTGATTGGTGGCACTGGTGGTGTGGAAGGGAGAGACGCCCGGCGTGTAGGTTCTTAATTGGGTCGGTGATCCGGTAGCCGTTAGAGTAGAATTTGTAATAAATACGGGGGAGTCAGTCCCGAGAGGTTGAGTACGAGAATGGGGGGAAATGAGTGTGTGGGTGGCGTGCAAAAGTGGCGTGAAAAGAGAGTGAGACGAGACGACGAAATATGACGATATTGGTGGCTAAACTAGCCCACAGTAGTCTGTACTAAGTGTTGGGATCGAACCCGTCGATGAATAAACGTGATAAACGCGTGATCTCACGTGCGCTTCCCACGCTCGGCCCGCGGTCATCTCCGCGCGTCCGTCGTTCCTCGCGCGCGCCGTACCCGTTGGACGCGTCGAACCAGTCCATGGTGGTCACTATGGACTTGAATAAACCTCCCCACCCTCCAGAAAGCCCCTTAGAGCCCCCTCAGTACAAGCCAGTCTAGATTGCAGCAAATGCCTTCAACCTGGTAGTCGTGGGGATCATACAGGAGAGGGCTAGCGTGCCAGAATACGTCGGGCTAGTGCGTGGCCTTCGTCAGTCTTGCATTTGAAGCCTCGGGACATGAGTTGGCGGCTGTAGTCGCGCTGTAGTCGGTGGACGCGCTGAGAATAGCCGTGGGCCGGACGTGGGAAGCGCACGTGAGATCACGTGTTTATCACGTTTATTCATCGACGGGTTCGAACCCGACACTTCGATCAGACTCTATATAAACAAAAAAATTTTCGACTATCTTAATTTTTGTTTTAATCGAGTCTGACACTGGGAGACTAAGCCCACAGGTGGTTTCACACAGTAACGATGAGGAGCTCCGCTGCTACCCTCTGGGCACATAGCCGTTCACGGGACACGAGATGGTGGTACGAGGGTAAAATGTGATGATCTGGCAGTATTTTACGATACAATAGATGAGGTAACACTAGATAGGGGTGGATGTAAGTATCAATAAAACATAGGTAAGTGCGGACTTCCACATGTCGGCCATCTGACCCTACCACAGTGGCAATGTCTCCGAAAATGATGAGGTTGCTTTTCAAGTGATTGGTGACACCAATAGCTGAATCAGCCGACCACAGGTTGTCTGATAACCTACTTGCGACACAAATGGCTACTCACCTACCTACTGATGCTGTCAAAAATCGACCCGTGGCACCTGTGGCTTAATCAACCTAACAAAATTTCCAGATCCTGTTAAAATTGACCCATGGCACACATGGCTAATCAACCCCGTCACAAATTTACTGATCCTGCTAAAATCGACCCGTGGCACGTGTGGCTATCTAACCCGGTCACAAAATTTACTGATCAAGTCAAAAATCAACCTGTGGCACGGGTGGCTAATCAACCTGGTCACAAATTTACTGATCCTGCTAAAATTGACCCGTGGCACAGGTGGCTAGTTAACCCGGTCACAAAATTACTGATCCTGCTAAAACCGACCCGTGGCACAGGTGGCTATTTAACCCAGTCACACAATTTACTGATCCTGCTAAAATTGACCCGTGGCACGGGTGGCTATTTAACCCGGTCACAAAATTTACTGACCCTGCTAAAATTGACCCGTGGCATACATGGCACTAATTGGGTCACATTTTTGGAACTGATCCGGGTCTAAAGGTTTGGTGGCAGCTATGGCACTATTTTGTCACAAAATCACGCTTTACTGACCCCCTGCCAAAACCCTTCAAAATCAGTGGCACAGGTGGCCAAAATCCCATTTTTCTCCCTGGCCACCCAACAGGTGGCCGCCATGGCAGCCCAGCCATGGCATTTCTGTGGCACACGCAGTTTGCCTATAAGTAGAGGGTAACATTGGGGGGGGAAGTTACCCTCTACTTAGAGGCGATTTGTGGTATTATCAGGTGCATTGATTAGTCACGTGTCCGTATATCCTGTCTCCAAATTGGTGGGTTCCAGCAAGGTCGTCGAGCCTACAACTTGCTGCAGTGAAGAGCCATCTCGGTAGGGAAGAACATCGACTCTGAGATGGCCCAAGCGATGGCAAAATCCTCTGTGCCGGCACAGGCTTCAAGATAACGTCAGTCGTGAAAATGGTGACCGTGCAACTTGCCTATAAGTAAACGCACATCCTATACATACCTTTTCTTTCAGAATTCCACTGACCCATCTCTGCAGGTCCTTTAGAGGGCAGAAAAGAAGCTGCACGTGGAGTGGGTGAAACCTCAACCTCATCCCCAGTACTTTGGCTCTCGCCGGCCTCGACCCCAGATATTCGCGATGGGGGAAGAAAAAGGAGTCATGCGAGAACAATAAAACATCTTGGTGTGCATAATCTCTCTGCCGCGGCCGGTCGACCTTCAATTGCAACTTGAAGTTCTTTCTTGACATTCCTCTCCAACACCACCATACCACTGGCACCTGCAAATAATTGTCGATAGGTCACCCGCGCTCTCGATTCGTGTTCATCAATTGTGGCCAAGGACCGGAATTCTCGAGCGAGCGCGCCACTGGCATTACCATCCCTGAGGACGAGCTCTTGTGCATCTTCCATTTAGGTAAGTAATCAATATCGACTGGGAGCCGTTTGGATGTTAATCGTGTGCATCAGTCTCATTCACCGCTGATGCAGCTCGAAGTTCTTGCATATCTCTCGGGTGCGCCCCATCGATCCCAAGTGTCTCCAAGACACAATGATGTGTATCCCAAGTCACCTTTCACTGTTTCATTCATCAGTATTACATCTCATTTTACCATTATTTACAACCACTGCAGCCTTTATTTCTTTTCATACTTTGACTCTCCGTACGTTGGATCGGCAATCAGTTTCTGTCGGATATACCCGAGGGTCCTTGTACGAAGGACTTCGGGTAGATCCGACAACATCGATCGCCTGTTATGTTCCGCATATAGCGGTAAAGTTGAGTTTGAGTGGTCATGTTGCGGACCTCCTTGGGATTGATAATCTTACATTTAAGGTCAGTGACATCTTGCAACAATCACACACGAGGAATGACTGATTGAGAGGTGGGCCTAATCAGTCAGCCTGAGTCAAGAGCGGATACCTCATGATGCTTTACGCTGCAGCACTGAACAACTGGATATGGAGCATGTACAGAACGAGAGCACATCGACAATACAGAACCGTTGCAAGACAATGCTCAAAAAGGCTAAATAATATCGCATAAGTGTAGCTTCTCTCATTCCCTAAGCAGACATCATCGGTTGTTGCATGGCACAGCGAGAGTCGTGATTTCCGGCCCTCAATGCCCACTGGCACTACTCTGTGTTGGAGTGCCAGTGCGTACAGACGGGACAGTATTTCGAACTTGTTTCCCCTGCCGCAAATACTCCAAATCATGCATGCTTTCTAGCCCGCTGACAGGCATTCCGAGGCTCTACGAAGCTGAAATTACTGAGTTCGGGTCCAAGACACAATTCATCCTACACGCCGGGGCTTTGTCCCTCCGGCCAACAGTGCACCAGATATCTCTGGCAGCCTTTAAATTTAGATTCACCTCAGCACAACTCGAGATTGAGTTGTTTACATATTGCCGAATCTATGCTTCTGTACCAATAGTCGCACTAGCCCTCAAGTTCCATTCCTTTAATAATTTGTCCGCCGCACGAGCCGGGGATACTCACCTTAAGGAGAATGGAATATATTGATTCTTTGTCAACGAATGCTCCTGGCACAATTCTCGTGCAATTCTCTGAGGTCCTGCGCGTCATGCAACATTGTATGGACCGTCCAGGTTTCAACGCCCGCCTTCAGCACAGGTTGGGCTGAAATCCTTGTGATCAAGCATCCCATTCTGCTGCGCGAACGCGAAATGCAGCTCATTTATCGAACAATTGGATCAATTATAACCTCTCACTCGCCTTGCAAATCCCACCAAGAATCAGGGTGGAACCTTCGGACCGAGTACATTGTTCCACCGATTGAGACCCTCCGGTTGAATTGGACCTCTAGTACAGTTATGTTCAAGGCGACATATGACCGCAACCCTGTCGAATTGAGATTCTACAAGGCGCCCTCGCGATCAGCGCAGAAAAGGGAGCGTGCCTGAAAAATGTATCTGCACCTTATTCCGGATGAACCGGCTTACTTTGTAGGAAACAACCCAAGATTTGCTACCGGAATCCTCTGGTTGAGTTAGTGTATGATAGCCCAGTGACGACGTGCCCGCTTGGAATAAAAGCTCCTCACTGCATGCTCAAAGAGCGCGATCACACTGTCCCTCTAATCCGTATGGAAGTCGAGGAGGGCGGGGAGTCCAGTTATGGCTTTGGAACGAATTTCGAGAACCTTTTGTGATCTTATTGCGGATTGTTTCGACTTCCTGCCTCAGAAACAGACAATGATTTTAGCACATAGGTCGCGCTGCACTTCCAAATAGTGCGCCAAGACTCCCGGGAACCTTACAAACATGGCTATGAACGAGTGGCAGCACACTTCGTTCTCGCTCTTGACATGGAGCTTCCATTGGGCGGAAAGTCCGCTTCCGGTCGCTGTTGTGATCACTGGTTTCAAACGAGCGGAAGCCGTCGAAACCTGACCTTGCGGGTCTTGCAAATTCTGTTGATGCCAGCAGCCTCACCCCTGGCAGTTGCATCTCATTCCATTCTGTCACTTGGGCACGCAGGCTGACAATTCTGTGGATGACAAGCTACCCCAAAATGTGAAGAACTGCCTTTCTGTTGTCAGGCACTCAGCGAGCTCTAGACTTACCTCTGATCCCGATCCCGATGTTCAGCCTTCCACAGCAATGTCCCACATTTGCGAGCTCACTCAAATTCCTACATGTTCCCGGCTCGTCCAAATCATCTGAACCCCTAGCATAAGTGGGTTATTTACCTTCGAGAACATCCTTGCCTATTCTACCGGGTCCCGAGGGTTCCGTTGAGATCCGCAACTTGCAACTCGGGAACGGACTTGCACCTGTCACACGTGTTCGGCCTTCTTGGGCCCGACCTCTGATACAAATTGTTGCAAAGTTCAACTTCAACCATCGCTATCGGCGGCTAGCATGGGTATCCTCTAATTCGGAGATTCCGACTCAAGATTATTTTAATCGGCTCACGATTGACGATTTGCTTGGCTTTGATCCCGCAGTTTTCCCTAGTAAAAATAGAAACGGGACTTCAGCTTGCTTTTGATGCAAGTGATCCAACGAGGCGCCGAGGCCAGTTGTCCACTGCGTTGCACCCAGTCTAGACATCAGTGTATATTTTTCAAGGATCACTTCCGAAAGTATTGTGCTCTCCACGTGCAGACCAATTATCGTGGGTTGTTTGACGTTACGATACCTGTCCGGATCATGCAGTCGACTTCGAGTCCCGGTCGAAATTGCGCACAGCAAAGCAAGTGCTGTTGAGAATCGTCTATCCCAGTGTCTTGTAATGGCTTTTGTCAATTTCGACGGCCCCCTAGCGCCTCGAGCTTCGGACGTTGCGAGGGTCCCGATTGTCCCAAACGGTATACCAATGCTTATACCAATGCTGTTACCGCCTGGTCTCAGTTCACGGGGATCCATCTTTTCGATCCGCTGGAAAGATGTTGACTCCATTGATGCGTCTGCGAATTGGGTTCCGTGTTCAACCCACATTGGACAGCTGGTTCCTCTCTCCAACGAGGGCACCTTTGGTCCGGAGGGCGAGTTTGCTCTGGGTCGAATCCCCTCTTCAATAGGGAAGTTATTCCCCAGGATTCTGGGGACATTGAGTCCCTCAGTCGACCCTTTCGAAGATACTGATTTTGTCAATATTCCCATTGGTGCAGCCGTGAATTATGTTCACTCCGGTATTTTTATTTGACCGGCAATTGCAACACACGATGTGCACCGCCTACTGCTCGTGGGTCAGGTCTGCTTGTCCAAACTGCAAATCTTTTGCACATATTGTTCCAAATCTATGGACCATTATTCAGCGATTCGTTTTGAATTTTGAGACTGAAACAGCGCCCCGAAGCAAATATTTCCTCAATGCCGTTGCATATCCCAACTCTTGAAAAGTGTTGGTTGCAACCACGGCTGATGAAAAATGCTCCGTTCGGAATATACTGTATGGTTCCATGGAATTGGGGCTCGTCGTTGAAGACGTCATGCAGAAGAGATTGCCCAATTCAGTTGCGGAATTTAACCGGTGCAAATGTGATGACAGGGGGTTCTTGAGTATCCGGAAGAGTACATCTAGGGGCGATACACACTGTTTACACGGGGACTAACCAACTGGATCAATATATTCCTTCCGAACAATGTGCTTTTTTTGTTGTATTCAAGGTTTTAGTGTCTACCATCCAACAACACCTTTGGACATCATTTGAGGGTGTAAGTGGTTCCACTCTATACATTTAGTTACATTTGAGTAGTTTGCGGCTAGAAATCCGCAATAAATTTTCAAGAGTTCAACTTCAGGTCGTGGCGGTGCACACGACACGTATGCAAGACTTCGGATAATCCCGAAAAATTGATGGTCGGCTGCAACGGTACAATTTCCACCCGGATACCGTGATCGGACATCATCGAAATCATATCGGCAATCATGCCAATCAATGAAAGTGAAGATAGTATGTGTCTATTTAAACACTGGGTATTACACGGGGAGGTGACTCTATTGAGTGTGTGTGGACTCTGGAGAATTCACAGGATAGCCTCAGTTGAGTACCGTATCAGTCTGGGTGATAAACAGCAGATTTCACCTGGATCTATTATTTCTGGGGGTTAACCCCGACTTCAAAAATTTGCGCTGGGGTTCAACTTAGTGAGCTTAGCCGTGGGCTGCATCAGTTCCCTTTGAACCCCTGCCCAACCTTGTGCTGCAGGAGCTGCAATAACAATAGAAACCAATTTCATTTGTTGATAGCAGAACACAAAAGTCATACATAATAATGCCTGTCCTGTATATAGTCTCCACCAGGCCAACCATGGATCTTGTGCTTGTGTATGCACGGTGCCACCGGGCGGGATATGAGTCACGTCATGTCGGCAGTGACATGCCTTCGCATCGGCGGCTGCACGGGCCACAGGGAGTCGGTCCAGTGCGGGTGCAGTGGTGCAGACAGGAGAAACAGTGCACAGGAGTGGTGCTGCACAAAATGGTAGTAGTTAAAAGGAACTCCAAATCCATCTTGTCATTGAAGAATTGACATGGTCCTTGAGCAGCTCTTGTTCTTGATCCAGACATTTTCATGCCTTGAAGTTCCGAGAATGGCCTTGCCCTGTCTTAATTCTTGCTCCTTGAAAGGTATTCAATAGTTGTAGATGCCCAGTATAAGCAGACTACAGTCTGACAATGGCAAGAGACCTTGAAGAGGCAGATGAGCCACATGCGCAGCTTAGACATGGTCAGACATAGGCATTGGGATCCCGGTTGTAAACACTGAGCAGACAGCAAAGGAAACAGACAATGCAGCAGGGAGACAACATGAAGAGAGGAAAGAAGAGGTTCAAGATGCTATCAACAGTATGTCGCAATATGACTCACTAGCTGCGGTGCACAGACCAGCTTTCTGAGGCAACTGAGGGCAGCCCAGATTATGGATTCGGGTCGGCCTGCTGCTCACTTAGACGGAGGGTTGCATGTTTCTACTCAAGGTGGGGCCATAATCTGGATTTTAACCTTGACTGAACAAAATTTCTGGGGATATCCGCATTATCATCCCTGATCTCATCCTTTTTGAGTCAACCTGGGGCGCATTTAACCTCTGGCCATGTAGTGAAAGAATTATCTCAAAGTACGAGTTATGCCATGCGAAGCATCGGCCTCCCCCCAAGTCGAATTAGCACCTTGAGACCGAAGATCCGTGACGCCTGCAGCCATATCCCTTGCGTACAGTGCATATTGTAGAACTCTGTCGGCTTGCTAAATTTACCAAAAACACGGGAACTCGGCCGTCGGAGTATACTCACAGAGACAGAAATCTGCTGCGGCCTTGAAATCGTGGGCGCAGGTTGCTTGGGCAAGCTTAGCGAAACATAACTGCGAGCCTGTGGTCCTGAGCAGAATAAAGCGATGCATTCCAGAGATAAATCCGGAAAGTACTGCACGAGAAAGAGAGGTCAGAGGCTATTCCCAGGAGGTCGCGATTCGTCGTGCCACGAGAAAAATGTGCGTTGATAGCTCGACGGGACATTCCTGCAGTGGTGTGCGGCACCGGAAGAGAACCATTCGGAACCGCTAGTTAGTCGATCCCAATTTTTGAGTAAGCTGATGGAGGCCCGCGTTATGTGTTAATGTGTAAAACTTGAACTGGGCAGCGGAGGCCAATATGCCCCTAGGACGGAACTCTTCGTACGATGTGCAGCTACCAGAAACGACTTGAAGCCAGTTCCAAGTCATTCGAGCAAATCCACTACTTGTAGATGACACGGAAGATGAGCAATTAGGGAATGCCATCAAGTAGACAAAGGCAGGGTTCAGGCTGCAAGGCCACGGGTCGGCAGGTCGAGGGCTTTGCGCGTGAATCCAGAGCTAGGGGGCATCCGATCATAACTAGGCGCACGATTGCGGTCTTTCGAGTCGGTGAAGCGGAGACGTCTGTTCTTTGTGAAAACCCGCAGAGATTAGCTATGAAGCAATGTGAGGATGCCTGCGCTGTGGAGGGGTCGTATGGCCGGCGTGTGGAAATTTGTCCACACACTGGTTTCGACTTTAAAGTGGTTTTATTTTTTATCATCAGTTACAGCATTGTTTGTAGGTAAACAGTGCCACATCATCATCTTTTGACCACGAACCACCACCAACGCGACCAGTGCAAGGCCAAGCGCCTAGAGGTTGCATCGAAGCACCTCGACCCCTCCTCTCGGAAAGTCGCCAGTGGGCAGTATCGCCACCCAAACCCCTCGAATCACGCATTACGACGCCGTCGTCTTTACACGGCATTTTCCCACTCTCATACTCTGTTTTCACACCGCTTTCGCACTCTACGGCCCGGGACCTTCGTCGATATTTTATTCCAATCATTTGCTCTACGCTTACTCGGATCACCGACCCTTTATTGAACCTACAAGCCGGGACTTTCACTCCACCACAGCGTGTTAGATTTGCGACGTTGTGGTCCGCCGAATGTAGAACACGAGGCGGAATGAACGTTGTACCCCTGAACTCGGCGGCAAGGGGAATAATTGCAAATAAAGGTGGCGGAATAGGCTCCGCCCATTGCTACGAGATGTGAGTTTGTTTACGAGTGGCGAGACAGTGGTTGGTGGCTGAGAGTGCCCAAGGTTTTAGTGGGTCTCGAGCCATCACAGCCTCCCTCCCCACCGGCCTCTGGCCGACGGGGGAGGAACAGGTAGAGCTTGAATCCCCACACTGTTGCAACTCGCAGCGTGCAGTTATGCATTCCCTTGGGCGGTGGGTGTGTTGTCACTTTCTCGTGGAGGTCCGTTTCCCTCCGTTTCTTACACAGTGCAGTGCTGGAGGCTAGCCGATTGTTGGTTGTCCAGTTACTGACCGTACTACCAAAAAAAAAAAAAAAAAAAAAGAGACAGTGGTTGGCCTGAGCATGATGAGTTCTTGAATGCTCATCGGACGGCGGGCAAAAGAGGGTGAGAATAATGTTGCCTAACACAAATTTAGGAAATGGAAGCTGAACAACCGAGGATTCGTCTCTGTGTTGAGTCTGTGATCCGAATTCAACAAGAACTATGTCGTGGAAGAGCCTCCGGTGACCGGAAAAAAATAGTAACGAGGCACAACAACAAAACTGCAGAATTGAAAACGGCGGGATATCGATTGAGCGGGACACAAAGAATGCCGCAAGCCAGCAAGGAAGGGCATAGAGTGTAGAGAGCGAGAGGAAGAACCCAGACTGGTACGGATAAATAGACCAACAAGACCACAGATTTAGAGCCAAGGATGCCCAGAATGATGTGTTCGAGTAATCACAAAACCCTAGAGAAGCCCTAGTTGAATTACTGAAACGAGCAAAGCGTTTGAGACGCTGAGGTAGGCACATAATTTGGGAATCACAGCAGGCCTGAATTGGGCGTACTTGACAACCGATGACGACTGTGCAAGAGCATTTGCTGGCCAGCCTAACACAAAAGCACAGGGAAGAAGATTGAAAGGTAAACGAGGATAGACTGTGAGACGATTAACTCCGAAGAAGGAACATTCGGGAAAAAACAGTTAGCTATGGCCTGCTACGGCTGCTATGTGGTGCTACAGTAGCACCCCATAGTGCTTGTAGATGGCCGTAGCCGACCGATTTTTTCCTGATGAAAAGAAGGAACGAGAAGAGGAACTGGGACAGTTTGGGCGTGGTATCGGAGTGAGTGACCAACAGGGACGATAGCAACAGAGCCCAAAGTTACCATATAGAGTCGGTGAATGAACCAGACACCGGGCCCAGAGACCCGCCTCAGATACTGAACCAAAGGAAGACGTTCGGGACAAGACGGAACGGTGCACGTGCCTTGCTGTCATCGCGCTTGTGCCGTTTCCTAATTGGGTATTTGCTCCTGCCACCACATTCGCAATCTGCTGCTGGTTCTCCTTCGCAAGTAACCTAACAATCTCAATATCAGTCACCATCCCGCGGAAATTACCATTGCTTGGCGCTCTCTCAAACCCCTGGTCTGACTCTATGTTCGCAACGCAAGCAAAGGATCTCAGTCCATACGACCTGTTTCGCTTGTTTGCCCACCTTCAGAGGCTAAGAACCATAGTTTTTAGCTCCATTTGGCGGTAAATTTTTGATTTACTGAAAAGCATGAACTCAACTTCAACTTCTAGGGGAAAAGAAGAAGTTTCTTATCTCAATACCTCTGTTTAGAAAATTTTGGTTCGCCAATCCCGTCCTGTTGCCCGTGACAGCCGTGCCGTCGTCTGTCCCGTTCCGTGGAGACTTTAACTTACCTCGCGACGGGACGGTCACGGGACGGAGTTGCCCGTTGCACTCCCGTCGAGATGACGGCCGTGCCCGTGATGGGCACGGTGAACAGCCCTAAGTCGACGACAATCTATTCTTCCTTCAACTCAAGAGGAGACGACACCAATGGCATTCTGACGAACATGTGTCTTCGAGTACCTTCCTTTATGCTCTGACCTGATTTCTGACAGAATCAGGATACCCACAATCCATATGACTAGCAAATCAAGTCGTTACAATTCCGCACAATTGCTACACTTACGGCTCAGAAGGTCTGGCACCATGCAACACACAGCAACATGGACATAGGAGTACGGTCCGCATCTCAAAGCGTCTCAATGATCGTGAGCAACAATTCGACAGTTCAACAGACATCCTGATCACCCCCTTCGTGCTGTTGCCTGCCACTAACGATTACACGGCTCCATCCGAACTCGTGACCCTCAGTGAAAGTCTGCTCGAGGTGTCCTTCTTCGGGATCCATTTGCAGGTGCTCAAGTGGGTCGGGCCTTCCTTGCTCTTGAGCTTCCACATCGACCTCAACAACGATGTGGTCTTTGTTCCTATAATGGATGTTAACGCCACGGAACCCGCTTCTTCGTCTGGGATAATTGCCACGCAGGGGCTTCTAAAGGGTGAAACCAATGTTGACTTCTGCATGTTGACTTCTGCGCGTTCTCGGGCCGGGGCTGCGCGCAGATACCTGGTGACAATGGTTTCAAGCTCATGCCCATGGAGTATCTGACGCCACCCATAGTTGTACCCATATATATATGTACCCGGCCCTGGCTGCGGGGTAAATAGATATATATCCAATGGTTGGCAGATCAGCCAAGCACCGTAATATAGATATGTACCTGATCCATATATGTTTGTCTGCTGTAAAAACAGAGGCGGCTTCGGGGATCGAACCAAAAGTCTTCAGGTGATCTTATCATATACCATAACCATCAATTGTTACCACTAGACCACAATAGCATAGAAAGCAGAAGTACCCAAGGGCTAGGTTCATCACGAAAACACGTAATAAGCCTTGCAGCCACCCTGTACGGCCCGCATAGGGCTTGGTTAGGGGTTAGGGTAGTTAAGGTTTGGGTTAGAGGTTTGGGTTAAAGGTTAGTGCCTTCCTCCCAGGTATATTTATTTTATTTGGTTAGGGGTTAGGGTTGTTTAGAATTAATTAAAAGTTTTTCAACACTCTAAAACACATAATAAACAGTGACAAACACTTTTTGAAGACCTAGGGCAGCTTGCCTGCCCTAGGTGTGGGTATAAGCAGCCCAAGGTAGGGTAAGGCTAGCCTTACCCTAGCTGGTAACACAATAGGACATGCATGGTCCCTTTGGTGTAGTGGTTGTAGGCTCTGGTTGGTTTATGATTTCCCAGTGGTCTGTCGTTCAATCCTTGTTTTGGCCCAATAATCCTTCTTTTAGCCCAATATTCTTAGCCCTAAGTACATATATATATATGCAGCAGCTGGCAGGCTTACTGGCAATAGGATATATATCTATGTACCCCTCTGCCACGGCAGGGCACATTGATATAAAGGTACAGCTACACCTCCTTACGCCCAGACCAAGCTAGGTACTACAACCGGTGCGTTAGATAAGTACCGCATTCGAAATATGACCAGTTCTTGAATGAATTGTTTTAATCTTTTGTCTGAATTAAGAGGATGACTAAATGGTGTTGCTTGAATGCAGTGTCCATTCTCGTTTTTTTCCTCACCCGCCGCATGATTGACTCGGGAAAATTGTTTGTTTCGCAGCAGATGCTAATTTCTATTTACCTCTGCTTTGGCAAGACCAGCTCTCTCGTCTGCCGTAAAACTTCTGCATTCGCACCAAGAATGTCCCAACACTGGATGATCTTTATTTCTGGCTCGAAACCCGTGAACCGCATTATTGTGACTCGACATCCTATTGCATCTTCGCACCTCAACTCCGCTCGGGTATCAGACCTCCATTCCTCGCGTCCATCACTTGTCCATCCCTTTCCTAATTCGTCTTTATTCGCTTATTCGAGCGCCACCCTCCAAAAGCAGTCTGATGGTTTTTTCCCTTGTAGACGCTCTATCCGATCTTTGCAACGCGGCGCGGAATGGTTCAACGACTGCATGTTGCGAAGCACCGCGACCCAAGAGCTCCTTCACAATTACCTCACTGCTTGCTGAGGCTGCCCTCAGAGGAGTCCCACACAACCCTATTGCATTGATGTCGGCTCCATACCCAATGAAAAGTGAGATTGAGCTGGTGCAGGCCATGGTTCCCTCCAAATGAGTGTGTATGCTGTCTTTTGCCGCACCATTCTTGACTCATGCCATGAGCCTCCTCATATGGGATCCTACATGCACGGATATCTCTCATGCGAAATTGACGGGATCATATACCTGTTCGCATATAAGACAGGTGGAAGTCTCTAGTCCCTTCTGGTTGATGATTGTGACAGTCTCCCTCTGGGATATCTATTTCCCGAAGGGTTGCTTCATTGGCGTGGATGAACGAATTGATCTCTATGAATGACATTGAGGTGAAGTTGTTGCTGACACTGATGTCTGAAACCGAGAAAAAATTGTTGACCCTAGATGTGTGGAAGGCAGGTGCTTGGACGTGAGCCACCCATCGGCTTTCATCCGCATACTAAGTGAACTTGAAAACCTGAATCAGGAGGACGACTTTGTTACTGGCAGCAGAAAACATGAAGCACATCAAACGTAAAAATAGCAACTAGATGTTCCAAACAAAAACGGTGGTTGGTTGACTTAGACAGTTCCCCATGGAGTATCTTAGCTATTCATCCCTTCTTGTCCGCTACCGCCATGTCTGCTCTTTGAGGCTGCCAGTCCTGGTGTCTCCAACATATGTGGAACACGTGACAATGAAAACTATGGATGTATGAAAATTGCATTCCCTAAAGAACAAGCACTATAGTTTATATTACCAAAAATACATATAAACAGGCTACACATCAAGGATGCCCCAGAGTCGCCACCAAATAAGCTATATACGTGTTTAAAGAAAAATGTAAAATGGAAACACAACGGATTCGAACCGGCCCAATCTCTATGGATTACATAATCACTAAATTCGTTAGATTGGGCTGTAATCTAACGGACACAACCACTATTTCATTACCTCGGATACACATACTGATAAATGTATCACCAACTCAGAAATCTGGTTCCCGATTGATGGACGAGTACATAAAGTACTCGTACCTCACCTCGGAGTTGTGGAGCATGGAAATCAAGCCCATAACAAGTGAGGGTAGGTAATGGATCAGCGTGGAATAGAGGGCTAGCACTCAGTAGATAAATGGTTGGAATAGGGTAGTGTTGATTGATGTGCTCAGAACCTATATAAGAAACACACAAATAACCCCACTTAACTCGTAGTCGATGTAGAAACAGTCCCGAGGCTGTCAGAAACAACCAACAAACAAATCAAACGGCAATATCTGCACGTTTCCAAGATCCCGACGAGTTACAGCCCCTAGTACAGGGCCTTGTAAAGGTTGTAGGGAGAGGTTTCATGTCTCAGTGAGAGATGGACGAGCAAGGTGCGAGTAAACGTGTTTCTGGACACAGTGAAACATTGTTTCCAAGATAGATTTATAGCACCTGATAATACCACAAATCGCCTCTAACTAGAGGGTACCATCCCCCCCCAATGGTACCCACTAGTTATAGGCAAACTGCCTGTGCCACAGAAATGCCATGGCAGGGGTGCCATGGCAGCCACCCAATGGGTGGCCAGGGAGAAAAATGGGATTTTGGCCACCTGTGCCACTGATTTTGAAGGGTTTTGGCAGGGGGTCAGTAAAGTGTGATTTTGTGACAAAATAGTGCCATAGCTGCCACCAAAGCTTTAGACCCGGATCAGTTCCAAAAATGTGACCCAATTAGTGCCATGTATGCCACGGGTCAATTTTAGCAGGGTCAGTAAATTTTGTGACCAGGTTAAATAGCCACCGGTGCCACGGGTCAATTTTAGCAGGATCAGTAAATTTGTGACTGGGTTAAATAGCCACCCGTGCCACGGGTCTGTTTTAGCAGGATCAGTAAATTTTGTGACCGGGCTAAATAGCCACGTATGCCGCGGGTCAATTTTTGCAGGATCAGTAAATTTGTGACCAGGTGATTAGCCACCTGTGCCACAGGTTGATTTTCCACAGGATCAGTAAATTTTGTGACCGGGTCAAATAGCCACGCGTGCCACGGGTCGATTTTAGCAGGATCAGTAAATTTGTGACGGGGTTGATTAGCCACGCATGCCATGGGTCGATTTTAACAGGATCTAGAAATTTTGTTTGGTTGATTAGCTACGGGTGCCACGGGTCGATTTTTGACAGCACCAGTAGGTAGGTGAGTAGCCATTTGTGTCGCAGGTGGGTTATCAGGCAACTTGTGGTCAGCTGATTTCGCTATTGGCGTCACCGATCACTTGAAAAGCAACCTCATCATTTTCGGGGACATTGCCACCAGTGCCACCAAACACTTCCAAAACACTTGTAATTTTGCAAGTGACATTGCCACCAGTGCCACAGATTACTTACCACCACCAAACAGAGAGAACGAAAACAGCATTTATTTCGTGCGCATGTGTATGTAAAACAAAATAAAAACAACAGGCCCAAGCAGGCGTTGTAGTAGTATGCGGGTTTTAAAAAAAAATGCGGGTGGCCGGAAGGAGAAGGCAGCAAGGAGGACAGGAAGGTGAAGCGGAGATTGGCAACTATGAACTATCTTCGTTATTGTAGTCGTCCTCATCAATCTCCTTGGCAGACTTCGGCTGGCGCTTCTTCTTCGCCTTGGGCTTTATCTTACCTGACGCAATGTCAGCTGCGATGTCCGCCTCCATCCTCTGCTTCGCCTCGGCAGCAGCCTTGAGGTCCTTTGCCCTCTTTTCCTGCATGCAATCCCAGCTAGAGGTGCCGGGGCCAGTGCTGCCACCAGCGACCGCATTGCCACCAGTGCCACCACCAGCGACCCCACTGCTGCCACCAGCGACCGCGTTGCCACCGGCAGTGGTTCCCTCAGGCTCGTCGTCGTCAGTGGCCACAAACTCGGCACTCCTGCTGTGGCTGGTTGAGTGGGCGAAGGGCTTGCGCTTCTTCTTCTTCGGCGGCTTCTCTTGTTCGCCGTTGGCACCCCGCTTCCGCTTCTTCCCACTGCTGTCCTCCTTCCCCTTCTGCTTCTTCTCCTTCGTCTTCTCCTTCTCCTTCCCCTTCCCCTCGGCTTGCTTTGCCTTCTTCCCACCCGCCGACTTCTTCCCCGAACCGCCCTCCTGCACTTCGCCCTTGTCCTCCTCCTGCTGTTTCCGCTTCTTCCCCGCAGCAGGCTCGGGATCAGTGTCGGCATCCGTCTCCGCTGCATCTGGCTCCTCCGAGGCTGACTTTGGCTTCACTTTTGACCCCTTCGCCTTCGATCATTCCCGGCCTTTTTACGTTCTTGGTACTCTTGGGCATGAACTGGGTCATCCTGGATCCTCTGGCGATATCTAAGGTTTATATGAGCAGCGTAACAAGGCAACAAGACGGCCAGATACTCTTTCATCTTGATACGAGATTTCTCTGCCAGTTCTTCCTTTTTCCTGCCACAGGGAGGATAACCAATTATTTACTGGCCAAACATGTGAAAAACATCGAGAACCAATTTGCAATTCCCTCCACATGTTTAAGGGGGCCACATTCTGAAAAACTTTTAAAATGTTTTTCACATGATGATCAGTGTGGCATCATGAACACGATTAAAATATGTTATTACTATGGGTTGGATGTCATTTAGCAAGGCTTTCACATATGTTCTCCACGTGTGGCTAAATAACACTGGATGAAGATTCAAAATGTGTGCTGAATGCTGCGCAAGCCTAAACACAAAAAACATTCAAAAAAGAGCTGCATATGATTTTCATGTGTCTTGCATATGTTTCATGATGTGTACCACATATATTCATTGTTGGTGACGGAGCCATATTGTGAAAACTCTTGAATAACATTTATAATTCTGTTTAGCATATGTGGTGATCATACATATGGGGAACATCTAAATGTGTTTCTCATTACAACCACATGTAATCCGTGTAGGTCTTGTCTGTGTTTCATAGATGTTTTGCATGTATTCAGGATGTTTGCACTGGGAAAAGATAGGGAAAATCTGAAGAGGGTTCAAAATGTTTTTTGAATGTGTGGTCATGCAAAATGCAAAAAAGGTTTTGAATGGGCATTCGAGGGGTGATGCATGTGTGTTAGATGTGTTTCTATATGCATGTTGAATGTGTAACCTGGAAAGAGGGAAGATGCATGTTAAATGCATTCAACATGGAGGACAGCAGAATATGGAAAACATATTGTGACCACGTCACATAATTTGTTTCGAGCGATGTACATGATTTACAACAAGTAATGGATTGAACAAGAAGGAGAATACATTTTAAATGATCACTATGCTCATGTGTACATATGCTGAACACATCTCCTGTGAAGAGGAACTGGCACTATGGTAATCAGTTGCAAATCAGCCCTGTTTGGAAATTGTGCTTCCCACATTTAGTTTGCTTTGCAGAAATGATTAGGGACTTTGAACGTGTCTTCCCCTGGTATAGGATCCATCCTGATTGGCAGGTCAGCAAAGATCACTCTTTTTGGGGGTCAGGAGAACAGATTGTCTTGTATCATGCTGAAAATCTGTTTGACAGTGGTGTGGGTCAATGTGTGGGTCAAATTGAGTCAGAGCAGTGTATTGGAGCATGTGTGATCCCAATCTGAGGCCCTGAGTCCAGCACCAAAGGTTCCCCGGGAGGAATCAACCAATTCGAAATTGCCAGGCATGTGCAAAATATTTCGCCGGAATGGCCACATGCCATCACAGCGCAATGTATGACACAAAGTAATTCAGATCAGTTTGGTAGACCATGTCTGATCCCAATCTGAGGCCCTGAGTCCAGCGCTAAAGGTTTTGTGGAAGGAATCCATTGATTCAAAATTGCTGGACTCTTGCGAAATATTTCACCAAAATGGCTACATCCATCACAACAGAATGTGGGACCCAGACTGAGTCACATCAGGGTGGTGGAGCATGTCTGATCCCGATCTGAGGCCCTGAATCGAGTGCCAAAGGTTTCATGAAGGGAATCCACCAAATCAAAATTGCTGGACTCTTGCGAAATATAGCGCAGCAATGACCACATGCCATGACAACACAATGTGTGACTTAAACTGAGTCAGATCAGTGTGGTGGATCGAGTCCTATCCCAATGTGAGGCCCCGAGCCCACTGCTGAAGCCTCACCAGAAGGAATCAACCAATCTGAAATTGCCCGAATCCAAAATGAGCAGATTCTTGCAAAATATATCACTGGAATGGCCACATGCCATCAATGTGTGACTCAAATGGAGTGAGATCAAATTGGGATCAGACATGCTCCACCACGCTGATCTGACTCGGTTTGGGTCACACATTGTCCTGTGATAGCATGTGGCCATTCCTGTGAAATATTTAACCAGGGCCTGGCAATTTTGAATTGGTTGATTCCTTCCACGGAATGTTTGGCGCTGTGCTCAGGGCCCTAAATTGGGATCAGACATACTCCAGCACACTGATCTAACTCAGTTTGGGTCACACATTGTGCCGTGATGGCATGTGGCCATTCCTGCCAAATATTTGGCCAGGGCCTGGCAATTTCAAATTGGTCGATTCCTTTTGCCGAGGCTTCAGCACTGGGATCATGGCCTCAAATGGGGATCAGACATGCTCCACCACACTGATTCGCCTGAATTTGGGTCACACATTGTGCCGTAATGGCATGTGGCCATTCCTGCGAAATATTTGGCCAGGGCCTGGCAATTTTGAATATGTTTGATTCCTTTCAATTCCTTTTACCAAGGCTTCAGCACTGGGACCCGGGCCTCAAATTGGGATCAGGCATGCTTGAACACACTGGCCTGACCCAATTTGGGTAACACAGTGTGCCGTGATCGCATGTGGCCATTCCTGCCAAATATTTGGTCATGGCCTGGCAATTTCAAAATGGTCAATTCCTTGCACTGAGGCTTTAGCACTGGGATCAGGGCCTCAAATTGGGATCAGGCATGCTTGACCACATTGACCTGACCGAATTTGGGTAACACATTGTGCCGTGATCGCATGTGGCGATTCCTGCCAAATATTTGGCTATGGCCTAGCAATTTTGAAATGGTCAATTCCTTGCATAGAGGCTTCAGCACTGGGAACAGGGCCTCAAATTCTGATCAGACATGCTCCACTTCATTGATCCGACCCAATTTGGGTCACATATTGTGCCTTGATGGCATGTGGCCATCCCTGCACAATATTTCGCCATGGCTTGGCCATTTCGAAATGGGCAATTCCTTTCTTTGAAGCTTCGGCACTAGGATCGGGGTCCCAAATTGGGATCAGAAATGCTCCACCATACTGATCAGACCCAATTTGAGTCACACCTTGTGCCGCGATGCCATGTGGCCATTCCTACGAAATATTTGGCCAGAGCCTGGCAATTTCGAAATGTTCAATTCCTTGCGCCGAGGCTTCAGCATTGAGATCCGGGCATGAAATTGGGATCAGACATGGTCCACCACACCGATCCGACCCAATTTGGATCACACCATGTGCCATGATGGTATGTGACCAGTCCTGCGAAATATTTGGCCAGGGTGTCATGAATCGTCTGGATTCTACTTTTTCGCGCAACGTGTCCATACGGATACAGACACATCTTAGCGGCACGGGACTCTCATGACACCACCACGTGACCTTCTCACGGTTGAAACCCGGCCTCGGATTCTAAAGCCGCAGACTCGGGGAGTCTGCGCCACGGGATACAGAAGACGTTAGGGACTAGGAACCCGTGCAGACGGATCTAGTCCCCGGACGCACCCACAAGCTGACACAAAAGCATATACGAAGTACAGGAGTGGTTGCAAACCCGATCGGGGTTTGAACCACTGGATACGATGACACTTGGGACTAGGAAACCCGAGCGTCAGGTCTCCTAGGTCCACCAACGCTACGGAAACCAACACAGAGGAGTCCAGGAGTATCAGCATTAAGGCTCCTTAATGCTGCGGTACAGGAATTGATCGTGATTGACCGCGATCGCTTTAATTTATTAGAAGCCTATATAAACACGGTAGAATCTCCATGTACAGTAGATTCTACCTCGTCTAAACTCAGGCTTCTACCTTGGCTTGACATAGGCATTGTCTCCACCCTGCCCCGCTTCCTTCGCATCCTACTGCAGGTTGTATCCACGCCCCGGGTTGTATACCTGAGTGGATATCACACCCTCTTTGACTTGTTCCAGGTTCCGCCTCGCATCCCGACCTACGACATACGACCTCCTAGGGAGGACGTCGTACGACTGGTCCTGCTGCTCGGGGAACACGCGAGCTACTAAGCGTCTATCGGGTTTATCGCGGTTGGGGTTCTCGCCGGGTTACTCGCTGTTTAGCCGACCCAGAGGCCGTTGCTGACACAGGGCCTGGTGATTGTGAAATGGCGGATACCTTTTGCCGAGGTTCTGCACTGGTATCAAGTCCGCAAATTAGGATCAGACATGCTCAACCACACTGATCCGACACAATTTGAAGGCACACATTGTGCCATGATGGCATGTGGCCATTCCTGCCAAATATTTGGCCAGGGCCTGACAATTTCAAAATGGTTGATTCCTTACTCTGAGGCTTCAGCACTGGGATCATGGCCTCACATTGGAATCAGACATGTTCCACCACACTGAGCTGGCACAATTTGAGGCACACTGTGCGATGAATGCATGTGGCCATTCCTGCAAAATATTTGACCATGACCTGGCAATTTTGAAATGGTTGATTCCTTCTGCCAAGGCTTCAGCACTGGGATCAGGACCCCAAATTGGGATCAGACATGCTCCACCACACTGATCTGACTCAATTTGGGTCACACATTGTGCTGTGACAGCATGTGGCCATTCCTGCAAAATATTTCGGCAGGGCCTGGCAATTTGAATATGGTCGATTCATTTCAATTCGTTCTGCCGAGGCCTCAGCACTGGGATCAGGGCCCCAAATTTGGGTCAGAAATGCTCCACCACACTGATCTGACCCAATTTGGGTCACACATTGTGCCATGGCCATTCCTGCCAAATATTTGGCCAGGGCCAGGCAATTTTGAAATGGTCAATTCCCTTTGCCCAGGCTTCAGCACTGAGATCAGGGCCCCAAATTGGGATCAGACATGTGCAACCACGCGGATCTGACCGAATTTGGGTCACACATTGTGCTGTGATGGCATGTGGCCATTCCTGCCAAATATTTGGCCAAGCCTGGCAATTTCAAAATGGTTGATTCCTTGCGCTGAGGCTTCAGCACTGGGATCGGGGCCACAAATTGGGATCAGACATGCTTCACCAAACTGATCCGACCCAATTTCTGTCACACATTGTGCCATGATGGCATGTGGTCATTCCTCCGAAATATTTGGCCAGGGCCTGGGAATTTCGAAATGGTTGATCCCTTTCGGTGAGGCTTCAGCACTGGGATCAGGCCCTCAAATTGGGATCAGACATGTTCCACCGCACTGATCTGACCCAATTTGAGGCACACATTGTGCCATGATGGCATGTGGCCATTCCTGCCAAATATTTGGCCGGGGGCCGGCAATTTCGAAATGGTCGATTCCTTTTGCCACGACCTCAGAACTGGGATCATGGCCTCAAATTGGGATCAGAGATGCTCCACCACACTGATCTGACTCAGTTTGGGTCACATATTGTGCCATGATGGCATGTGGCCCTTCCTGCGAGATATTTGGCCAGGGCCTGGCAATTTCGAAGATGTTCAATTCCTTTCAATTCCTTTCGCTGAGGCTTCAGCACTGGGATCATGGCCCAAATTGGGCCCATACATGCTCCCCCACACTGTTCAACCGTGAGAAGGTCACGTGGTGGTGTCATGAGAGTCCCGTGCCGCTAAGATGCGTCTGTATCCGTATGGACGCGTTGCGCGAAAAAGTAGAATCCAGACGATTCATGACACCCTGGCCAAATATTTCGCAGGACTGGTCACATACCATCATGGCACACGGTGTGATCCAAATTGGGTCGGATCGGTGTGGTGGACCATGTCTGATCCCAATTTGATGCCCGGATCTCAATGCTGAAGCCTCGGCGCAAGGAATTGAACATTTCGAAATTGCCAGGCTCTGGCCAAATATTTCGTAGGAATGGCCACATGGCATCGCGGCACAAGGTGTGACTCAAATTGGGTCTGATCAGTATGGTGGAGCATTTCTGATCCCAATTTGGGACCCCGATCCTAGTGCCGAAGCTTCAAAGAAAGGAATTGCCCATTTCGAAATGGCCAAGCCATGGCGAAATATTGTGCAGGGATGGCCACATGCCATCAAGGCACAATATGTGACCCAAATTGGGTCGGATCAATGAAGTGGAGCATGTCTGATCAGAATTTGAGGCCCTGTTCCCAGTGCTGAAGCCTCTATGCAAGGAATTGACCATTTCAAAATTGCTAGGCCATAGCCAAATATTTGGCAGGAATCGCCACATGCGATCACGGCACAATGTGTTACCCAAATTCGGTCAGGTCAATGTGGTCAAGCATGCCTGATCCCAATTTGAGGCCCTGATCCCAGTGCTAAAGCCTCAGTGCAAGGAATTGACCATTTTGAAATTGCCAGGCCATGACCAAATATTTGGCAGGAATGGCCACATGCGATCACGGCACACTGTGTTACCCAAATTGGGTCAGGCCAGTGTGTTCAAGCATGCCTGATCCCAATTTGAGGCCCGGGTCCCAGTGCTGAAGCCTTGGTAAAAGGAATTGAAAGGAATCAAACATATTCAAAATTGCCAGGCCCTGGCCAAATATTTCGCAGGAATGGCCACATGCCATTACGGCACAATGTGTGACCCAAATTCAGGCGAATCAGTGTGGTGGAGCATGTCTGATCCCCATTTGAGGCCATGATCCCAGTGCTGAAGCCTCGGCAAAAGGAATCGACCAATTTGAAATTGCCAGGCCCTGGCCAAATATTTGGCAGGAATGGCCACATGCCATCACGGCACAATGTGTGACCCAAACTGAGTTAGATCAGTGTGCTGGAGTATGTCTGATCCCAATTTAGGGCCCTGAGCACAGCGCCAAACATTCCGTGGAAGGAATCAACCAATTCAAAATTGCCAGGCCCTGGTTAAATATTTCACAGGAATGGCCACATGCTATCACAGGACAATGTGTGACCCAAACCGAGTCAGATCAGCGTGGTGGAGCATGTCTGATCCCAATTTGATCTCACTCCATTTGAGTCACACATTGATGGCATGTGGCCATTCCAGTGATATATTTTGCAAGAATCTGCTCATTTTGGATTCGGGCAATTTCAGATTGGTTGATTCCTTCTGGTGAGGCTTCAGCAGTGGGCTCGGGGCCTCACATTGGGATAGGACTCGATCCACCACACTGATCTGACTCAGTTTAAGTCACACATTGTGTTGTCATGGCATGTGGTCATTGCTGCGCTATATTTCGCAAGAGTCCAGCAATTTTGATTTGGTGGATTCCCTTCATGAAACCTTTGGCACTCGATTCAGGGCCTCAGATCGGGATCAGACATGCTCCACCACCCTGATGTGACTCAGTCTGGGTCCCACATTCTGTTGTGATGGATGTAGCCATTTTGGTGAAATATTTCGCAAGAGTCCAGCAATTTTGAATCAATGGATTCCTTCCACAAAACCTTTAGCGCTGGACTCAGGGCCTCAGATTGGGATCAGACATGGTCTACCAAACTGATCTGAATTACTTTGTGTCATACATTGCGCTGTGATGGCATGTGGCCATTCCGGCGAAATATTTTGCACATGCCTGGCAATTTCGAATTGGTTGATTCCTCCCGGGGAACCTTTGGTGCTGGACTCAGGGCCTCAGATTGGGATCACACATGCTCCAATACACTGCTCTGACTCAATTTGACCCACACATTGACCCACACCACTGTCAAACAGATTTTCAGCATGATACAAGACAATCTGTTCTCCTGACCCCCAAAAAGAGTGATCTTTGCTGACCTGCCAATCAGGATGGATCCTATACCAGGGGAAGACACGTTCAAAGTCCCTAATCATTTCTGCAAAGCAAACTAAATGTGGGAAGCACAATTTCCAAACAGGGCTGATTTGCAACTGATTACCATAGTGCCAGTTCCTCTTCACAGGAGATGTGTTCAGCATATGTACACATGAGCATAGTGATCATTTAAAATGTATTCTCCTTCTTGTTCAATCCATTACTTGTTGTAAATCATGTACATCGCTCGAAACAAATTATGTGACGTGGTCACAATATGTTTTCCATATTCTGCTGTCCTCCATGTTGAATGCATTTAACATGCATCTTCCCTCTTTCCAGGTTACACATTCAACATGCATATAGAAACACATCTAACACACATGCATCACCCCTCGAATGCCCATTCAAAACCTTTTTTGCATTTTGCATGACCACACATTCAAAAAACATTTTGAACCCTCTTCAGATTTTCCCTATCTTTTCCCAGTGCAAACATCCTGAATACATGCAAAACATCTATGAAACACAGACAAGACCTACACGGATTACATGTGGTTGTAATGAGAAACACATTTTAGATGTTCCCCATATGTATGATCACCACATATGCTAAACAGAATTATAAATGTTATTCAAGAGTTTTCACAATATGGCTCCGTCACCAACAATGAATATATGTGGTACACATCATGAAACATATGCAAGACACATGAAAATCATATGCAGCTCTTTTTTTGAATGTTTTTTGTGTTTAGGCTTGTGCAGCATTCAGCACACATTTTGAATCTTCATCCAGTGTTATTTAGCCACACGTGGAGAACATATGTGAAAGCCTTGCTAAATGACATCCAACCCATAGTAATAACATATTTTAATCGTGTTCATGATGCCACACTGATCATCATGTGAAAAACATTTTAAAAGTTTTTCAGAATGTGGCCCCCTTAAACATGTGGAGGGAATTGCAAATTGGTTCTCGATGTTTTTCACATGTTTGGCCAGTAAATAATTGGTTATCCTCCCTGTGTGCGAAAATTTAGTCAGGCATTGAAGATTAAGGCATACCAAACTCACTTTTCACGATATCTTGCACAAGCAAGACGTCTAGCAGCAGGGGTACGTGATGGCACAGGTGGCATTTTTGGGACATTCAGGCTTTCTGAAGGGCTAAAAAGACGAATAAGACGCCCAGACATGTGCAGGGGACCAAGGAAGGACCAACATGTGAGAATCTTTCATATTTGTGAAAGTTGGAAAAAAGTGTGTCGTGGTAAGAGAAGAGAAGTGGGGTACCTATATGCAGATATGGCACATTTTGGACCGTTTCATGTACAAACACAAATCTCGATGTAGAAATTGGAAGTAATGCAACAAATATTCCTGGACTCACGTATGTGTTAAAACTTCAAATTGGCTTCCTCAGATTTTTAATTTATGGCTTGAGGAAGACCCGTTATCGAGTTGTTGTGTGTCTAGAGTTGGCGATCACCTGTCTAGAGTTGGCGATCACGACATTTTATGGCAAGTCCGGTGGTGGCATGGGTGGCATGATCAAGTTCATCACATTTTTCGGTGGCACTCATGGCATTCATCACAAAATTTGTGACCTCAGTGTGGTCAAGATACATGGCATTGGTGGCAAAATAAGTAAACATCCAAGAAATTGCGCAGGAAACAAGTAATTCTACACCCAGCCAGCCTTCAGCTCATCCAACGTAGAAAACAAAGCAGCCCCCGCCGCAGCCCTCTCCAACCCGAGTTTGCGCTCCTCCTCAATCTCCTCCGCCGTCAGCGTAGCAATATAGTCTTTCTCAGATCGAACTCCACGCTCGACCCATCGGAAGAGCGCTCCCGCGGTGTATTGGGTGAACGAATACCGTGTCTCATGCTCGGCAATCCGGGTGTTTGAGTGGAAGATGGCCGCGCTCGGGATGAGAATCGTGCATCCTGGTGGGAACTCCAGGATGAGCTTGCAGTCCCAAAGAATGAGATGGCCGCCCTTTGTATAGTCGAACGTGCTGAGAGCGGTAATTGCACACCACCCATATGCGAGGTTGGCGAAGTCACGGTGCCCGAAGGCGCAGGTACGAGGGCCGAGGTTGAAGGTACACGCCGACCAGATGCTGTTGACGAAGGGCCGCTGGAGCTTAGGGTTCTTGAGATAGAAGGAACCCATGTAGTCGATATAGAACTGGAAGAGGTGCGGTGCCCAGATGGAGAAAAGGCCTGAAGGGATGAGCATGGGCTTAAAGAGGAGGAGAGGGAACACACGCGAGGCAAATTTGGCAAGGTCAATGAAGGCGGCATTGCTAACCAGGGCGAGAATGACGGCGGTGTTGATAATCCCGTTGACGAAGTCACCGGGCTCATTGCGACCAGTCCCGTGGGTGGCTCCCGTGGTGAGCGAGGCCCAGTTGCCACGCCGATGGTAAAGACGAGACTCAGACAGTGAAGCCTGAGCCCGTGCAATTTCCATGGCCTCCACCGGGGGAGCGGGCTGACCCCACCCTCTGCCTCACCTTCCCCCAAGACTGATATGATACCAACCGTCTCCCGGGAGTCGCATCCTGCCTCAATAACATCCGTGTCAGGTGCCATGGATGTTGACATGGACCTTGCAAGTGACGATGAGGGTTCTGAAAATGGTTGGCTTGATGGAGATGGTTCCAGTGATGACGATGAGGGTGAGGATGCCCGGGGAGAGGAACTCGGGGAGGTGATGGAGGGAGTTGCATTGCTAGCCTTGAACAAACAGGGGATAGGTACATAACTGGCAGAGATGGCAGACAGGCAGAGTCTTTACTATGTCCCTTTCAAAATTACCAAATCTCTTTTCATGTCACCGGTGGCACTAATGGCTATTCGGCCCCCAATTTCCTGATTCTGTCAAAAATTGACCCGTGGCACACGTGGCTAATCAACCCAGTCACAAATTTACTGACCCTGCTAAAATTGACCCGTGGCACGCGTGGCTAATCAACCTGGTCACAAATTTACTGATCCTGCTAAAATTGACCCGTGGTACGGGTGGCTATTTAACCCAGTCACAAATTTACTGATCCTGCTAAAACAGACCCGTGGCACAGGTGGCTGTTTAACCCAGTCACAAATTTACTGATCCTGCTAAAATTGACCCGTGGCACCGGTGGCTATTTAACCTGGTCACAAAATTTACTGACCCTGCTAAAATTGACCCATGGCATGGGTGGCTATTTAACCCGGTCACAAAATTTACTGACCCTGTTAAAATTGACCCGTGGCATACATGGCACTAATTGGGTCACATTTTTGGAACTGATCCGGGTCTAAAGGTTTGGTGGCAGCTATGGCACTATTTTGTCACAAAATCACACTTTACTGACCCCCTGCCAAAACCCTTCAAAATCAGTGGCACAGGTGGCCAAAATCCCATTTTTCTCCCTGGCCACCCATTACATTATGGATTGTATTGACGAGGACATGTATCTGCGAGTCAATAACCTGAATTAATGTTTATTTTGTTCTTGCCTTTCTTCTTGAAGTTGTTAGGCTCAAGATGTGATACGTACCTTGGAACGGCATGAGACGGCCTAGAACCTACACCGAGCCCTCGAACGGCTTAAGACTGGTTCGAAGTCGCTCTGCCGCGGCTTCGAACCAGTCCGATGCCGTTCCAGGGTCACATGCTGGACCAAGCCGTTGCATGCTGGCTGGCCTTTTTCCGACATAGCTTCCGCGTTTGATCTTGAAGACAGGTCTCGAGCGTATGATTTTGCGACCTAGGGGGACCGATTCGCGTGGCATGAGCTCGTATACGCGGTGGAGTTTAATGGAGTCGAGTTCGGCTTGATATGCTTCGCGCCATTCCGCTGCAAATGGTGAGTTCTGAGCTTGTTTCCAAGTCTTGGGCTCGTCGTCTGATGCTGCTGCACTCAATGCCCAGTATTCGTACTCGTCATCATCGGCCAGCGCGGCTTGCTCCACCTCAGGTTCCTCCTCTGGCTCCTCATCGACGGCTTCGACAGTGGCCCGCTGTGTCTTTGCCTCGGCACGCCGTTCTTTTCCGCGCGTCTCCGCAGCTCGAGCTTCCGACACTGCGGCTTCCTTCCGAACATCCGGAAAGGCACCATCCGACCCTCGTGGTCTTCTTGTGCGTGTTGGACGGTGTGTATCGGGAACAGGATCAGGTGCGTGGTCCTCCTCACTTTCAGGCTCTGGCTCATACGGATCCAGGCCCGGGGGCATTACTTTGCTCGGTGCTGAAGTGGGGACATCAAGATCACCAGCGCTTGGCTTCTGCGCAGTGGTTTTCTTCACCGTTTGGGCAGCCGTCAGCGGGCGAGACACTTCATCCTGTGATTCAATGAATTCGACATTGCGTGTGACATGGATGCGGCCCGTCTTGCGGTCGTAGCAACGGTATGTGTCCGTCAATGATGGTGAGTATCCCACCATAACGCACTCAACGGATCGATTGAAGACCTTGGGACTTTTGTTCTTCGGGAGTTTCAGGACAAACGCGCGACAGCCGATTTCGCGCATGTGCGATAGGTCGGGCTTCTCGTCCTTCCACCGTTCATGGAGCGTCTGCTCGGGATTCCGAAAGGCACTAGTGAGGGTACGGTTTTTGATGTACGTCTCCGTGATCATCATCTCGCCCCACATGTTTCGAGGGAGTTTTGCTGAGGAGAGTGCTGCCAGGGCACGGCTCATGAGGGTGTGATGTGTACACTCGATAAGACCCATCTGTGCTGATGAGTAGGGCGCAGAGGTCTCCTTCTTAGTTCCATGTTCTCGTAGGTAGCGAACAAAGCCCTTTGCATCGAATTCTGAACCGACGTCAACACGGAGGATTCCGACCTTCTCGCCAGACTCGGCTTCGACAATTGCTTGCCATTCTATGAATTCCTGGGCGGCATCGGTTTTCCGTTTCAGGAGAATGGTCCATTGCTCGTGCGTGTGGTCATCAATTAACTGTAGTGTGTACAGATATCCGCCCTTGGCTGCCACTGCCTGCGGTCCCGCAAGGTCCCCAAACACCTTCTGCAGCTTCCTCGTGGAGGGCGGCCCCTTACGCTTCTTGGGGACGGGTTTCTTTTTCTGTTTCCCAAGAACGCAGTCAGCACATCTTGGAGGAATGTGAGACAAGTCGGTGTGCATACCCGTAACTGCAGATCCGCGGGCCATGTCAAGTACCGTCCTGACATTGACATGTCCTAGGCGATGGTGCCATGTTCTGAGTGTAGCACGAGCTTTGATAGCAGCATGGGCTAAAGCGGTATGAGCCAAGGAATAGATAGAAGCGCGAGATGTAAGTTCGGTGGGATCCGACACGGTGGTGAAAGCAACATCATTGCAGTTAAGAGTGTATAGGCCTGTTCCTGAACGGGCTCCGGTCGCGACGACTTTGCCAGCAAGGTGTTTTATCACACAGCCTTCGCTGCTGAAGGTTGCATCATGCCTGTCATCACAGAGCTTTCCGACGGAGATGAGGGTGATTGCAGCGTCTGGGCAGTAAAGTACGTCCTTCAGAATAAAGTGACGTCCCTTGCCGACTCGCACCCTCACTTCGCCCACTCCCACAGCCTTGATGGATGTGCCGCCAACTCCGGAAACCTTCCGATTGCATTGGGTAATTTTGGTGAAGTACGCAATGAAAGGACAAATTGAGCTTGTCGCGCCTGTGTCCAGGTAGAGGATAAGACTCAGGATGAGTTTGTCGGCACATGCGACATTGGCTGAATCGGACCAATCCACGGATGTGATTTCCCCACGGGGTGAATTAGAATCCGTGAAGAAGGATCTATATCCGCTCGCATCGCTCTTGTTTGTGTCACTTGCGAAGGCCGCCTGCTCGTCTGACTCGTCAGAGCTGTCAGCGGCGACTTTGGCTTTCTCCTTCTTTCCCTCACGTCCTTTCTTCCCCTTTCTCCTGCCAGCAGGTGGTTTCACACGGCCGCCAGGGCCATAACAGTGATCCCAGTCATGGTATTGCTTAGCAGCGCCTTTGCATTGCGGGTTCGCACAGGGTCCCTGCCCGTTCGGATGAGAACCCTTTGCATCATACCGCTTCGTGAACGCCGCAAAAGTTGCTTCGGTTTTGGCAGTCTCGGCATTCTCAGCGTCGATCCGTACTTGTTCATGTTTGATTCGACTGCTAACAGTAGCTGAGGACAGGGTCCCCGCACTGAGAAGCGTATCTAGAGCAGAACGGGCATTGACAAACTCTGCGCCTGTCATCGCATTGAGGTAGATAATGCATCTCCACTGTTCGTCCTCGGTGGGTGGTTTGATAGCGAAAAAGGAATCTACCAGAGTGTGAAGCTTGTCGGTCGTCTGTGCAAGGGAGATATCACGGGAGTACCGAAGGGATAGTGCTTGCTGAAGGATAGTGAGCTGCGACAAAGCTCCGGTTGGCTGATGGGCTTTCTTGAGCGCGTCCCAGGCGCATTTCGCAATGACTTCGTCCTTGATTAGTCGTAAGTCCGTGGTTCCAATGCGCAAGCGGATACATGACAGGACGATCAGGTTCTCGTCCAGCCAATCCTCGTATCGTGGATTGTCAATCAGGACTGGAGGCGTCGATGTATCGTTGATCTGCTTTGGTGGGTGGTAACGCCACGGCCAGTGATGTATCCCCACAAGTTGGAGAGGACGAGGGCTGATTTGCATTGTGCCTCCCACGTCGGATATGAATCCTGGGATCCCTCCGTCTCGTACGTGAGATTATCGAAGGATTGGAACTTGGTGCCCGACATCCTGACGGGCTAGTTGACTGTTTGCGCGTGGTTACAGCGCTGTTCGGGGCCCTATAACCTGTGAACAACGTAGATCTGTACGATCTAATGTGAGTACAAGCTGGTAGGATATTAAGTTACAGTGTGCTGTGGATAATAAATAAGACATACCTCTCACGTAGTTCGTAGCAAGAACCAGTGAGAGAAAAACTACGAAAAGATGCGATTCACATGAAGTGACCGCGGACACGTGCTGGACGCGTAGCGCGATGAACCCGTAACTCTAACAGAAATACCACGGCATAGGGTTGTTCCTGAGAACCTGATACAGTGAATTTAATCATGCCTTCGCATCGGGAATGGTGTTATTTATTCTCCTTCAAAAAGAGGTAGATTCGCGTCATCTTCACGCACCCGTGTCACTAGTCATTTGGCTCACGTCACGGCACTAGCCAGAGAAATTGGACCGTGAATCCACGACTCCAGCCATCCACGGCTAGCGTCGTTCCCAATAGCCTTCTGCTCCTCCCCTTTTGGTGAGCAGGCGGCGCATGTCCTCGCCTGGCACAGGTTGATGGGTCGGTTAGAGTGCTGCCGTGGATCCATTTGATGGATGCGATGGATAGCGCAAACATCTTGACGCCGCGATCAATGACAATTAGATGTCCCCGACGTCGTTGGCGACGATGACAACCATGACGACGAAATTTGCTTTAAAAATCGCCAAAATATTGTAGGATACACAGGTTATATGTACGATACATTTTACTGGGTAATGAAGCGAAATACAGTCAGACAGACACATAACACACCCTTTTCATTCAATTTTGTGCTGCACCCATTTTGGCTCGGTTGCAGCTTGAGCTCACGACTTCTGCATTATGCGGTAGGAAAGGGGCCGGCAAGGGTCGAGCTTTAATATTGCAGTACGAGCAGCATGCTATGTCTGAGGACTAGGCTTGAAGAGCCTCGAGTCCTGCGTGTGAGATGGTGGGATGAGCGGTACAGCCACTGATTGACGTGATCGACGACCCCAATACGGAATGATCCCCCTGAAAAATCGACAATTTTGGGAATTGGGGACGCGTAGGGAGCTAGTTCTGCATCAATCTCCCAGATAGCAAACCTTGTGTATGGATGTATTTTTAGGAAGAGAAATTAAAACTTAATTGTTTTTTCTGGTCGAGATTTCACTCAATTGCTACCTGCAGCAAGAATAATGTTTCCCCTTCCATCGTAGCCATATTTCATTCAATCTTCCTCGAATAGGAGTGTATTCTAGTTATAGGCACCGTAAAAAAATAAACTGGGGGGTGTAACAAGGTCCTGTATGACGATTCAGGCCTCTCTAGGATCCGATAACTAGGCTTATTTCATTGCAATGGCATGCATGTATGGCCTGTCAATTAAGATTCATGGAGAGCATAAGTATGCCTACACAGCCATCCAAAATTTGGGACAATTAGAGAAGGTTTATTTTCACTCAGGAACACCTCTTTTGATGATTTTCAGGGCCTGGAAGGCTCAGATATCATACTAGTAGTGCCTGGAGTGAATGATAAGGTCATATGAACCCGATATAATCCAAAGAGCCAGGGTATTTAATCTTCTAGGATGATAGTTGACTGAATACGCTCGAAAGGTCGGGTAGTTGAATGTTGTAAACCGTAATAACATGTCATACAAGTTTGACCAAAGTCCATATGTTCTTAAGGGCTTGAGTTGCCGGTGGGATTGTTTCTAATTCATGAAGATACATCCTACGGAAGCTCTCTGGGATATTCCTGGATTTTTCCTAGCCCTAGCCCTTGCGCAATTGCTCGATTGTGTTTTTAAGCGCCCATGAAGCGCCGACCGGCCCGCAAGTCCGAACGTCAGTTCGCGACAAGTCAGTTCGCGACAAGCATTCCTAAGTATGCCAAGTCCAAAAAAACGATAACCGACCCGATGGCACGGTATATGCCTTTTTCTACAATATAATGGCTGCTTATTTCATCTGTCGGCCGAAATACAAATCAAAAGACCAATCAAAAGGAGTTGATTTAAGAACTACAATAATACATTTGGGTGAACAAGGTAAAAGGGGGCAAATTATGTGTGTACAGCAGAAAAGCACAGCTGCAGTAATATATGTGGAAGCGTGGGGAGCGTGCAAGGGCAACGCGAACAGGGTGGGCGGACCGCATACGCAAAACTGCGCCCCGTAACATGCGGGAGCGGCAGAAAAGGCTGGTAGTGCAGCATGGGCGGGACGGGAAGTGGCTTTGTGCCGTTATGCCAGTACCGCAGGAGCAGGGAGCAGGGCGTGAAAATGGGGGACGGGCGCAGGTAGCCGAGCAGTGTGGGCGGAATGCGGATCAGCAATGATGGTAAGATAACATGCGCAAATAAATTAGCGGCAAGCCGGAAAGCGCACAGAACGGGACAGCGATGGCGCCATCATGGCGGGCATCCCGCCGCGGCTCGGGTATTCGCTAAATATTGAAATAATTGGGCCGCATCAACAACCAATGATCCATCTATTTGCTTCCATCAACATCATGTCAGTGCCAGGCCAAGCGAAGTTGTCCTAGCCGACGGATGGCTAGAGTCGTGCATTTACGGTCCAATTCACATGGCTACAGCTGAGTGTCAACAGTCTAATGTTTAGTGTTACGGCTCCTTCACGCGGCTCCCACGATTTATAAGTAGCACTGAAGACCTTCACATTTTCCTGCCAATTTTTGTGGCAGGGGCCCAAGAAATCTCGCCCTTATACCACGGGCCATGTCGTGCTGTGCGGGTCGTCGCCATCGTGGGCGGGGCTGAGGCACGGGGAGCGCAGGGACGCGGTGCAGATCGTCGGGGTGGTGGCAAGGGGGGCGTGGAGGACGAGGCAGGTGAGTGCAGGAGCGAGGGGGGTAGTGTCAGTGGAGGAGCGGCTGTGGTGCGGTGCGGGTTCAGGGTGGGCCGGAGAGTTGGGAGATTCGTGGAATGGGGACCTGGATTAGGCGGGTTCATGGCGACAACGACTGACACGGCATGAAGCCAGATATCGGCGGCGCTAAAGTCAGAAAGGTGTGAGTCGAGGTCAGCTATGAGGGATCACATATACTGCTGACCTGATGAGGTAGCTAACAAGACGAGGGCGAAGGCTGTCGTGAAGAAAGCGGGCGTGACGACACACGACCTGCGATTTGCAATGTAGTTGCCGACTTAACATGCGGAGCTGGAACCGGGGGTGCTTAGCAGCTTGAAGAGAAGGCCCTACCTATTTAAGGAGGTCAAGAGAGTTAGGTGAGAGCAGGAACCAGAACACACTACAATAGATTGGGATGGACTGAGCACGGGTGCTGCTGATACGGCAGCCACGATCCCACCACACAATAGGCCCACATGCTGACGAGGATGGGGCATTCCAGTAGCCGTACAATGTTCGTCTATATCATATACTTCATCAGAGAGGGTATGATCGAAGAAGCAAAGAAACGCACGATAACGGTAGAAGCAAGCAGATCCAACAACGGTGATCCAGCATTCGGGCACGAAAACGGCGGATGGCGAGGTGAAGGAAGAGCGTGGTCGCGGACCCAGCCGAAAACAGTCTCACAATCAGCCCTGGGATGAGGACGAGTCACCCCAGGCCCTGCGGAGGGAGCTCTCTGGGGCCAGAACACGTCGCTCCAGAGTCCAGAATAGTGATGCTCCCCGAAATCCGGCATTCCTGTGCGTGGCTAGCAGCCCCGCAGGTGCGACCGATAGCGGCCGCACGGCGGATAGTCAATCTATTAAGGACGCCGGCGGTGCCAATCCAAGCTAGTGAGCAGGTGGCGCGGAGATCTCTGGGGACGAAGCTGCCTGCCAGCAAGGCCAAGAGGGCTGTCAGCATGGGGTGTGGGTGTGGGCCGACTGCGATAGACGGACTTCGACTATCGGGCGGGCGGTACACGGCACGTCAAAAATAGACGAATATCCAGACGGAGATGCTACGGTAGAGCAGCAATGATTACTCTCCGAGCAACCATGCGACAGCAACACCGACGTCATGGATCCAATTGCACTTCCAGGATGATGAGACCAGTGGATGGGTACGTCTCTGCGTAAAAGATGGGACGATGTAAGGTGCGGAAGGACGAAGCATGAGGGAGTCCGGGGGGGGGAAGCAGCAAAAAGGGGATATGTCGTCCACTTACCATGACACTGGCAGCTGATCATCAAGGACCGCTTCGTACCGCGGACACCGCTCAAATTCGGCTCGGTAAGTCGATAGATATTTGTGGCTCAGCACAACATTTGCGAGCACAGCTTCAATATGTTACAGCTGGAAGTTGGGACAATCAGTGGACGAGGTGAAGACGCGCCGTTGCATGCCACAACCTACCACAGCATCGCAGCATCGCCGCGGCCTGGGTACAAAAAGGGAAGCCGGAAATTCCACAGGCGATCTGCCCTCTTGTTGAGGTTTGTGAAAATTTTATCATGATTCAAGAAAACTATCGCCGCAAACCTTAATCTCGTACCCAGATGTTATACGGCAGTCGCTCGCTGCGCTCGCGGGCAGATCGGACCGTCCGGATTGTCCCGAGGCAGATTTTTTGATGAAATTGATGGGGGAACACTGCCGCACCGCGGCCGAACAGTAGCCTCCCTCGCGCGTTTTGTTGGCGTCATCGCGGGCTTTCTGGAGCAGCTTGGCAGATCGCTGAGCATCTGTGATGTGGCCGTCAAGACGGGACTGCGCGGGCATCACAGAAGCAACGCGAAAAAGGCAGGAAGGACGCGATAGAAGGGAGCTGTCAGACACGACACGTGTGGTCACTGTTTGGTCACAGTGCACGCTGTCCACATCACCCATATGCGGCAAAGATGACGGAAGATAATCACAGTGTGACACAGTCGCATGGTTACTCTACGAATTGCATCAGACGTTAGAGGGCAGTGCTCCCCCAACAAATTTCATCAAAACTTCTGCCTCGGAATAATCCGACCGCTTAGATAACGGTATCTGCCCGCGAGCGCAGCGAGCGACTGCCCCTAACGGACGGGAACGAGACTACGCAAACCTTTGTGAGAACCGAAGGGACATTCCCTCGGATCCGGCTCAGTCGCTCATGCGCCACTGATGGAGAAGATTGTTCATGTCAAACTTTCGGCAGCTGCTGTCAGACCTAATTTCAGAACCGCCGCGCGCTGTACACGTTGTCGCCCCTTTGCTTCTCCCCTCACCATGTCCACTTCTGCATCCACCAAGAGCACAAGAACTCGAAATAATCTTGCTTCTGGGCTCACCAGACTCAGCAATGAAGCTATTCCGGGACTCAGGCTTGCCAAAGAAAGTGTCGCCGGCATCGGCATCCCTGGACCGGAGGCCGCACTCAGCGTTGTCCTTGCAGTGGCGGAAATGATTCAAGTGCGTGACTCTGTCCTCTATATGGCAGGCTTTATCATCCGACACCTATTTATCAGGATATGCAATCCAACAAGGACAATCTAGCCAAGCTGAAACCGCATCTGGAGGAATTGATCAAGATTGACACGTCTGGCTGTGATGGTGAACTCAAAGAGCGCCTGACTGAGCTGGCATTGTATGTTCCACTACTTGAAACACAAGTTCAGAATTAATCCCTTGTTTCTGGATTCCAGAAAGCTGGAACCATTTGTTGATGAATGTGAATCATTGGCGGCAAAGAGTGGTATCAAACAAATAATGAAGGGCAAGAAGTACAAGGAACAGATTCAAAGCTTAAGGGATGACATAGCAAGCAACATCCAAAACTTTACTGTGCGGATTCCCATTGTTTGGCAGCATGTTCTAATAATTGTCCTTAGTTCAATGGATCTGTTTCAGTTGAGAAATTGGTCCAAGACTTGGTCAATGCAGGTATGCATGTCTTTTCTACTCCATTATCTGAACAATTATTCGTCTTGATTTTTAATTTACCAAATGCTGAACTTGCATTAGTTGAACACATCAAGAAAACTGTGGATGAAGCCAAGGCGGAGTGCATGTACTTGAGATCTGTCCCAGGTCCATTAGCTAACATGCATTGTATCAGTCAAAGAGGCCAAAGGAACTATCAATGAAACCAAGACAACTCACTGCCGAGGTAGTGGTTTCCAAATAGTCAATAACCACATCTATGGTGCGAGGGAAATTGATTGGGATGCTAAAAAAGTTTTGACTTTTCTCAGGTGGCAAAGGAGGCAGTGGTGGAGGAGGAGGTTTACAGGGACATGGGGGTGCTGGAGGTGCTGGAGAAGGCCCTACTGTGCAATTTACTTACACAGCAGGAAACCTCACTGTTAATAATCTGCCTGCTGATCCAGCGGTAGTGCACCCAGCTCAAAGGGCTGAGCGTATGTACTTGATATCTGTCTCCAGTCTACTGTCAGCTAACATGTTTTTAATGAAGAACTCTTTGCAAAGATCAAATATGTCTCAGCTCACTACAATGCTGAAAATACCCCAGACAAATGCCTACCAGGGACACGGAAGGACCTAATTAACAATCTGGTCACTTGCTTGACCTGCTTGACTTGCTGTTCAGATGGATCTCAGAGGATTGTTATGCTCAGTGGCTCTGCAGGCTCCGGCAAATCAACCATAGCCAAGACAGTTGCTATTGAACTTGAAAAACAGAAATGTCTAGCAGCATCCTTTTTCTTCTCTCGGAACTACCAGGAGCGCAGATTGATCACCAGTCTCCCAGTTGCCTTGGCATATCAGCTTGCATGTTATAGCTCCAGCTTCAAAGATCTTCTGGTGAAAATGTTGGATGAAAATCCAAAATCCTCGGTGCAGCAGCAGAAGAGCAGTTTGAGCATCTTGTTGTAGGACTACTGGCCAAACTGCCATCTTGCACAACCCCTTGGATTATTTGTCTTGATGCACTGGATGAATGTGAAAAAGACCACCAGCAGGATTGCAGACAGGATTGCAGACATCATAAACAGGATCGTGGTCAGATTTTTCTTGGATGGCTCTCAGACAGCATCAAGAGAATACCTTGCTACATCCGGTTCTTTTTGACTGGCCGCCCGGATGTTCCGTCCTACCTCAAGCATGATGATTTATCTTCAATGATGCACAGAGTCATCCTGGATGAAATTGACAAATCCACTGTCAGTAAAGACATCCATCTTTATGTCCTCCATAACCTGGATGGAAGGACATGGAAACCAAAGGTTCCTTGGAAGGCTCAGACACAAGATGTGGATGCAATCACACAGCAGGCTGATGGTCTCTTCATTTATGCTGCAACTGCAGTTCGATACATCCAGCAAGGATCACCCAAAATTCTTCCAGAGATATCTATGAAGCATCTTGCACCAGGCCTTGGCAATGATTTGAACGACTTATACTTCCAAATTGTCAATGAGGCTATTCCAAAACCTGGGACTGATGCTGCTCGACAAGAGCAGTATAACCATTCCATGCAGGTGCTTGGCACATTGTTCAATTTACTGGAGCCACTCAATCTCCATGCTCTGGGAGATTTGCTTAACATGCAAAGGAGTAAAATTGAAAACATATTGACACCTCTAAGTGCAGTGATTGGCATTCCAGAGGATGACCAAGGCAAAGTACGGCTGATACATCTGTCATTTAGAGAGTTCATGACAGTAAAAGTCCAAGAGCAACGGCCAGATCTTCTATGTGGAACACAAGAACAACAGCAACTTCTAGCATCCAATTTGATCCACATCATGAATAATGAACTAAGGTTCAATATATGTGATCTACCAACATCTTACAAGAGGAACAGGGATATATCTGATCTTCAGGTCCGAGGAAAAAAGTACATCTCCCATTGTCTGCAATATTCATGCCACTACTGGGTGGACCATCTTGTAGCAACAACTTTCAACTCTGAGGCTGTCAGCAGAGCAGAAGACTTTCTGCATCAGAAATTTTTGTTCTGGCTTGAAGTCATGAGCTTTTGTGGTTGGGTACCAAATAGTCTTGGAGCTTTGTCAAGGCTCATGATGTGGGCAAAGGTGAGGAAATGGTGTATTGTCTGCAAAACAAGACTAAAAATATAGCCTGTTAGGATCACAGCATCTTTCCATTTCTTGAAGATGCAAGAAAGTTCATTGGGATCTTTCAACCAGCAATTACAGAGAGCACACCTCATATCTATATATCGGCATTGCCCCTAGCTCCTATAGAGTCAACTGTGAGGAAGTGTTTTCACAAACAATTTTCTCAACTACTGTCATGGCAAAAAGGACAGTGGAGTGGGTGGCCAGCAATGTTAATGAGGCTTACAGGTCACACAGACAGTGTTCAGTCAGTGGCCTTCTCCCCAGATGGGAAGCATATTGTCTCTGGCTCTTTTGACAACACACTGCGCATCTGGGATGCCCAGAGTGGCATCGCTGTTGGTGAGCCTCTTGAGGGCCACACAGGCTCGGTTTGGTCAGTGGCCTTCTCCCCAGATGGGAAGCACATTGTCTCTGGCTCTTCTGACAACACACTGCGCATCTGGGATGCCCAGGGGGGCACTGCTGTTGGTGAGCCTCTTGAGGGCCACACAGGCTCGGTTTTGTCAGTGGCCTTCTCCCCAGGTGGGAAGCACATTGTCTCTGGCTCTTATGACAAAACACTGCGCATCTGGGATGCCCAGAGTGGCACTGCTGTTGGTGAGCCTCTTGAGGGCCACACAGGCTGGGTTTACTCAGTGGCCTTCTCCCCAGATGGGAAGCACATTGTCTCTGGCTCTTCTGACAACACACTGCGCATCTGGGATGCCCAGAGTGGCACTGCTGTTGGTGAGCCTCTTGAGGGCCATAGACACTCGGTTTGCTCAGTGGCCTTCTCCCCAGATGGGAAGCACATTGTCTCTGGCTCTTCTGACAACACACTGCGCATCTGGGATGCCCAGAGTGGCACTGCTGTTGGTGAGCCTCTTGAGGGCCACACAGACCCGGTTTGGTCAGTGGCCTTCTCCCCAGATGGGGAGCACATTGTCTCTGGCTCTTATGACAACACACTGCGCATCTGGGATGCCCAGAGAGGCACTGCTGTTGGTGAGCCTCTTGAGGGCCACACAGGCTCGGTTTTGTCAGTGGCCTTCTCCCCAGATGGGAAGCACATTGTCTCTGGCTCTGAAGACAACACACTGCGCATCTGGGATGCCAGAGTGGCACTGCTGTTGGTGAGCCTCTTGAGGGCCACACAGGCTCGGTTTTGTCAGTGGCCTTCTCCCCAGATGGGAAGCACATTGTCTCTGGCTCTGAAGACAACACACTGCGCATCTGGGATGCCCAGAGTGGCACTGCTGTTGGTGAGCCTCTTGAGGGCCACACAGGCTGGGTTTACTCAGTGGCCTTCTCCCCAGATGGGAAGCACATTGTCTCTGGCTCTGAAGACAACACACTGCGCATCTGGGATGCCCAGAGTGGCACTGCTGTTGGTGAGCCTCTTGAGGGCCACACAGGCTCGGTTTGGTCAGGCTCGGTTTGTTCAGTGGCCTTCTCTCCAGATGGGAAGCACATTGTCTCTGGCTCTTATGACAAAACACTGCACATCTGGGATGCCCAGAGTGGCACTGCTGGTGGTGAGCCTCTTGAGGGCCACACAGGCTCGGTTTGGTCAGTGGCCTTCTCCCCAGATGGGAAGCACATTGTCTCTGGCTCTTCTGACAACACACTGCGCATCTGGGATGCCCAGAGTGGCACTGCTGTTGGTGAGCCTCTTGAGGGCCACACAGGCCGGGTTCGGTCAGTGGCCTTCTCCCCAGATGGGAAGCACATTGTCTCTGGCTCTGAAGACAACACACTGCGCATCTGGGATCCCCAGAGTGGCACTGCTGTTGGTGAGCCTCTTGAGGGCCACACAGGCTCGGTTTGGTCAGTGGCCTTCTCCCAGATGGGAAGCACATTGTCTCTGGCTCTTCTAACAACACACTGCACATCTGGGATGCCCAGAGAGGCACTGCTGTTGGTGAGCCTCTTGAGGGCCACACAGGCTCGGTTTTGTCAGTGGCCTTCTCCCCAGATGGGAAGCACATTGTCTCTGGCTCTAAAGACAACACACTGCGCATCTGGGATCCCCAGAGTGGCACTGCTGTTGGTGAGCCTCTTGAGGGCCACACAGGCTTGGTTTCATCTGTGGCCTTCTCCCCAGATGGGAAGCACATTGTCTCTGCCTCTGACAACTGCGCACTGCACCTCTGGAAAGAAAACCATATCACAATGATGTGTCCAAGTAAAATTATTCCTGTATGTTCAATACCTCACACATTTCATTTTTGCCTAAACCTTTTCTCAGAATACAGCCCTAGGTGGTTCACCATTCTGGGATATGGCCAATGATGGCTGGGTGTCTTCTCATGGAAACCTACTGATCTGGCTCCCTCCTTATCATACAGCAGGATTTTGGATGCCCCTTAACACCATGGTGATCGGTCAAAAACAGACTCATCTCTCATATGATTATTTCAAACATGGTACAGAATGGGCCAAATGTTATTCTCTAGGGGAAAATGTGCAGTCTTGCAAATAGTACTTGGTTTCTCCATGTAATATCCCGTTCCCGATAGTTCTTTCTTATCAAATTCTACTCACTAATGTTGTTCTTAAGTTGCTATTGTGATGCTTGTTTATTAGAAAAAACCTCCTTCACCAATTCAGGGGTAATTTGGTTTTATTTTAGAAATTTGGGCCTATTGGCAAAATTTTGGGAAATGTGACCAAAGTTGCCTGATTTCCGAACTGACCTGATGCAGGATTGCACTTTGATGCTTTTGAAACTTCAGAAATAATAGCTCTTGGTCTGGATACACTGGGTTTGTCCAGGCTGTTGAGTTTAGCTTTCAGGCGCAAGAGGATTTGGGTGGGACTTCTTGAGAACTTAAAATTTCTCCAAGTCCATGGCTGATGGGTGTTGTACACTGGTGTCGGATCCCAACTGCAGCAATGCCTCCATAAGTTTTGATATCTCAAAACTGTCACATCTCTACGAGTTTTTTGTGCTTTTTGTCCCAACCAGTGAGATGACCATCCGGCTCAGTAAACAAAAGTTGTACAGCTTTTCAAGGGCTACAATTGGATACCCTTCCTAAATGACTTGGGATTGGGCCTCTTTGAGGTGGGTGCTGAACCTTTAGGTTCAATTTGAATAGTGAATTCTATGATCCAAAACAATTGGGTTGGATAGGCACCAAAGGTGGTTAGACAAAGCTGTTTTAGATTGTGATATGCAACTACATGTAATTCTACACATTCTGAAAGCAAAATATTCGTAAAACATGGGGGTTCAAGTTTTCCTCCCAAAAAACTGTAAATTAACCGATTCATGTCTACTTCCAATGTATGGTTGTTGCTTCTACTTTCATCCAGACCAACTCCGCCAGGTCCTTGATGTGCAGGCGCACAATTGTCGAGTTGTAGTTCAATTGGTCTAATTAGATCCCATCAAATTACAGCACTCCGATCACATTTCTGGTGATGTCCGTCAGGTGTCATGGGTAATTCCTTCCGCTCCCTCCACCGCTGATAGTAGGGTAAGCCAACACATGCAGAAGAGGCAGGTTCAATGTTTCCTACTCTACGAGCTCTTTCAGCCAATTCCAACGATTATTTTTAGCTCAAATTATTGTTTTCAGTGTAAAAACTGAAGAGCAGATATTTGGAGGATTGTCCCTTGGAGAACGGCTTTACCGGCGGTGGTCGAGAAGATTTTTGGGGATAACAGCACGAAGAGTGGTCTAAGATGAGGAGCTGGGAAAGGGAACTGCGCTGAACGCTGAAACGGTGCACTTCTTATATGACTAGGAATAGCTAATTGATAGGTATTGCGAACAAACACCCAAAACAACCAACCACAACCAATCTACCTCCAAAGATCCAAGTGCTTCTCTTTGTGAGTTCGGTTCCGGGCCGTAGTATGCGACCAGCAGGCTTGAACAAACACAAGTTTGATTTATAGGCTTCTAACAACACACTCTACAACGTACTAGCAATATGCAACCGCCAACAACAACACTGCTAGGAACCTAGGGATGGTCCGGGGGTGTGTTTTATATGGGGGGTGGATACAAGATGGCTGGACCGTTAGGTCGAGAACACCAGGGCAGAGTATGTAGGTTTGTGAAAATCCTCACTAAGGTAGACTACTGAGGCTAACAACAAGGGACTTCAATCCTCAAACGGCAAGGCAAGTTGGGGGCTTCCCAGAAGAGTCCTTGAACCGTCAACCTATTCCTTAACCAAGAACAGGAACCTTTTCGCTTTTTATCGGCACTAGCTCACTACAAGTGTCCAGCTAGCGACCCAACACACTACGACAGAGCTTCCGTCTATATCGGGGTGAAGGCGAAGTAACTGACAAGTTATAGCCAAACTAGAGGTGGGGGCACCTAGTCCGTCTTCTTCTTAGTGGGCTCAAGCCAACACACAATCCACCTAGCAAGCGATCCAACACACTACGGCAGAGCTTCCGTCTTGTCGGGGTGAAGGCAAAGTCACTAGCGCAAACTGCAGCTGGGTCTCGAAGAGAACACCCTTATTTTATATGTGGAGGTCTAGGACCAACAACACGAAATCCTCAACTTAGTCACTCGATGTTTCCAGAGTCCACAGTTTACGGATTCCAAGATAAAGAACTACTACAAGTGAAGTTCGGTATCAACCTCCACTAGCAGCCTGAGAGCACCAGCACCAGCTTCGTCCAAAGTCTGGGGCGTAATGTCTTCGACCCTAGTCTGCTCTGCCGCTCCTTTTTATACTACTAGGTTCAAGATACATGTGAAAAGCGAGCTGAATAATACAATAAGCAATATTAGATGAAAGAAATATGGTCAGCCAATGAGACGACTGCCGTTTGGTTTTGGGACAGGTTTGGTATACGCCAGGTCAGCCTCGCTGACCGACTAGTGTTCAACCGTGGGTATATCAACTGATCCTCAGCCCTCCGTCTATGCCGAGCACCACTTCCGGACCAACCGGCGAAGTAAACCGGTGGTCTAGGTCATCTCTACTCTGTCAGAGTGTCGATCTATTACATCTAGGCGACGCAGTGTTGCGACCGACATCAAATGGTCATAGTTCGTTTGTCAGGACGTCGATCAACCCTCCGGTCATCGGTACAGGCTGTATGATCGTCCCTAGCTCCGTTCCAATAGCCTGCTTGCTATTCCGTTCGTCCTAGCTGCCCAGATCGGGCACTAGCCTCGTGTTGTCTCATCTCTGGTGTCGTGTTATGTCTTTGTCAAAGCCCTAGCCGATCACTAGTCGGGTCATTCCGACTATCGCCGTCCTAGTCGCCTTATCTAGAGATTAGATAGTACCACCGGATCTCGCGCCGAGCTTCCTAGCTCAAGGCGCCAGCCCCTAGTTGCACTTTCATCGTAGATATCCGTCTGCTAGATCATCGCTAGCTCCCTCGCAAGCCATCTCTGGACTACTAGAGTCTCCTAGGTCATGTCTCATGAATGTATAGGCAGTGGTTTAATCCCTGGTTGTTTGTACACTCGACTAGCAGCTAGCGTGTCACACTAGTGTAGCCTCGTGCTACAGTCAGCAGTTAGGGCTCGCTCTGACTCTCCTTTATATCACCTAACAAGTGGTCTGTGTACTAGCTAGGATGCTAGTAACAACAGAAGTGCTAGTTGCTTCCCGTTGTATAAATACTGGTCATAGGAAATCGCAAAATAGCCCTAGATGCCGCGCATTTATGTTACGCCGTTTTCAACGCTATGCTTCTCATCCTAACCAAACACACCATTGATGTTTGCGGCTGTACTTGTTTGAAATCGTTGCATTTGAGATGAGCCTGGGTTTTGTGCCAAGCCGAGAGCTATCAGAATTGAAACTCCGCCTGGCAGACAGAAAATAAACACACTGAGGTTGAAGATGAGGTCGAAGATGACCTCTCCAGGTTTTTGTGGCTCACAAGCGTATGCTTGAACCATCTGGGTGAAACTCATGCATTTTTGAATGTGTTTGAGGATGTTGCAACAGAGCGGCTCAATAGGGCAGTCAGAGTAGACAATTCTCGACGGATTATGGCGACGATTCAGTGACGATTCTGGAATTTTTTAAATCCCATAATCAGGCATAATCACGGCGTGAATCCTGGTCAGCTCTGACCGCCCCCGAAATCATTTGGATTCCGATGCGATTCTGGACAATCCGTGATTATCAACGATTAGGTCTGAAGGCCATAATCGTTCCCATAATCGTGAATCGTTGTAAAATTGCCTCCAGATGTGATTCGACAATTCTCGACAATTCACGATTCTGGTGATTATCCCATGCTTTAATTAATTCAGAATCCTTCCAGAATCGCAGGCCATAATCGCGGCCGAATCGCCTACTCTGACTGCCCCCTAATTTCTACTGATCTGGCCATAGTGATCTGGCTATCCCTCGATGATTAATGGCACAAAAAAATCAGACAAAATTTGCATGGATAGAAATAAATTATGAGAATGCGGGCCTGTAAGTGCTATGGCTGCTTAAGCAAATGCTGCGATGGATGAGGACGGGGCCTGTCGTTGTGTCTGGCAAACATCGCTTGAATTTCCTCTCGAGGAAATGTAATTAGACCAATCAAACAGTTCCTTGGCAAGATCACGACGTGGTGATTGATCACGAGGATTAATATTCTCCGTGCCCGAATGCTGGCCCGACCACAAAGCAGAAATGACTAACACCCAAAATTGAACTCAGGGTGTGTCATTGGTTCCAGGTGATGAAATGGACTCGCACAAGAGGATTCAAGCGGGTAAGAAGTTGAAAAACATAGCCTTGCATTTTGATTTATTTCTAGGTCTTGTCCTGTTTCTTTAAATTTTATTTTCAGTATGACCAATGTTGCGTGACGAGATTTATTTGTACATGTAGCAAGAGTGGCTGAAACCCAAGTTCCCCAGGGTAGCCAAACCTAAAGGTTCAGCAATAAATCATTTTTTGGTACATATACCATACACCTGCCGTGCCAAGACTGCCATGACCCTGGGAATTTATGTGGAGTGAGCAGCTGACTGATCAGCATGAGTAGCATTGCATCTGGTCAGCATCTATTGCCAAGGGAAAGGATTTTGTCAGTAATGCCCGGTGTAATTAATGGATGAGAATGTGATAATTGTTTAAATTCAAGCCTGAGGGTGCAGTTAAGTGGAAGATCAAGCACCATTCCACCTACTGTACCATTTCATTCAAATTGACAGTCATGGGTCATGGGGGCCTCTGTTGAACCTGCAGCGGGTCATGGAGTGCCCAAAATTGCCCAAAAGATGCAAAAAAGACAAACTTTTCAGTCATGTGTGGAAATTTGGGTGGTGTTACGCAAAATTTCAGCTGGTGTTGAATAGTCGAACTGCTCAAATGGGTCAGGTGTTAGGACAGGTGCGACTAATCCAATAAGGAGAGGGAACATGGTCCACAAGACATCACATTGGTACCAACCTCAAACCGGAAAAAGAACTTAAGTTGTGGTTTGAGTCAGAACACAAGGCCCATATCACCAAAACCCATCAAGGAACACTTCAAAAATACCTGAGGATTAGTCTGAATAATTTAGCCATTTTTCACTGTAGAAAACCCAGATAAATTTCAAACTTTATTTGAGATATAGAATCATGGAACATGCCAGAGACGTCTTTGATGGTTTCCATGTATGTTCGGCATCTGTTTCATGATGTTTTCAGGGTAATCTTCAGGTCTTACAAATGCCAATACCTTTAAAATGTATAAAATGATTTCTGTGTATTTTATCATCAAGGACCTGAATAATCTTCTAAACAACTTTCATATATGTTCAGCGTAATCTTCACCACATTTACCTAATATATTGGCATGGGATATCCGGTAATCTTCTGTGATGAATTCTCTGTATGCTCAAGGTATTCTTCACAGTTTCTTGGGGGTTTCCCACCATGGATTATTTGGAAGATGTTTTGAATATCTTCTGCATGAATTTGCAGCGGAACATTTGGGGATGGTTGTGATATGTCACAGGATGTTTTCTAGACTTTTTCAGGGTAGAATTCAAGGAAATTCAGGAGTCAAATACAATGGAACATTAGGGAAAGATACAGATGTTTTTTGCATAATATACAGGGCGAGTCTCAAGTATAACCACAGTAAGATTGGATGGAACAGGGGAAATATTCATCAGAGATGTTCTGAATGGCTTTCAGCAATCTCTCAAGTGAGATGGCAGATAAAAAGCAGGAAAAGATACAGAACATTCCGCATGTAAGTGAATACCAGGGACGTGGAAATTGTGCAGAAGACATTTAAAAGACTTACTATAGAAGGAAGAGTTCAAGATGCAGAGATTGTTTTGTGTAAGATTCAAAGTAGATATATTGGCTTGTGCAGCACAGAAAACTCGAAAAAAAACACAGGAAAGGTTTTGAATAGAAGAGGGGTATTGTTCAGAATAGGATGTCACAGACTGGAGAGAAAGGTTTTTGAATGGCTCGCAGCCTCAAATCAGGATCAAGCGAGGTGCACGTCAAAATGGGTCAGAGCAGTGTACTGGAGCATGTTTGCCCAACGCCCACAATTTGAAGGCAGAAATTCAAGCATGGACGATAGTGTGATCCCCACCCAGACTGGGAGGAGGCTTCAGTCAGCTTTGGAAATAAAACACAAAGTAAATATTAAAACCTGACAATCTGCAGATGGTCAACCCCATCCAAGGCAAGGTTTTGCGTACTGAGCCCGGACTTTGCAAGAGTGGGACACGAGAGTAAGGTCGAGTATGCGACTTCCATCTGGTCGACTGCGAGCACGTTATCAAATGGATTGACTGGGACATCACCACAGTCGACGATCTTGGAGCCTGGAAAATTCTGAATAAATTGAAGAGTAGCTAAGCACACGATTGTGAGCAGATAACTCTGCATGGTGGTGTCTGTCAAAGAACAAGATTCCCTTATCTATTGAGACAACTGATTATCTAGCTGAGAGCAAGCCGAGGTCGGGGCGATCAGCAAACAATTACCGAAGGCTAAACTACGTTGGAACCAAGGCAAGGTTGAAGCTTATTGATAACTGCACGATAGGCTTTGGGCTCTTATTAAGAGTTTGAACAGACGTCCACAATATCACCCATCACAATTTTGACTTCAACTAAGCCTCGTCCACTTGCGTCTCTTTCACGATCTCAGAACACACTTCCACTAGCGTCTTTCCCAGCTTTCAAGATTTCAGACCTGAGCATATCAGTAAGAGAAAGCCCAAAGTCAAGACAAACTTTACCTCGGTCCATACCTGTGCACTAAATCGCGTCCACCACCCCATACCCTCGAGAAAGAAGACAGTAGCAAATACATTCCGGTTGAGAAGCAGTTTCTTCTTCAATTCACCGCTCACGACGGACGCTGGGCTGAGGCTGGGTGGGAGCGGGAGTCGCACATTGGTCTAGCATAGTGGTATTTATGAAATTGCTCCTGGACAAGCCGGGGTAAAATACATACCATGTTGAGCATCATCTCACCGCTCGGATCCAAAGCAGTTGCACTGGTGCCCAAGATCTGGGCTCCTAGCCACTGTCTGAAGTCGAATGCTAGAGGCGAAATGATATTCAGATGCACAAATAAGGAACAAGATATAATTTTGAATCAGCTCACCTGTTAAGACACTGAAATATGGAACAAAATCAATGGTTGCAGTCCCTGATACATTTGAGTACCTGTGCGTGCAAAAGGAAACAAAAACCATACATTCAAATTGCTCCACAAAATTTGGGCCATTGCGCTTTGAGGAGAAATATACTCTTGTGATGTGGGGAAAGTCGACTTTATAAAGTGTTGGTTTCTGGATTCAGGATAAGCACAGGACAGCAAGATCCACAGGCTGCAAAGCACCGAAACGGGACATATAGGACTGCGCATGACCGCTTTGCATAAAGCCATTTGTGGCAATTCTGCGAACAATAAAAGCAAGCCGCAGTTCCAGACTCAGAGCAAGCAATGGTGTACAAACAGATGTCCAGAAATCTGGATCAGCCTTGTTCAGACCGAGGTTGATTTCCTGTCCGATGGAGTGGGCCGCGTCTATTATGCTGAGAACGCTCTCTTACTTGCATATTTGAGCCATTTCTTTCCAGGGCAGCAGAAGTGCAGGTAACGAGGCAATGCTGTCGATTATGGCAACAATCTTCTGGCCGTCTTTCCATGGGAGGCGCCCTCAGGTGGTCCCGACATTGAGCGAGAAACTGACAATGTAGGAAATGTCAGGGCGACATGGATACGGCGGGTTGCGGGTGGCGTATCAGATATATACTGTGCTGTGCGCTTGACTGAGATGTACCTGGTTTTAACTACAGAAACAGAAAGTGCACGGATTCAGGAAAATTCTGAATTGGAAATGAATTCGTCTCACACACCACGATGATATTATCCTCCTGCCATTCAATATTGCGTAGCACAGTTGAGATTGAATGGGATGCATTCGGAACCAGAACACACTCGTCTGTTTCCGCTCCTATTGAGGCAGCAATTTGTGGGTGCACGTTGATAAGCCGGGGAGGATAGGTAAACTTAAAGTAGGTTAGTTATCCAGCAGAGTCATCGAGACCTTATACACCTGTCACGTACCGTGACTTTCAAGCCCCTTTTTCGGCTCCTTCGGACTCCGATTATCTCCGACACACAGCCTTTCCGCAATACTGTTGTTTCCATTGGTTCATACTGCATTTGACTCATACCTATGCCTATGCTATGTTTTGACTCATCTCATCACGGGAGTCTCGGACCTCCGATGATCTCCGAGTCATACTGATTTACCTTGATTCATTATGACTCAATCCATCACGGACCCACTTGGAACTCCGAAACTCCGGTACTTACATTATATCTCCGCTAATACTTTACTCTCCTATAAATACGAGCCATGTCCGTAGTTAAACTTCAGTTTGAATACCAACTAAGTTTGTGCTCTATCCTGGTTCCCCCATCCTCTCTGTCTTTCCCTCTTGAAATTGGGCCTTGGGTGTAGAGAAAGGCGCAGCGCACGAGCTGAAGCCAAGCCCGCTCCAACCCCCTCAGGATTCCGAGTCAGATTCCGATCGGATGGGACTTCATGTTCGTTCATGAAGAACCTCGGAATCCAATGGAACCCGGACGTCCTTGCTCATCCTTGTTCAATGTTCACGGGTCACGTGTCATTTGAGAATTCCGGATGTCCGATCGGTCCCGAGGATTTCCGGTACTTGACAACACCTTCATCCAGTAATCTGGGGAGGATTCTGCCTCGCTGTCCAGCACTCTACAAGCCGCCATAACTGGGAGCAGCAGGGAACCATAAGAGCCTAGAAGCAAGGTCCGAGTATCAGACACTCGAAAGGTCTGCACAGCTTGAAGGACTGGCAATGATTCAAGTTGGTATACCCTGGATCAAAAGGGAAATACTCCATAGGGCGGCCAAACTGTAGTAGAACTTTGTCGCACCAGGATATGATTCTGCATGTGGTCATAATTGTACTGGACGAATGGTCCTTGGGTCGTCCACCAATCCACGCATTGAGAAGACTTAAGGGCAGAAAGGAAAAGGTGAAGAAAAGTGTGCCTTCGAGTCAATGACTCCAACTAGCACTGCAGGGGTAGATTAAGTTGTCTGCCTGAAAAACAGGCTTTTTAAAACAGGACATTGGCTTGCGGTCCCAGATTGGGATCAGACATGCGCTAGTACACTGCTCTGACTCATTTTGAGACATAGCTCGCTTGGGGCAGGTGTCTCGCCAATCCAGCAAAGGAGTCCATCCATTTTTTGGCAGTCCACCGGTTTTCAACCAGTCCACTCCTTCTTTGCAAGGTTCAGCACTGGGCTCGTGGTCCCAGATTGGGAGCTGACACGTAACTTAGCTGGGGCAGGTGTCTCACCTATCTCGCAAAGGACTCCATCCATTTTTTGGCAGTCCACTGGTTTTCAACCAGTCCACTCCTTCTTTGCAAGGTTCAGCATTGGGCTCGCGTTCCCAGATTGGGATCAAACATGCTGTAGCACACTGCTCTGACTCATTTTGACACTTAACTCGGCTTGGGCGGGTGCCTCGCCAATCCGGCAAAGGAAGTCCATCCATTTCAAAGCAGTCCACCGGTTTTCAAGCAGTCCACTCCTTCTTTTCAAGGTTCAGCATTGGGTTCGCTGTCCCAGATTGTGATCAAACATGCTCTAGAACAGGATCAGACATGCTCTAGCACACTGCTCTGACTCATTTTGAGATGTGACTCGCCTGGGTCTCGAAGCAGTCCACCGGTTTTCAACCAGTTCACTCCTTCTTTGCAAGGTTCAGCATTGAGCTTGCGGTCCCAGATTGGGATCAAACATGCTCTAGCACACTGCTCTGACTCATTTTGAGATGTGACTGGCCTGGAACAGGTGTCTCGCCAATCCGGCAAAGGAGTATTGAAGCAGTCCACCAGTTTTCAACCAGTCCACTCCTTCTGTCCAAGGTTCAGCATTTTGGGCTCTAGCACACTGCTTTGACTCATTTTGAGACGTAACTCGCCAGGGGCAGGTGTCTCGCCCATTCGGAAAAGGAAGTCCATCCATTTCAAAGCAGTCCACCGGTTTTTCAACCAGTTCACTCCTTCTTTGCAAGGTTCAGCTTTGGGCACAAAAATAAAGGTGAAATTGCAAAGAAACTGGAGTATATTGCCACATCCAAGGGCTTCATATATAGGCAAGAATCATTCCTAGTTAGCCTACAATCTTGCCGTATATCTTAGAATAATTCAATTCCCATTTGAAAGAATAAATACATTGAGAGACAAGCAGAGAACGGTATGTTATCATAACAATTTGAGGTGTATGTGGGGCATAGATACCGATTGGCAGTAGCACGTTGAAACCATGGGGGCAGCGGAGAGCATGCATAATTCAGTCAGGGCAGCGGCACTGCTTTTGCAGCACACTTCAAATGGCCAGGTGTGTCGGCTCCGGTGTCTGTGCCCGCAGTGCTGTCCTAGCTCCTCCTGGTGTGCATCCCTCATGCTGGCTTCTCAACCCCATCCCCCTCCAGCCTCTTCCTTTTGTATGTCGACGTGTTGGTGGCCACAGAGAAGACCGACATGAATGCCCCTGGACCTGAAGCAGTTGGAGCAGCACATGAAACGGCGGGGATAAATGCCCCGGGAAATGTGTTTGTCGGTGGCACCTATGTACCCCACCGTTTTGCTGCCCTGTGCTGAGGGTGTGTATATCCGTGTCGGAAAGAGCCGGAAGGACGGAAAGGCCGGAAGGACGGAAAGACCGGAAAGACGGATAAGGCCGGAAGTGATACCACGAAGGTGAGCGGGTACACCAACTAAGTTGGCTCAGAGACGGAGAGGACGGAATCAGACCACGGAGCGATGCGGAGGCAAAGCACATTAATTTTCAACTAAAGATACAGTAGAACATAATACGTATTTATACTAAATACGGAGATAGTTCTAAAGCGGAAAGAAGTATGTTAAAGACAATAACTGTAGCGAAAGACAATAAGAACAATAAGGGAGAAGCATAGTTGCATAGGTCATATGTTTGATTTTGGGGGAACACTCAGAAGACCTTCATTGCGGAAAACCCCAAAGGTTGTGCGTCAACGGAACTAGCCGGACGCAACGGAAGTTGGTTAGGACGTAACGGCCGTAAAAGGTGGCTGTAACCGGAACGGGGCCGTAAGCGGCCGGAAGGGATCGGAATGTGCATGGACATAACAGAGGGCATGCTGCTTGCCGGGTTGTAAGCAAATGAGGGGGAGGGGTCGCCGGCGACACTGCTGCCGCCGTTGAATCCTCCGTCAAAGGCAAAGTCCTCGCGATTTGATGTGTTGATGGACATAGTCACGCCATCATTGGTAAGTTTGTCAGTGCTGAGGCCAGGCTGGGACGTGGAGGTGGAGGATGGGAATAAGGGTATGGGGACAAATTCATGCCCACAAAATCGAAATTGAAGTGCTCGTCTGCGAGCTGCAATCCAAAGGGCATCATGCCTGCACTGAAGAGACAGGTGGCTGGAGAGAGACCAATCCTCAAGGCGGCTGATGTCGCCAAAGATGCTGTAGAGGTGGAGGTGATGGCAGTAACCGCCCTGGACAGGGAGCCAGCTGGGGAGGCGAGGATAAACACAGCTGGCATCACAGAAGAGGCTGGAAGGGTGCCGGTGGAGGCAGTGGCCACATGGGAGAGGGAGGTGGTGGGAGAGGTGGAGTGAAGGGCGGCTGACATTGCAGCCTGAGATGGCCTGCAGCTGCCCAGCAGCGGCAGACACCTCTGTGATTGGCACGTTGAACAATTTGCTCCGAACTAAACCCAAACAACACACTTATCACCCAAATACAAACCCAAGCCTTTCCGGAATGAGCGGTGACGCCTACAGAAATAAGACTAGGCTCGAAAATAGGCCGATCAGTGAGCACAAGAGCCAAGATTCAGACGAGTGGTAGTCCCTTTACAGGTCCTAACAAGGTTGGAGGGAAGGTATATGTTTCCCTTAGGAAGCTTTGCAGTTAGCCTCCGTCACGAGGTCTGAACGTCGAGGGAAAGAGAGAAGGGGCGAGTGTTTGGGATCAAATGTATGTTTTGGGTCCAGAAACTCTCAAGCCTGATCATGGATCAGACTCAAGCCACTGGGGTGTAGTTGCGAAAGGGACGGAGTGTGGATGAGCCATGTGGAGTTGTTTGGAAGATGAAGGATTCGGGAGATAGGGTATTCAATGTAGAGTTTATACGAGTCGCTGCGCCAGCGGCTGAGGAGTTGAATTTCATAGTCATTGTAGCTGGCGGCGGCGGCTTCAGAAGTGGCGCCACCGCAAAAGCTGTGACCGGCGAAACCTGCGGGATTGAGGCCGGCAGAGGTGAGGGCCGAGCAGAGGCCTGCGACGAAAGCCTTGTAGTGAAAGGGCTTGCTGTCCGGGCCCTCGAAAAGAGGGGCATTGCTGTTGCACGGTAGCTCTGCAAAGAGTCATTTGACGGCGTTGACAGGGCACGAAGGAAGGCCCGGTTGCAACTGCAATGGTGAGAGTAACTCCCTTGCGAAAGGGGTCATTCTTTGAGCCAGGGAGGTGAGCGTGATGTGGGTGCGGTGATCGAAGTCGGGGAAGAACTGGACCGTGTCCCGCTTGAGGTTGAGACTCGTGTCCTTACGCGAGCCGACAGTGATCTCCCCGGATCGGAGGCCAGCGTATGCGAGGCAAAACATGGCGTAGAGAGCAGTGTGGCCTGGGATGACACCTGGCCGGAGCTGTGCAAGGATGGTGAGGAGGATGGGGAGGGTGATGGGTTGGACGGGTTTCCGGTCCTTCTCACCGTGGAAACATTTGATCCCACTGATGAGGCACTGGACGATGGATGAATGGCAAATGGAGCTCTCGAGACAGCAAGTATGAGAGTGGTGGTGGTGGTGTCATCCAACGATGTGCAGGAGACCTCGGATAGGTCAATGATATAACAATTCCAAATGATAGAGATCCCGTAGCTATTTCCCAAGTCACACCAAATAAAGCAAAATTTCAAATGCCCATGGAAACTCAAATGGATTTCCGACGAATCTATTCACATATCAGTGCCACTGAGATCGTGAAACTAAGGTACATAGATTCTCAAAGGAAAATAGTAAGAATCTGCATGAGCATCAGCTGTATTGAAACAAAGGGATTGCTTCGAAGTTTGAAATGGACGGACACCTTTTCTGGATGACCTGCCACTTGCCCAAGGCACGTTATGTTTCAAAATGAGTCAGACAGTGTCCAGGAGCATGTGTGATCCTAATTCGAGCCCACAAGCCCAGTGCTGAACCTTGCAAAGAAAGGTTGGACTGCTTGAAAATTGGTGGACCACTTTGAAATGGATGGAGTCCTTTGCCGGGTCAACCAGGCACTTGCCCAAGGCGAGTCACATGTCAGATTGAGTCAGTGCAGCGTACTAGAGCATGTTTGATCCCAATTTGGGGCCATGAGGCCAGTGCTGAACCTTGCAAAGAAGGAGTGGACTGCTTGAAAAACCGATGGATTGCTTCGAGATAGATGGACTGCTTTGCCGAATTGGCCAGACACTTTCCCAAGGCAAGTTACACATCAAAATGAGTCAGAGCAGTGTACTAGAGCATGTTTGATCCCAATCTGGGGATGCGAGCCCAGTACTGAACCTTGCAAAGAATGGGTGGACTGCTTGAAAACCGGTGGATTGCTCCAAAATAGATGGACTGCTTTGCCAGATCAGCAGACACTTGCTCAGGGCAAGTTACGCGTCAAAATAAGTGAGAGCAGTGAACCGGGGCATATTTGATTCTAATTCGAGCCCGCAGGCTCAGTGCTGAACCTTGCAAAAAAGGAGTGGACTCCTTGACAATATGTTAACTGCTTCGAAATGCATGGACTCCTTTGCCGGATCGGCCAGAGACTTGCACAGGGCAAGTTACACGTCAAAATGCAACTAATTTATTAGCTCAACTAAGTTCCGACCGAATACATCCCCCTCTACACTCATGAGTTCCACAGAACTTAAAGTTCATTTACCATACTGTATCTGCTATACTACCTGTATCCTGCATAGAGTTCAGGACTTAAGTTCTCCTATCTTGCCTTGAGTTCGTGCAGAACTTAAGTTTTGACAGAACTCAAGATCACAGAGGAATATATATAAAAAACATAATCAAGTACCTAAGTCACCATGAACGAGTACTCAAGTCCCGCAGAACTCAAGTTCGCCGCCGAACTGAAGGAATCGCCTGCAACCTAAGTCCAGCCCTGTCTTGAGTTCTACTTCAGTTTGCGCTGAACTTCGGTTCCTGTGGCAGAGAACACGGTGTGCAGAAGAGGAAGAGCGGAAGCGTGGGAGGGAAGGGGGGGCCAAGAAAGAGGGAGAGAAAGCACAAAGGAACTCACAGTTCGAGCGGCCTTGTGATCTTGTCATCTTGAAGTGAGGACTTGAGGTTCAGAGGGCGGCAATCTTCAATCCGGGTTTGAAACATCTTGAATCATAATAGGAGGGGGGATGAAGAACTGCGGCAAGGGCATAGAGGAATAGCATCCTCTGTCCGCGGCTCTAACTCCGAGGACTTGCGGCATACAGTAACTGTTGGTGCGCATGACTTATTTCAGAGTGGCGGGAGAGAGGGAGAGAGAGAACCACAAGCTCAACTGGTAACTCACATGGAAACACACCCAACATGGTTGACTGCGGGTTACAGAATGTGGTGAACTAGGGGTGTCGATGCCACTTGGTGGCATAGTGGTACTTGGTGGCGTAGTGGCACTCGGTAGCAACGATGGTTCTGAAGTGTTTCGACATGTTCAAGGTGCGTAAGATAAGGCCAGCTGAGGAGTGTGGAGAGGTGAGCTCACCTCTCCATACCCCTCGAGCGACGAAACAGGGCGAGAGCACAAAGGAGATGGTGGTGGTTGAGGTGTGAAACTTTCAAAGAGTCACGGTGCACGAATTGTGACCCCGTTTGATGGCATCCATGCCCGCCACGGTCCGTGCCACCACTCTGATTTTTTCCTTCTTTGCCGGACTCTCATCATTCTCGTCATCTGCGACACCTTGGCCCTGGAACTCGTTGCTCAACCGCATTTTCAACTTGAATCTTGACTCCTACTACTCAGTTATCTACCAACTACGATCAGCACTGGCGGACTGTCGGCCTAGCTGAGCCGGCGCAGCCTTGGAGATTTGGGGCTTGTATTGAGACGGAAATAGGTCAATAGCCGCACGGTGGTAAGTTTTGTGGCATTTTCCCTCTCCTTGCTCCTCTCTTGACAGCCCTTGTTCTCTCTGCCATGGTAGGACAGCAAGCACCCGTGTGCTTTTCTTTGGGGCTCGACTGAGTTTCAGTTGCCACCCGGTTTTTCTTCCACTGGGATCACTTGATGCGTGTGCAGTGTGATTACTTGGCTACCGGATTAGTGTCGGTGGCTGGCGTTAGGACTGAGGCTTTTTACACGAAGCGCGTACATCCTTTGTCGGCGCTGCCTCATCCCAAATCACCCCCTCTGCGTCCCCACGTCCTTCGTCAGCCCCTCCGTGTCCCAATCACCGCCACCTTGTTTCCAATCGCTGCTGCTGCGTCCCGACTCACCAGCTCTGCATCCCAAATCACCTCCTCCCCCGTTTCTCTGCCGCCTCATTTATCACCTCCACCTGAAGCAGGCCCTCCTGTACCACCGCTCGTAACCAGGTGTGCTGCAAAGATGTGCGGGTTGCTGCCATGCAGTGCGGCAAAGCCCATGCAACAAAGTAAGGCAAGGAACCGAAGTCCTCGCCGTGGAACTCAAGTAGTCGGAACTCAAGTTGAGATAGAACTCAAGTCCAGGTGGAAGTTAAGTCGATTGTATTACTTCAGTTCAAGTGAAGGACTCAAGTACTTGATTATTTAGACATATAATACTCATATACATGGAACTCGTGTTATCACAGTGACAAGCTCCAAACTTAAGGTATGCGAACGTAAGATCAAGGCAGCCCCTGTAGTAATATCATTTAATTCTATTTTATTTCATTTTGACGGTACATGAGCAAAACTTAAGATGTATTCAAAACTTGAGTGTTGGATTTGATCGGACTGCCTCAAACTTAAGAGGAGCTAATAAAGTATTTGTAGCAGGTACAGGCACATAATATGCTGGGGGAGCCTCGGACGAACTCAAGTTTCGCAGAACTCATGAGTGTGGAGGGGGATACATTCGGTAATAACTTAAGTCCAGCTCTTCTAATTTCATCAAAATGAGTCAGAGCAGTGTACTAGAGGATGTTTGATCCCAATTAAAGCCCGCAGGCCCAGTGCTGAACCTTGCAAAGAAGGAGTGGACTGCTTGAAAATTGGTGGACTGCTTTGAAGTTTGAAATTGACGGACTCCTTTGTCGGATTGGACCGACACCTGCCCAAGGCGAGTTACATGTCGCAATGGGTCAAAGCAGTGTACCAGAGCATCTTTGATCACAATTCAAGCCCGTGAGCCCAGTGGTGAACCCTGCAAAGAAGGAGTGACTGCTTGAAAAACCGGTGGAGACTTCTTTGCCCAATTGGCCCGACATCTTCCCAAGGCGAGTTACGCAGGACAATGAGGCGGAACAGTGTACTAGAGCATTTTTGATCCGATTTGAGCCCGCGAGCTCAGTGCTGAACCCTCCAAAGAAGCAGTGAACTGCTTGAAAACCGATGGACTGCTTTGAAATGGATGGACTCCTTTGCTGGATTGGCCCAACACTTGCCCAAGGTTAGTCCCACATCAAAATGAGTCAGAGCAGTGTACTAGAGCATATTTGATCCCAATCTGGGGCCACGAGCCCAGTACTGAACCTTGCAAAGAGGGAGTGGACTGCTTGAAAATCGGTGGACTGCTTCAGTACTGTGGGGTGGTTTGAGTTTAAACCACATTGTCTTCAACGATAGCCTGGTTTAAACTGTTCTGGTTCAAACCACCCCTTTGGAAGCCATATAGGAACAGGGTAAGCCATGGTGGTTTAAACTGGTTTAAACCGTGGTGTGGTGGTTTAAACCATTTGTAGGTCCAACCGTGGTGGCTTGAACCGGTTTAAACCGTGATGGTTAAAACCATTTGTAGGTCCAACTGGGGTGGTTTAAACCAGTTTAAACCATTTGTAGGTCCAATTGTGGTGGTTTAAACCATTTGTAGGCTGTCTGCTGTTCTGTAGTGGAACCAAGGTCAGTTAAAACCATTTTTCGCCTGTCCATTGTTCTGCAATGGAACCAAAATGTCAGATTCATAGCTTGGGTGGTGCTTGATTGTTCTTACAAGAACAAATGGAATACAGCAATTGTAATAGCTTATTACATTCAATTTTTCTCAGCTATGCTAGCATCTCAATCAATTTTCTGATCTGGGCACTCAGATTTGATGTGTTGGGCAAGACTAACTCCAGCCCTCAGCCAAGTGCCACCTACTTTTGCAAATTTCTCTCCTGTGCATCTTTCCCCATTTCCTGATACATGTTCCCTTTCTTCAATGCATAAGCCTTCTTTCCTTGATCTTCTTGATGGTCATGAGCAAGAGCAGTCCAGACAGTCTCCATTTTGTTGAATCCTTGAATTGCATGGTAGAACTCTTGTGCAAGGATTTCAACTTCTTCTAGCCATTGTTCCATATTGACATGAGCACGGTGCCATTGCACTCATACTGCTGTATAATAATGAGTTCTGAAACAATCCATGAGACAACTTGACTCACAATCTGGGACATATTCAGCTTCCTCCACTTCAGACAAATTTTCATGATAGCCCTGTTGCCAAATCCAACCTTCAACCTTCCCTCCATTACCCAGATTATGTGGCTGATCTACATTTTTGGTGTAAAGATCTTCATCCCTCAACTTTGGAAACCTAAACTTGGGGTCTTGTGGATTTACGAGCCTACTGATACTTGTGTACATAACTTTGGATTTTGGTTTGGACATCCTTGATTTTCTGCACTGCATATGTGTTCTTCTTCTCCTGACCATGAACCACATTACCGAGGGCATTTTTGTGTTCTCTGAGTGCCTGGCTGTGTTGGATGCGCTTGGTACAAAGGACAGCCGTGGCACGTACATGGCTCACGGCAGTGCAAAGGACAGCCTGCACATCTTGAAAACAATTGGCCTGGGTTTAACCCAAACCAGGTACTATCTCCAAAAGGATAGACCTTGAAATCACTCGGCTGGGCAACAGATCATCTTGATATTTCTCCGACCATGTTGTTGTTCTTCTGGAATGTGGAGCCTCCACATCACAAGCCACCCTCAGAATCGACACCGGTGATCTCTCCCAATCTCTCTCTACTTTGGGTGTGGATGGTGGTAACAAGGATAGGATTCTGTTTGTGTTCTGTGATTAAAAAACAAGATTCCTATATATCTTGGGGTGGAATCAGATCTCAGACTCCCGGATGTGGCTGTGCTCTAGCATCATTCGAACCAGTGGCTGTGCTAGAGAGCCAACGGCGTCTTTTGATAGGCCAAGAATAGCATAGTAGACATCAGGTGTTGGCATCAAGTTGGACTGAGAAGACTACAGGCGCTGTCGAGAGGGTTCCACAGCTCGGAGTCCACAACAGGCATCGAGAGAGACGTCGTAGACCCAAGAGAAGTATGTGTTGGTCCAGGAATACGTATGTTCATGCGTCCGACAGTATAATCTTCCGTTACGATCAATTATCGACCGCCGGAATTGTCGATCTTCACCTCGCTATGTATCTTTGACTTCGGCCTAGCAGTGCTCTGGACAGTTGGGCCACGAGGGAACCTGCCAAAGGCGTGCAATAGGGTATGTTCCTCAAGATAAAATATCAAGATTCCCGAGAGATGGAGGGCAGAAAGAGAGTCGGAACGATCGTCCGAACAGTTGATCGCTGATCGTCCCCTTCTCCTTGCGAGTCAGAAGCTCCAACGGCCTCTGAGACACTCTCAATGCCATCCGATTAGGGCTGCACACCGTGCCCGTCGCGCCGGTTCTACGGGGTCCGGCGACGGGCATACCGTCCCGTTCCGTGGGCTCTTTCGCTGCATTTTTGACGGCCGTTCCCGTCGAAAACGGCCGTCGACGGGTCGATGGGTCCTGAAAACACACTATAAACAGTTGAATATGCCGTGTATGCCTTTTGTGAAGCATGTTCTGTGCAAAGGTAAGCCCAATACACAATTTAGGACACATCTTATGAACTTACTTGTGAGTTTCAACAGGCAAAATGACGGCCGTCGCGTGACGGACCGTTCCCGTTCAGGTCCCGTCGAAACGACGGCCGTGCCCGTGACGGGCACGGCGTGCAGCCCTACATGATCTGATACGACCCGAAGGCCACTCGTGACCCTTGAAACTGCGTATTTTGGCTCCGGAACAGGACACAGATAGCCACAATGGAAGCCATTTCGCCATCCAGTTGCCCAGGAGGTATACAATGTTGTAGTTCACTGTCAAAACTTTGCATTTCGCAACAGGGGGCGGAATTCATGTCAGGCAGCGAATTTGCACCATTTTGCGACAATGAATCCTGATGCCTGTGGATGCTCTCGTTCTCGAGGTAGATCATCTCGAGCGAGGCCCCATTTCCAGCAAGCCGTTCTCGGATAATGATGGCAGCAGGAGGTCAAGGGGAAGGGATTTAATGATACCCCGAGTGAAAGCGGTGCAGCGGTGTACGTGCATCATGGTCGATTCGGAGATCACTTCCCGAAACATTAAGTAGTTCGCAAGTACAACTCGCTTTCCTCCACAGGTGAATGCGTTGTGCGCACTCGGAGACTGAGATAAATACCTGTCCAAGTACTTTAACTTTCTGCGCGTTCAGCGACTGCTTGAACATTCGAACTCCCAATGAACTGCTACGATCCAGAAGGGGACCACGGCAACGCAGGCATCACGGCTGTGTCGCATTTGAAATTGTACAACCCGCAACACCCGGTGTTTCCCGGAAAAAAATGCTGCGTACGGCAATTTCAGGCTACTCAACGCATAAGGAGATTGGTTGGAGGCACTTCGAGAGTTCAATGGAAAGCAGACAATAATAGCTCGCCTGGCAACTCCACTGAGTTTCGGTCCTGCTCTGTAAGCTTAAGCTGATATTTCATTTCTTGATTCGCGATGAATTGACCAAGGAAATTGAACGGTGTGTCGCTCGGAGAAAAAACCTTTACATTGACATCAAATTGCAGATGAAATTCGACAGTACAGTCAACAGAAAACGCTTCAATGATAAATATTGTCTTGTCTTGCCGCACTCAACTTGAACCTTCTTCTTTCCTTCTAATCTGCAATGCTGTAGCGCTCTCCAAAGATTGCCCTCCTCCATGGCCTTGATTTCTACACCAATGGGTATAAACTGAGCGGAAATGGAAAGGAACCGAAAGAAGGGAAGACGTACGAAGCGCGACGTGCTTGAAATGGAAGCGGCAGAGCACGAGGTTTCCCAGTAATGTCCGGGATCAGAGTGCCGCATCACAGACGAGAAAGAAAAAAACATAACAAGGGCGAAACACGCACCTATCATGTACTACAGCCCCGGCACACCCAGGTCGCGCCACGCGCCGTTGATCACACCCTCCTGGTTCAGCGCCCAGATCTTCTTGCATTTGTCACCGACGGCGTCACCGCAGACCTTGCGCACGCCGTCACGCGCGTCGTCAAGTCTAACGAAGAACCACATCATTCATTAGTATAAGCTGGGAATTGGGGTCGGAGCTTGAGCAGGAGGTGACTGTGAGAGGAAGGAAGGGGGGGGGAGAAACAGCAGGGGTACACACCCAGTCGCAAAAAACAACCACATCTACAGGTATCTCGCCCCCATTCTCAAACTTGAGCCCCGTCTCCGTGAACTCGCTAATCTGGCCGTCAATGATGAGCTGGCTGGCTCCGACATCTGTTTGTCTCATATCAGGATGGGTAGTTGGTTAGTTGTGGGTTCAGTTTTAAAGATAGGAGGAGCAAGAAGAAGACGATGGGATGGAGGATGAAAAGCAAATGCACATAACTTACCAATGTAATACCCCCCAGCACGATCATATCAGCTTCGATTCAATTCTCCTTAACAGCTCCATTCCGAACGGACGAAATCAAACCAACGAAGTCAGAATGAAGAGAAATTCAAGCAATATACGCACTTATCATCCTCCGCAATAATCTTCGACAGCCTTCGATTCAGTTTTACTGCCATCAAGTGCGGTAACAATCCGTTGAGGCGGTCCGCGAGCTCGATGGGGGGCCCTCCCTCCCAATCCACTGGCCGCATGATTCGCGCCCAGCCGTTTTTTAGGTGCTGAGGACGTAAGACGAGGAGCGTTGGTACATCGTTACGTCTGGATTTTGCGAGTCGATCTCAGTTTTAAGGGGGCGAGGGGAGGGGGATAGGACCCACCGACACCGTGCTCATAATAATCCATGGCAATGTCGTGCGCTGGGGCTGCCTCATCGGAAAGGACGCGGATAAAAAAAAGTGGAAGAGCGCACCGGATGTACAGGCGCCGATTACAACGACCTTCTTCCCAGCATGGTCGGTCGCACGTTTGTGTGGCGTCGAGGAAAATCCTTTGAATACGTTCTATCGCACCCCCCCAAAAAAGCAAAGTCTGAGTTGAACACATACATTTCCAGGTGAATAAAATAAAATATACGAACCATCCGCGGGTATGTCCATAGCTTCACCTCCCCAACGCCGAGACCGGTTGCAAAGACTACATTTTTGACCTTGAAGTGGCGTTCGGAGCCATCGGTGGTGATTACGACGTCCCAGGTCCCGGCGTCGTTCTGGCGCGCGCCATTGACAGTGGAGGACGTCCAGACATCTAGCTCCAGGGCTTCGGCATAGTGTTCTAGCCAGTTGCCGAGCTAGATTGAGAAAATCGAGACTTGAGTACTGATTTGGTTCTGCATTGGAGACTGACTTTGAGAGCGGGTGTATATACGGGCCATGTCGACAGGAACCTGGATTATTCAATAATATGATTAAATGAAGGAATGATAGTCAGTGGACGAAATGGGACGCATGGGAGGTATGGCATGTGGTCGTACTACACTGGATCATGGAGACAGAGCGCTTTACAGCGGTTACGCCAATTATCCTGGTCTGTGTCAGCGCGTGGGATATGTGATAAACGAAACTTACTCCAATCCGTGCATTCCTCTCGATCACAAGCGCGCGTATTCCTATGGCTTTGAAACGGGCGGCGACATCAAGCCCACTGTAACCTCCGCCGATGATGAGAACGACTGGATCCTCGTTCTCGAATGCTGTCGTGTGCTGGCGCTCGCTCTCCCATTTGCCGTGGTTGGGCGCGCATGATTGCGGAGTGCGCCTATCTGCTCCGGAACCCCTTGAGGTCGTCGAGGTTGGTGTACATGCAGTGCTCCTTCCATCCGGATTCCGCCATTCGCGGTAGGTACGAGCCGCACGATCCCCGAGCCGAGTCCAATAGAGCGTTTGCGGTGGAGCCACCAGATCAACTGGTGGCTCGTGTTTTAGACTAGTGTCAGGACCGTCCGGCATGTGCTAGCCACTGTTTAATCCTCTCCATAGGGGCTATAAATGGTGGCTACGTCGGCCCCCAAGTACGGGGAGTTCCTGAGAAAAATCAGCCACCAGTTGATCTGGTGGCTCCACTGCAAACACTCTAATGTCGGTCTCGAAGTCAAAGACGACATTGATCCACGCGATGTCTGGGTATGGACGCAGGAGGGCCGGCGATCCCTCCCTGAGACGAATACTGGTTAACTTAGAGCTCGCAAGGCGATTTGTGGATCGTAGGAGCGCTGTTTGAAGGTGCGGAAGTCCCAGGTGAGAGCTAGCATGTCGCGCCAGTGAGACACCTCAATGAAGAGTCCCACTATCCCATCAATGTTGCCCGCCTCGATGAACGAGGCAAAGGACTCGATCCAGCTCGCAACGACCTTGTGAACGTCGGGATCTGCGGGTATGGTGGCATTGAGCCGGTCGAGAGTCGGGAGCTCGGGCACTTGCATCATTGTTGAGTAGCGGGAGTGAATCGGGGCGACGGTGAGCCTTGGGAGAGACATGACATTGACGCCCCTTGGGAAAGAACAGAGGGGGCACGCGTCCCGTGATCAACGCGTCGCAAAGTATTAACCAAATACAACCAAATCAAGATTCAACCGTCTCCCGACAGCTTCGTATCAGAACTATATCCAGTACGGATAATGATTCTGGTACAAATTTTTGAGTCTATACCACCTTCGTCACTTCGTCACTTCGGCTAAATTTGAGTAAGTTCGTCATCTCTTATAAATTTAGCAGATTTGGGGATTGTTCGTCACTGGGGACTCCTGGTTGTAAATATGCGTCAGTTCACATTCCCCGCTGTGAAAGTTCGTCGGTTTAACATACGAAGCACACGCCGCTGTCACCCACCTGCTTTGTTCCTTGACCACCATGTTCCCTCGACGAACCACCCCATTCCCTCAACTAACCACCACATCCCTTCAACTAACCGCTAGACCGCGTCCGCAACGCTGATGCTGGTAAACAATATCTGGGTCGAGAATCTGGCGCTCGAGGCTCCAGTCAAATTCTTCCGGGCGTGTGCACGTTTCGCGGCCTCGGAAGCGCAAGAAGTCTTCCATAACCTGAAGGTCGGTTCCCAAAATTATCTGCTCACCTATCACAAAATATTGCTCTGCAGAGCCCAGCGATCCATCCAAAACCGTGACCTGCGTCGCAGACGGTACATCAGGTATGAATTTTGCTTTCCAGTTTGTCTCTCTGCTCACAAGTCCAGAAATTGTTGCTGCCACTAGACCTTCAATGGTAATTGAGTCTCAGACACCAATATCAGTTCAGCCACCTCAGAGAACTGACGAAGATTCGCAGCAAGGAAGTGAACTGACGAAGATTCAGAGCCAGGACTCTCAAGTGACGAAAATTCACGGCCTGGAGTCTCAGGCGACGAAGAATACCTCAAATGTGCTAAATTTACACGGGGTGACGAACTTTCTCAGAATTAGCCGAACTGACGAAGGTGGCGCGGACTCCAAATTTTTTCTCACAAAAATTGTAACATTTCTTTTGTGAACTCTTGTCCAAGAATGCGGCGGGTTCTCTTATTGGGCTGATTAGCACTTTCATCACCACCACGGCTAGGGAACCTTCTGCGAAAAGTACAGAGCAAGTGGATATTTCGTACCTATCTAATTGGCTAATTTGCCGCGACCCACAGAGTTCAGAAGTCGGATATCAAGCTGTCCGTCTATCCTTCATTGAAAGCATGATGAACCCTTTCCATTAACCCAACAACCAGTCTCGAATAGCCATGTAAAAATGGCCGACGCACTCTTGACAATGACTGAACCATTTACAAGAAAAGCTGTAGCCGTTATACTCAGCGCCAATCTTAGCGTAAACAGCGCCCACTCTAATGTCCGTCCACACGGATAAACTCAATGTTTCTGTCAGGACATGATTTGTTTTCAAAGCCGTTGTTCAAGGATTAAGGGGAAGCAAGGACGGACGAAAGGTATGGCTTAAAAAAGAGGCGAGTGTACATAGCACGACAGAGAATTCTCATTTTTTTCATGACGTAGTCGCCCAGTTCAAACACCAATCAATCCCACAACATGCACAAGACACGCGCCCACTTCTTCTCTTCCTCCACCTTGACGCTGCTCTCTACGTGGCGCCAACACCTGTGCTCTACATTCCCCGAGATCAACATATCTGTGCTCATGACATCTACCTTTACCTTCTGTACCACCAAGGCATCGCTCATAGCGGCATTACCGGTGCTCCAGGCCTCTCCCGTCTTGTTCGTGGATTGCGAAGGACACCAGTTGGGGACCCGAGGGGGATCTTTATCCTTGATCGGGCTACGCACCTCCCGCTCCCCGCGCAAGGCGTTCATCGTGGACGTCCTCACTATACCAAAGTCCGCACTCGATCCTTTGTTCGGGTTGTTCAAGTCGGCATCCGTCCAGAAGGTGTTTTTCGATGGCAGGATGGACCATAGTGCCTTGTTCCACGAATATTCTGTTCCCGTGGCCAATGTCCTGGACCTCCAACTTGCTGATGTTGCCTCGCGTACGTGGCGAGATGATCAGGGAGACAACAAGCCCGGCTTTCGTCGTACTTTTCCTTCGTAGACATTAGTTCCCGCCCGGAACAGTACGCCAAACTCCACAGCTTCTTTTCGCTCCGCAACGCCATGACTGAGCACAATATTTTGGATGCCCAAACAGGGTTTGGTGAGGACTTTTCCAATTTGACACATTGCCACCTACTGAGTTCACGCGGTACACAGCTGACCATTCTCAGTGGATGCGTCGCCCCCTTCCCCTCTACCGCCCTTCAATACGCAGCAAACGACGTCCACAACATCAGTCTCCTGTTCGACACACTGTCTCGCGAAGGTTACCCTCGATTCCTCGCTCCCAGCACAGAGTCTCAGATATATTAGGCTGTGGTCGGACGCTGCTCCCCGCCATGGCGATAAATATTGTTCCCATCCAATCCTTCCTCTTGAAATCCTTGACACACCTACCACCAATTCACCTCTCATCACATGCGGCGAGTGCTGCAGAAGCCTCAGGGATGTTTCTTTTCTTCAAAATTCGCCGTCTGTCCTTTTGCCGGCGCTGAGGCAATGTTATGTCTGCGATGCTATCATGTGCCGCAGTTGGAGACCCTCCGAGTCGTCCTTCACCAGAAGATTTATTGACGACGATTTGGAAGATCTAATCTATGGTGGGGATAGCAATTACTCGTACAGTGATGATGAATAGGATTGGCCGGAAACAGGACGAGATTTCGAAGGAATTCCGGATTCGGATTAAATAAGGGCAGGCAGGCTGGATTCCACTCGCATACATATACGTTACTGGATTTTCTTGAAAAACTGGTCTATTTGTGTTCCATCACTTGTGATTGCTAGTTTTGTGGTTTGTGAGCCAAATTTGGGGAATTTATGAGATATATATTTATCTTGGGCTCAGTTCTGTGGGCAGACTGGTGGCTGTAAAAAAAAACCCCAACTCAGAATCCCCCGACCCGGACCCACCCCGCCGATTTTATCTTACAGTCGAAAGTGTACAGCCACCAGTCTGCTCACAGAACTGAGCCCAAGATAAATAGGACCCTAAACACAATAAACAACTCTCATTAGGAAGGTTCTCAATGTACGCAGTATAATTGCTCTTCAACCTCTTAGACTCCAGCCATCATGACCTGCGGGCTTTTGCCTACTGTCCGGCGCTTCGACTCAGGCTATCTCCGATATCAGATGGCCATCATGGGACCATCTGATTAACCGTTCTTTAAGCAAATGGCTCCTCGGCTGTGCTATTTCCCCATATATTCTTGCTCTTTCCCTCCTCCTCTGCGCATCCTCTCTATTAACTCCTTTCATACGGCCTTCTGCTGGTGTTTTCTTCCCACCGCGGTCTGTCTCGTGTTCAACCGCTGTCCCCGTTTGTACCAATGGTTCATCGCTGCTCCATTTGTATGCCTGCAAAAATTGCCAACTCGCACTGCCTTAGTCCCTCGGAAACCAAACTAGACCGAAAAAGCAAGTGGTTCAACAGCTTTCCCGTCCTATTGCAATAGAATCCTTCTGCTGACCTATCCGCAGTGAGCCGCAGGCAGACACAGTTGGTCGCAGTAGGCTGCGCTGATGCAGCAATATCTCCATTTGTTTTCCCTCTCCTCTTCTCCTGCATGTCATGTTGGCTTGCCACAGTGGTGTACCATCCCCATTCCGGTGCGACTGGGTAGGTTTTTCTTCAGCTGACCATCTGTTAATCAATCAGCAGACCACAGCAGTTTCTTGCAGCAGGTTTCACACTATGCTGCGACCATTCCTACGCAAAATTCTCACTGTGGCCGTATCACCGAAACATCTATAAAATAGCAGTGTCCCGGCTCCAGGCTGTCCACGGCTTTCTTCCATCGAATATTTTGTACTTCCCAATGCCGGCCTGTGCTCGATGTGTTTTTTCTGCTGCAAATTGTTGTTCGTGCAAGGCTTCTAGAAGGTCGGTGCTGCCCATTCCCTCTCATTCTAGGCGGTCAACACGGATGTATTTCTCCTTCTGACCTAAGGCTATTCCCGGTCATTGTTCGATTTGTTGGCGCTTTCCACTGCCAGGACATTCATTTCATTTGCCTCAAAGATCATCTGGGTTTCCCAGCACGCCTCTTGATATGTTCTCCCGCCTGCAATCTGCGACAGCATATTCGTCCTTCTACGTAATTCAATCCATTTCCTTTTGCCGCTCCACCCTCCGTTACCCGCACTTTGCTTCTACTGCATTATTGGCAAGATACTGGGAAGTGCTATGTAAAATTTTTCTAGTTCTGCGAGAGCCCAGCCCATTTTCCTGCCTCTACGTCGCTGCTCCCTTCAGCTGTTGTACTTCTAATGATTGAACATCATCCAGTTGTTTGGTAATAATATTTTTTCGTCCCTCACTTGCCGGAGCGAAGCGGCGGCCCGTCTTGTATCATTTGGCGAACTAAGGCAATCACTTCACTTCACTCACTCTCTTTATAAAATTAAGCCTGTCTGTCTGAAGCCTTTTTAAACTCCGCCATCAGTGCTAACCATTCCACCCATGCCGTGCCTGCCGCGGCCGCGTGAAATCCCACCCTTAATTGACATGTACAGCCTCGCTCCTCAAGCAGTGCACGCAAAGTGCACGTTGCGTTTCCGGCTTTCCGCGACCGAAGGAAAGGGATGCGAGGCCGCGATGTGGCCGAGCAGCCGCTTGTCTCCCTCTTTATAAAATTAAGCCCTCTGTCTGAAGCTTTAGCCCTTCGGGCTAGCCGGGATGCAACGTGCAAAACCAGCTGACGTGCTGCACGTCAGACCGTCCACGGCTAAAATGTCGGCAATCTTTCGGCAATCACCCTTTTAAAGACCGGCCGTATATTGAGACACGAAATAAAAAGGGCACAGCGACCCTTAGGCCATCGACTCTGATGGCTGTCAAGCCGACCTGTTTGAACCTTGACCACTGGACTATCTTGGTGTTTATAGAAGGTAGTTTCCGAATCTGAATAATAGAATGAAGTAAACTCAGACAGGCACTTCAGAGTGAACGACTATATTGTATACCAAATAGAATGAAGTAAACTAATATAGTTGTGAGTAAGAAGAATAAATAAAGAGGGAGACAAGTCCGACGCGTAATCTGCGTCTATCCATCCGATGGGCTTGATCCCAGAGCCGCCGCCGCGCCGATAGGTGATCTTGTAGTCCAGAGTCCCCTTCACATACGCGAGCATATGCTGGACGTGTTTCCAGTGCTGCAGTTGGGGATTTTGGACGCAATACGCGACATGACTGGTGTTGTACGCAAGATCAGGGCGGGTTGTGTTGGCGGCGTGCTGGAGCGAACCGACCGCCTCGCGGTATGGCTTGTCAGCCATGAACTCGCGCTCGGCATCGGTCAAAGGCTCCTTGGACGGGACAATAGGGACACCAACAGGCAGGGGAGTCGACTTGGGATTGCAGTCACTCATCCCGTAGCGTTCCAGGACGCGCTCGAGATATGGGCAAGACGAGATAGACAAGGTCCCAGCATCCTGGTCGTAGGCAATAGTCATGCCCATGGAGGTAGCGCTCTGAGGAACGTCGGTCACGTTGTAAGCGGCCTTAATGCCCACCTGTGCGTCCACTGCCGCCTCTGGCGTCGTCAAGATGCCGTCGATGTTGTTGGTATAGACACCAATGATAGACTTGCCCAGCTCGGTGGTTTGAATTTGTATAGCAGGGTCGGCGCAGGAGCGAATCCAGCCTAGTGCTTCCAGGGACGCATTAAGGTGCTCTGCCCAGTTGCAGCCGGACTGCATGAACCCGTAGAGACTTCTTCATGAGACATACCTTGCTCTCCGGTCCCGGTACGACGAAGCCTTCGGGCTGACGCATATATACTGTCTCTTTCATGTCGCTGTTCAGGTATGCGCTGATGACATCCATAGCCCACATGAACCATCCGGGTTCCTCAACTGCGATCGCCCATACCATCCTAGGAGACTCGTAATGGAAAACACCCACGTAAGTCTCAAAGAAGTCCAGGCCCACGATCTGTTGGAACCCTTGGTGACTAGGCAGGCTTTCCACTTGATGACCTCGCCCTCGGTGTTGTATTTGAGCACGAAGAGCCACTTGCAGTCCACAATGTTTGCACCGGAGGGTAGATCAACAAGGACCCAAGTCTCCTGACCGACCAGTGTTGTGTACTCCTTCTGTATTGGGGCCATCCAGACTTCAGGGTGCTTCATAGCCTCCCTGTAGTTCTGTGGAACCAACGCAGTGGTAGTGATGAAGGCAACATTTGCCCGCGACTTCTTTGGTTTCAGTGGGAGACCCACAGCCCATTTCTTGCCCGCAGCCTTAGCATTAGCTTCATTGGTCTGCGATTCACGCGAGTTCTGGAGCGCCTTCGAGGGAACATGCTCACGTTCAGAGCGTCGAGGCGCGACCATCGTCACAGCAGGCAGTTCAGGATCAGGTACAGCACTAGCATCGGCTTCGCCTGTATCGGAAACAGGAAGAGCATCAGTTTTTTCCGAATCAAAGTCAACGGGAGCATGTGATTCATCGATATCCCCAGCTATCTCGAGTTCTCCCCTGCTGGGGCACGTGACCAGTGACCAACCCCCTCCTCGAAGATGACATTGCACGCTGTGAAGAAACGATGCGCCTGTGGGTCCCGGCCTTCACGGTCCGTGATGACAACTTGGCAGGCACGGGGATCACTTTCGCGTAAGCGACGGAACCAAATACCCGCAGGTGGGACACATCTGGTTTTCTTCCCAGTGTACAGCTCGTGGGGGGTAACACCACCGGCACACTTCTTGGGGTGGTACCATTGCAGTTAAGCGGCGCATTTAAACGTGTATGGCCACAACGACTTGGGTACCGGTAAACCGGAGTCAGCGAGAAGGCAGCGACCAAAATCCACGGTTGTATGTATATATACCCCGCGTTCGCCTAGCCCGTTATGCACGGAGGAGTAGGGAGTGGTGGTCTCAAGGACGATACCTTCGCCTTTCAAGTACGCCCTCCACTTCTCATTGATCCATTCCCCACCGTTATCAGATCCAAAGGTGTTTGATTTTTCTTGCCGGTTTGCATCTCAAACTCCGTCTTGTACACAACGAAGGAGTCGAGGGTCTCGTCCACCGATTTTTGCGAGAGGAAGTCGACACATGGTCCCGCAACGTGACCGTCCAGTCCAGCATGTGGTAGAGCCAATTCTTTCCGCCACCACCCCTAACTTGTGCTGGTCCCCAGAGATCCATGTACTCCCGCTCACCGGCCTCCTCCTCTGGCTCATGGACGCCATCGAATGGGCGGCGACTCTGTTTGCCTGCTAAGCAGTCCTCGCAAAACCCCTCTCCATCCTCGCCGGCAACAGTCATCCCCTGCACGCGATCCTCCGCAATCAACGCGTCCAAACCGGTCATCCCAACGTGGCCCAAACGAAGATGCCACGTATTCCAGCTAACGGGTACGTTTCGAGAGCGCGCTGCCCACGTGCTCACCTGGTATTGTCCAACTCAAGCACGTACTGTAGCATTTTATTCAGTTCGTACATCACGCGTCACAGGGGCTTCAAAAATACGAAAATTTTCGTACATGTCACGGGTCAATGGGATTGAGTACGAAACCGCCAGAATGTCACGAAGTCGCTGAAAATCACCCCAAAAATCGAAATTTCGGCTTACACGGTTGCACACGCCGTTGGCTTTCGCATGAGCTGCTCTTGTTGACAGCTTTAGGCATAGGGGCTCATTGGGGGTGTTCAATCCAAGTACGATTTCAGCGGTTTGGACAATTCTAACCTTTTTAGTAAATTTACAGTGTATCCGATACACTGTACCAGAGTCGATACACTGTATCGACTCGGGTACATGCTATTTAGAATTTTCGTCGCGCTTTCCGACGAAAGTTTGTATGAAAATTTTGGGATGTCACGGTCTCCGAGGGCCAAGTATGAAAACTGACTTTCGTACTTTTGGGTCACAGGTCACAGGCCGGTACGAACTGAATAAATGGTACAGTACATACCAGAGACCAGCCGGGCCTCCATAATTCCCTTTTCCCGTTCTGTCGCGCATGATCGCTTTACTCCCCGGAATTCGACGGGTGAAACCCTTCTCATCAAGCTTGGAGATGGAAAGGAGATTTGACGTCCCAGGTGTGTGTAACGCCTCAAAAGACACATTGTACCTGACACCCTCGTAGACATGGGATTTCTTGACTATTCCCGCTCCAGCAATACGGAACTTGGATCCCTCGACGCCCGTCCCTCCCGGTTCTCGAGTGTCCGGTACTCCAGGAAATCCTCGCGACGTGAGAAGCAGTGATCCGTGGTACCCGAGTCTACGAAAACCACGGTGCGTCCGGATGAACCTGAAGTGAAGGCTCTGACTTGGGTCTCTGCAGCGTTGATGGCGAACACTCGATCCCCGCCGATATCTGTGGAGTCGGGTACCATGTCTCTGTCGCTCGATGTGTTCGAGTTGTCCCCCATGTCGTATGATGATATGTGCGATGTCGAGGACCAGATCTCAAAAGAGCTATTAGCCGATGAAGATCTCCCCGAAGAGAGGAAACCCCGTATTGTGGGTCCGCGTGGGTGGGCACGTCGATCTCTGCTACGGCATTATTCAAGGCGGTGGGTGAGATGACCAGATCCTCGCCCTCAAAGCGTACGTTCTGCACCCCCTCGGCATGTAGACGGATATGTCAGCCGCAGGCACGGTCCACGATGCGAACGCGTAGGTGTTCGCGAAGTTCGTGCCGGTTGCATTATCGCGTTTCCCTCGCCACCACGCCGGCCACTGACCTCCTTTCCCCCTCCAGGCCAAAAGCACTCGTCGATCATGTGGCCTTTCTTCCCATCGGCACCGCAGTTGGCGTTCGTGCACACCAGGTTTTGCGTGCTGCACGTCAAGCGTCACCCGCTGCGTTGTTGAATGTATTCGTGGCAAGAGCGGTGGTGGGAATAGGGGGATTCAGCCTTATGTCAGCTTCTGCTTCTTTGAGTACGAAGTTGATGACCTCGGCAGATGTTAGGAAGGTACGGAGGACCAATACGACATGCCTCCAGTCCTCATTCAAGGACGTCATGAAGGTCGTACGGGAACTGGGCGTCGTGGAGTTTAACTCACGAACGGCGCGGCTGAGCCCCAAGTCCGTAACTCGACCGTAGACGTCCTCAAGCGATTTCCATGCCTCGCGAGCGGTGCCATTGGTCTTCAAGCCCACGCCGGTAGGGTCTCGGACATTGAGTACGAGTAGGCTGGTCGCAAGGCTATCGCGGTGCACCCACTCTTCAAGAGATGGGGTCTTTGAGAAGAGAGGGGTGCTGTCAGGGGGTAGAGGTATCGTCGTGGGGGTCATCGCGGCCGTTCCAGCCGTCGCAATTACAGGTTTAGGTATGCTGCCGTCGTAGTATCCGTACAATCCACGGAGAGTTGACTGAGCCGTCATCTTGGGCTTCCAGGTCGGCCACTTGGTGCCATCAAACTTCTCAGCATCAGGAAGAATCGGCACATTTGGCAAGGACGAAGCCATGTCGGTAGAACAGTATATGCACATCAATGAGTCGAGCGAATAAATTTCTCGTGTGAGTCTTGAGTCGTTGTAAATTTAGGCGCGGGTGGGGCCCATAACCTAATATAATGAAGTAAACTCAGACGGGCACTTCAGTAGTGAACGACTATATTGAATACCTAATAGAATGAAGTAACCAAAATAGTTGTGAGTAAGAAAAATAAATAAAGAGAGAGAGAAAAGGCGTACCTCAGACGGGCACTTCAGAGTGAACGACTGAGGTACGCCCCATAGTAACGAGGCTTATATATGTGATCAGTAGGTAGGGATGTGGTGAAACAAATCACATACAGTAGAGGGAATAACGGTGTCGATGAGCGCGTCAGCGCTCCGGCTATATGGGCCAGCCGAGCCACTACTTCGACACTGAAGAGCCGCCGACTGATGTTCATAGTGAATTTATTGTGTATGAGCAACCTTCGGCGGCAAGGCAGATCTCCTCGCGCGAGTTAAGGGTCCACATCGCAGACCACGCGTACAACTGCGGGAGCGACATATTTGGAATGAAGTTGACCATTGCCAATGCGGGCATCCAAGTCGTCGCATTCACTCTCGTGTCACCAGCAAAATTTATTAACGCGCAGAGTGCGGCTGGCCGCTGCGGACTGGTGTTTGGTAGTCCAATATCAAGACAGGTTCATCGAGACAGATACTCTACTTGCCTGCAGTGTTAGCCGCCGTAAGCGGTGAGGATGGTTGCGGCTGGTCCGCGGGCCAAGGCGCATTGATGTGAGTGTCGCTGGGCACACCTGTCAATCTGACCGAAACACAAAGAATTGCGGAATTGAATGCGTACAAGCAAATAGCATATTGTGCTTCCAGTCAAAAGTAAGTCACCACACAGCACAACTCCAAGATGTATTCCAACTACATGCAATCAAACCAAAGTTAGAACAAGTGGTCAGAAATGACTAAAACATACCCCAACGGACCGCCACCTCCATGGTATTTGTGAATATGTAGAAGGTCTGTGTTGCAGAAATTAGTACCAATAGAGCAAAGCTAGAGGGGACATACCATAACGACACCGGAAACAAGCCCGAGCAGAAACAAAGTGATGCAGGTGATGACAAGATATACGTTCCGAGATATTGCCTGTGCAAGCAATGAATGAACTATGAAGAATCACCACAGGTCTAAAAGCCCCTCACCCAAAGACGGCGACAGAAAAACATCTGGACATAGAACGCAGTGATGGCTTCCAGTGTGATGCTGGTTATACCAGACCCAATGCTTTTGCCATATGTTGGATGCCGCTTCCCGATCTCCGAACAAGGTGACATTTTGTATCCACATCATCGCTCTATGAAAATCAACGCAAGTTGGGGAACGAATCGAAAACACTCACAAGGATTGCAAGCTCTTCAGCGTCGTTAAGAGGACAAGGCCTGCCACAAAAAGTTTCATCCATATCGAGTCGCGCTTGTTAAGCGACGGGTAGTGCGCAAACTGTTGCGCACAGAACACCCTCAAGGAATAAAGACGAGCAAGCTCCGAGATCCTGAGCTCAGCATGTGAGTCATGCACCATCCTAGTGAACGGGGAATCTAGTGCTTACCCATGCACCAAGCATGTAGGTCTCCATCTCTGTCTGGTTAAGAGCATTCTGTCGATGCATTACGCGTCGGTGAAAGCACTTATGTACGCGCGAAGCCGGAATTCGGGGTCAGATAAAGTGACGAAGATGGCCGTGTGGGAGCTGATGGATCTTCCTCCGTCAAGAGAACTGGAATTGCCGCCCACCGCGGGAGGACCTGCAAAACAAAGATGGACAAGCTCGGGCTGTCAAGGGGGTGATACGTGGGGGAGTATATAGCGTTGATAGAGAAGAATACTTCCGCTTAAAGCATACAGCACAAGGTGAGTGCGAGGGCTCGGATGCGTCAAAAGACACTTGGGCCGTTTTGATTGCCAAGGGTCGTGGATGTCGACGTAGAGCGTGGTTAAAAGGACCATCTTTCTCCTTCTGGAGGCACTAATTCAGCTCCCACACGACAGAGCGACAGAGGATGTCAAAATCGACAAGTCCTGCTCTCTCCCTATCAAACCTAATATACGAGCCCAGGATCGCCGCCGAGTTCCCCGTACACTCGGAGCCCACTTTGGGTTCGCTCGGGGTAATAAAAGCGAACCGCACTACGCTTAAAAGGTTAGAGAAACTACCTAGATCAAAGGGTAAACATACCGCTAACGCCCGAAATGCACTTTGAATTGCGCACATCCCTATTCACAAATCCTTGGGTACGCCCATCCGGAATGCACCAGAGATGGGAACATCCAACAGGGGTGACAATTAGGGCATCGAACCGTCCCCGTAAGTTTACGAGTTTACGGCCGTAATTATGGTTACGCCCCCGTCCCCGTCTGAGGTTTTGTTCGACCCTCCATACGGGACGGGTGACGCTACGGGTGGGGGCGTAATACGGCACCCCGTAACCGTGCGTTTACGCGTAATTACGGGTAAGTCGGCAATCAATTTGTCCTCGGAGGACGCCGAAATTACTTACCACCAACGCTTATGAACCCGCAGTATTCAACCAAAAAAAAAAGCAAAAAGTAGCGCATGTAGGTCCCAGGTCCGTTCGAGGTACAAAACATGTACTATGTTAGTCAGAGATCTCGATAATTTCGTCTTCTTCTCTACTTCCGATGCCGGAAAGGCAGACATGGGCACACCCAATAAAAAAAAATTCAATGGTTGCTCAACATTGAAACAGCTGAGGCGAGTGCTTGATGGTGCAAAAAGCACAAGCTGCTCCCAGGCCTGCCTCAGGATGCGGGCAATTCCGTGCGTAATTCAAGATCCCGGCAGGTGTTTGGGGGTACAAAAAAACTGGGGATAAAAATCCAGGGCAAAGACATGGCACGGAGAACAAACATATTTGGCCAGAAGAGCTTGAGAGCACTCAGGGTCGAGCTCAATTTCAGTGCACAAAGTCAGTATTTTTTGGACGGTGATCAAAAAGATTACAGTCTGTGCACTCCATAGTTAAGGATTTGCGTTGACAGTGAAACGAGCTAGCCTAAAATCGACATCTTGAGCTGCCACAGTACAACGCAGGATGAGGAAGAGGATGTCGAAGGCGCGGCCCTCTGGTTCATTGAGAGACATATGAGTGTTGCGTTTGATAGATGGTTCTATGCAGCAGTTGGACAAAGAATGAGAGGTTAAGTGGATATGACGGAGAGTGAAGCCGGAGCTTTGTACATCCGGGTCAAAACAAGCGACGACGACGGACACTGATTCGATCAGCGGCGATCTCTTGTAGAACTTGGATGCTTCGCGATTTGCCGGTTGTCGCCGATCATCTCATTATTTCACCCCATTTGTAAAAATACGGCTATTCGAATTTCGAAACTAGTACAAATGGGCTCATGAGCCAACCCAGGAGGCGGCGTTGCCCAATCGGGCAACACCTTTTTCCCATGCCATTACAGCACTGACAGCGGTTACAGTGTAGTCATCTTTTTTTCCCACGCCATTACAGCACTGACAGGGTGTACCGATACAAAAGATAGGGAAAGGTTTTACTGTTTGAAAGTGAATCTCCTTCACTATTTGCAGTTGTGGAAGGTGCGTGGCCTACAGAGGAATGAATTTTTTATTCCCTATCATGGAATTGCACCCCGCACACAGGTTCAGTAGTACTGTCACCGGCATCTGACATTGCGCAGTGTCCACATGCTCAGCCGTAGGGCTGGCAACCGTACCGTATACGGTCACGGCTGTGCTGGATACGGCCGTTGCAAGAACACGGCCGTATGATTATGGCCCGGAAGCAATGACTTTGAATGTCGGACGGTACGGTGACCGTAAAATTACGGTCGTTACGGTGATACGGTCGTGTCAGGGGCGGAAAAAAAGGCAACATATTGTATTAGAGTTAAGTAAGTGGCTATGCTTGTCCCCGACAAGGTCAGTGACCGCTTTGCGCTGAAGCTTGAGTTGTGCTTTGACCAGCATGAGGCTCCGGATTGTATCTGCGTTGAGACTTGCACGACGGATCCAATGAGATCACGGCCTCCGGAGAAGACACGCTCAACAGCAACCGCCAATCCTGAACAAGATTAAATATGTTGTGCAAGTGCCGACTCGGAAACTCACCTGGGATGCAAAGAATATCCCGAACGAGCCGATATAAGGTTCGGAAAGCTTTCACGGTGACTATTCCACCATATAATCGGGTCGGTTGTCCCAAGGAAGAGGCTGGCTAGTCAAAGTGAAGTAATAGTCAAGCTCGCTCTCCTTGTTTATACTCTGCTTCGCGTAACGAGAGGTGAAGTTCTTCACCGGTGACCGTACATTGTCGGAGCTGTGGTGGCTGTGGAAGAGGTAATGTCCATCTCGGGCTGTGCATAGTAGATCTCAAAATGGGTTTGGAGACTGGATTTGGCCAACTCTGCGGTGGCGATGAGGTCGGGGTCGTCGGCATAGTCGTTGCGAAGACCTGCGTACGAAATCCTAGGATCGAGGACTGACAAGAAATTAGACAATATTCAAGGTGGCGAAAGAAAGAAGCACTTACGCGCCGCCCAAGTATAATATTCGGACTGATCGAACTTGTAGAAATAGTCGCTGAGCTTTCGGTGGGCGTCCGTGAGCGCTTTCTTGAGTGTGGAATCGATGTTGTCCGGAAGTGCTTTGAGAATCCGGCGGATGTGCTCCTGAAAGCCGCAGAAAAATGGCGTGCGACGAGGATACCATTGGTTGCTTGGTGGCGGACATCTGGGACGTAGCATCGCGGAATGCCTTGAGCCATTCAGAGACAAGTTGGATCGAATTCCACTCAGCGCTGCTCAGTTCGTACAGACACATGTTCCGTGTGAGGGCAACATACTGGACAATTTCATTCAAATCGACATGGGGTGTGACGCGTGACCCATTTTACCTATTCGACATTTCGGCAGCCGCCGGATTTTTGGCGTGACACCTCGAAAATTTCGGCATTCGAACTCCAAATTTTTGTCTTTTTTGCCTTTTTTATTTTATTTTAGGCAATTTGGGGCCTGTGTGACCACCTGGAGGTTCGACAGAGGCCCGAGTGTAGGGATCGTCACCGTACCCATCCAGGACGGTTGGGTGGACGGACGGACGGACAACCGTCCCGTCCCGTCCCTGGGTTACTGGTCTCCCCAGCATGCCGTCCTGTCGCCGGACGGCAGTGAAGACGGCCGTCCCGTCCACCGGAAGACGGAAGGACGGACGAATACCTCTGGTCATAATTTTTGTCATGATTAATCGGCTCGTGGCTCAGGGTGGCGTGGTTACAGAAGGAAGGATCAAATTACCTGGAAATAGGGAAACCGAAAAAAATGTTGGTGACGCCAGAAGGGTAAGAGTGTAACCAGAAAGAGGAATGATTTTCCACGTTCAAACCATCATAGTATGTTCGCACGCGTTCAACACGCGGTTATTGTTTGCTTCCTCAAATCCACAGGTTCTCAATGATAGAAAATTCCCTAGAAAAACAAAGATGTCTTGAGTGTTGTCGAGGAATTCTGGACCTTGCCTAGATTCCGGACAGTGTGAGAATCGGCGAGTTCAGCATGCGACTTTATTAAACTCCATTAGTCAATAATTCTCCTGCGAGATTCAAGAGACTCACAGAGATTATGGGCAACCTGGATACTATACTAGAAGGGGGCACAGCTAACGGATTATTCCACGAGATTCATCTGGAATCACAGTGGAAATTCATGTTTTACTGAGTTCCGTCCGACCGTCCACCGTCGGACGGCCGTCCCGTCCACCGTCCCGTCCCGTCCAGCGTTGTGAGAGAGCCTCCGCTGCCGTACCGTCGACGGACGGTCCTCTGGACGGCCGTCTTTGCCACCGTCCGTCCGCCGGGACGGACGGTGACGATCCCTACCCGAGTGACGCGTGACCGCGACCAAAGTTCGTGATCGACAGGGGGGTTGCGTGACGCGTGACTGCCGATTTGAACGAAATTGTCCAGTAGTTGTCTATAGCTTCTTAAATCCCAGTGCGCGACCTGCAGCGTGCCATCAGAGTCGAACATACACCAAAAAAGGACCCCTACGAAGCATTTGGTGTGTGGAAGACCAACGCGTACGTACATCCAATATAAGCATCGTGACACGTTCTCGAGCAGTGGTCCCGGCGGAAATTGCCTCGGATGCCCGCGCAATCCAGGATTGACGTTGTTGGGGACTACTACGAACGAACCGAACAATCTTGCGCAGCTAATTTCTAGATCAGCAAACAGCTCGAGAAAGCGAATGAATCACACTTTGAATATAGCCATTCCAATGGTTCCGGCGCTTTTTGCGACTACTTCTTCCTCGCTCGATTCCTCGCCATCGTCATGGTCAACGACCTTCTCGTCGTAATCCCGTGAGGTCGGCTCAGTCGCAACTTCTTGATAAGGCTGGCTTGCGGCGTCGGATTTCTCTTTGACGAGTACACCGATGGCCTCGAGGAGCTAAACCAACAAACCCAGTAAGTTTAGAATTCTCCGAATAAAAATGAGAGGATCAACGTACTACAAGAGCGCCAGATGGACAGTGTGAGGCATGCAACGCATGCGCCCATTACGAGCGGAGAAACTGATCTTTTTCGCGCTACAGAGCTTCGAAAAGTGCTCCACAAGCGTGTCATTATTCGACGCATTGTCCATGACGAACGAGATGATCTAACAAACACAGATGATTCATGACAGTGCAAAGATGCCGGAAATTGAGCTCACCCGACCCTCAATACCATAGTTTTCCAGCGTCTCCCAAACTGCATTCGCCATGTTCTCTCCAGAATGTTCTCCTCGGAGCTCCCGAAAGTCAATAAGACATTCCTCTGAGAAAAGTTCTGATAAAATCATCGAAGAAAAGGAACAGATTGATCACTCACCAGTGTGCCGGTATTGCTGATATAGTGAATGATGATAGCCATGAACGCGTAAGCCATTCGACGAAGTCCACGCATCCAGGGAAATTGCGAAGTTAGAGGTGTTTTCCTACCAATACCGTGAATATTATCAGAAAAAGGTCCAGGAACAAACTTACCTCGAACATGGCTTTGAATCCGTTGACCATATCCGTATGCATGGTCATAATGGCCTCACGAACATTCCTTCGGTTCGGAATTTTCAGTGCCTCGGAGGATCTGTGGTAGTATGCATATTCGAGCATCGCGTGGAACTCGGGCTCTTCAACGATCGAAAATGCTTGGTCGCAGGCGGCCAATCCACTTCGCAATGAGCTCGTCGAATTCTTTCTGGTCCCATGGCTCCTACGTGAGGGGTGAAGAATGTATTTCAAAGGCCAAAGATTTCGAACTGACCCGCGACTTATCCATCTGTTGCTCCAACATGAACTTGATATTGTGGGAGATGTTGTCGAGCTCTTGAAGATACTTCTTCGCTGTCACAGTATCAATCGCCTTCTTACCGTTGGCTATTTGGATCTCCTCGGCTGTCGGAGGCCCACCGCGTTTGTTCAGAACTTCACACAGTCGGAAGTGGGCGGGAAACGTTCGCTGGAGATGTCCGGTGAGATCTATTCAATGTCAGCATGGTCAAAGATATAAGAGAGCAACGACGCACTGCTCAAATTACCACGCATTTTTTTGGTGATATCAACCACCTTCCGATTGCGGTGCCAGCACTTGTAGTACTTTGTATCCTCCTCGACTGTTCCATCGGCATCACTATCGACCTGCTCGAAGAAATAATACACGGCGTTTGTTTTCTTGCCACCGCTCTGGGAATTACAACGTGAATGCGCAATGAAAAAAACAGAGGACAAAATCGTCACTTACTCCCTTCTCCTTAGTCGCTGCTGTTGAGGGCGCAGAATTGGCTGTTGGCGGTGGTGAAGAGCTCTAGATGACGATCAATGAAGGTAAAAAAAAAATGAAAGCGTAACCTCACATCCTCTTCGGCAGGTAGCCTTCGAGCACGCTTCTTTCCAGGCGCCTTCTCCTTGGACCCTGATGCCTTGCGGCGTTTTGACGTGGCCGGAATGGTTTTAGAAGGAAGAGAATCCGCAAGCCGCGGTATACCGTTAGTGGATTACGACGGACTCATCAAATGCCCACCTCTTCATTGCTGATTTCGACTTCATGCTCTGAGTCAGAATCTACGCTGCTCGACTCCGAGTCGTCGGTTTCGGAGTACGCCTCGTCGGATTCGTCCAAGGTGGCTTGGGTGTATTCTTCGCCTTCTTCGGGGCTCGACGGCGCTTACGTTGGGGAGCCGACGTGCGTGTCGTTGGGAGCCCGTTCTCCTCGAGTTTCTCTGCATCAATAGCTTCGGCATATTTCTTGGAGTTTTTTGTTTGTCTGCGCTGACGACTCGATGAACCTGTGGGCTCAGTAAAAATTAGAACAACTCGATTTCTCTCTCTGGCGGAAAAACAGACCTTGATGTGGGCCCTGAATGTCATCCGCTGCAAAAATCAATGAGCTGAGAGCAAGATTAATTGACGAAATACGTGGTACGTACGATTTTCGCTGTCAATGTCCATGGCAGCCGAGCTGGACTTCGCACCCCCAAGCAGTGGGAATCGTACGTAGATGTGGCTGTCTGGTTCGATTCCTGCCTGCTGGATGGTCTGATGCGGATATAAATGCGAGGGAAGCTTTCCACAGTCTCGAAGTAGTGGCAGTGATAGTTTATTGCCCCCGAAACCGCGCGGTCGCGATGGTGTCCAAGATTCGATTGAATTTTGAGCGAAAGTTGTGGATTTGAATACACCTGAAGCAATATTTTGAGTCTGAAAAAGAGTCTGCGCAGTAAGACTCACTCAACACAATAGTCGTTGTCAGGATTCCACGGATGAAGATGCCAACACTGGGGGCAAGTGCCGTGGGCGTGGGTTCACGGCAGAGCACCGACACTTGCCATGGCACTTGCCATGGCCGTGCTCACACGATTGACAATCTTTCTTTGTTCTATTGTTAGATTGCACTGCAGTGTTCTCGGCCCGCTCGATACATACTTATGGGCACTTCGATGGCGCCTGTCCGGCCGTACTCGCGAAGAGCGGGGAATAGCGAGGTGGCGACTCCCGGCCAAGAGCCAACAGCCCTAAGGACAGATGTGTATAGGAAACGGGACACTATGGAAGTACATACACATCTTTGTAAACCTGAAATAGTAACTGAGAAAAAATCGGGTGGGGAATTAAATTGCAAACCAAGATATTGAGTCAATAGTGATATTTTGAGGATGTACTTGTAGTTCGTTCACTCCAGTTGAATCCATCAAAAAGTCGGTTTGAAAACAAGAACCTGCCGAACATTCCATTATTCACTTTAATCAATTGAATAACTCATGATCTGCGAACAGCGTCCAGTGGGTAACGAGAAAATCAGCGAGGCTGCGCAAGCAAGAAGAGCGATGGGAGCTGAGGGCTCCTGAATGTTTCATGCACTTTAAGAAACAGTCATCCGATCAGGGGAAGAAATATCTTGTACAGCCCGGCTGTAGAGGAGACTGTGCCGGCCAGGAGTGACACGGGGTGCGGCTCGATTCCCAGGTTTGCAAACGACGCCCTTGGCGTCGACGTCAGGAAGAGCAAGGAAAAGGAGGGGGAACAGAATAATGCTATTCGCACACGCCCGTGTGCAGTTAGACTACTATAAAACAAGTTCTAAACTCGATGAAATATGTTTTACCTTCGATCTGCATGCACTTCTTTGAGCTTGAACTCTCCTTCAGCAAGCAGTGTAGGAGTGCGACCACATTGGGCAAGGTAAATAATATATATCCCTGTCTGAGATTCTGACCCCCATGGGTTGCTTTGAACCTCAAGTGCCGAGGTGGTGGTGTTTGTGGCTCTTTGTTGCTCAGTGGATACATTGCCGATCAAGTGTTCTACTTCCCGATGACCTATTTAGGTAAATCTTTGAATGAAGCATTGCTGCATGAGTACTATTCAAGTGTGGTTCATTAGAGTGTAGCTTGTAATAGACAGTCTAGGCCATCATCTGGGTGAGACTTTACGGTGAGTCCCAGGAATTTCCGTTGGAGCCTAGGAAGGAAGTAAAGAACCGGCCGACCAACCTAGCAACAGTGAGAAGGGGTGGGTGTTTTCTGTTTCATTCATCATTTACTCACGGCCTGTCCGCCCACTCATGGGTTGGAGAAACTCGATGGAAAGCCCGCAATGTAGAGTCAAGAAGATTAGCACCCGCTTGTTGTCATTGATTCAACGAAGTTTATTCCCTACTAATTCACACTGGTGGGCCACATACTTTTCTGGTTTAACCCTTGTAGTTCAAGAATTCTTACGAAATTCACCTGGAAAATACAAAACTTGCATGAATTCGGTCGGATTGGGTCAATGCCGATGACAGCCGATCAGAGGCTACGGTGTTGCACATGATGTGAGCAACGGCGGCGGACCCGGCATTATAAAAGGCTCGGGTTCTTTGTGCATTGGAGATTGATTCCATAGGAGCATCAAACAAGAAGTACATTAATCTGGTACAACGGAAGAAAGAGAGGAAGGGTAATAATGTTGCCTCGAGGTGCGGTTGGACTATCAACGCCGGCGATCAAAGTTGTGCAAACGTAAGAGAACAAAGAGTGGAAGCTCTGCCATGGCAAATGCCATGGCAAGTGTTGGTGCTCTGTCCATCAACTGCCATGAACCCACACCCACGGCCGTGGCCCCCTGTGTAAAGAGTCTATCTTCTGGTGCGAAGTATTGGCGCCACCGGCGGGGTCTGATGAAGGACCAGTGCGTGCGACGCTTGCGTGGATGCCTGGCGATCGAAGACCTGATGATCACTGATACCGCATAAAGGCGGGGAATGCAGCATTCGCTGAATAAATGATAGCTCGGCTCGGATCCATTCGGAGTCGAAATCACCCACCGATAAAAAGTAAAATGAGACCCGAGACCACCACAAGGAGAGAGACAACGGAAGTGCGAGTGAATGTAGACAGTATAACATTGGTTCTGACGACCCGGGAAATGTGGAGAGCAAATAATAGAGTCAGCGGGAGGCAGAAGAGCGAGACGTTGAGTGCGAGCCAGCGGAAAAGGTTGAACGATAGAGCAGCATCGCTGCTAGGCGTGAGGCATCCACGGGTACCTGTTCAACAGCTTGCCCAAGACGAGACGAATCCGCCCCTCGCCAATCAGCAAGGCAGATCCGGAAGCCCCCATCTCACTAACTTCCCACCTGCTGGTACACCACAGACACTCTACGACGACATCCCGAGTTCAAGCAGGACCGTCTTGACTTCGGACGAATCTTGGCCATGACACCATAGACACTTCGTCCAAAACACATACTCCACCCCCCTCAATCGTTCTTGTACTTTTTTATTTGTTGCCCACTGATTCGCTCAGAGTCCCTGTCGTTGGAATGTCTCAAACCCAACACGGAATGGTAAGTACTCCCGTTGAGCAGTGCGGCCCGCTGTCCCGGTAGGCTCTAAAACAATGAAGAAATTGTACAATAGTCAACCAGCACATTTGAAGTTGTATACCATTCGAGTCTTTTCATAGTGTAGGTAGAAGTGCCGATATTAATATATTTATTACACCAGCAACTCACCCAAAGTTATGTAGAAAGTATAATCCCAATCAATATGAACAAACACTGAAACATTCAGCCAAGTCATGATCGACACTGAGCAGGAGCTAGTGCGGTCCTGAGTAGTTGTTTCTGCGTAGATGCGAATCTGAGTATATATCGATGCATACGATGGATGATCGAGTTCGATGAGTAGGCTGGCCATCAACGATCTCGGTAACTTCCGAAGTCTTGGAGGACTGTCACAGCCACAGCCTTAGTTTTGCGCGTCTGGTTTCGCACAGATGTATACCTTTGCTCTTTGTCTACATAACAAACCCTCAGTTGGCAGGCCCTTCCCCCCTCTCATAACATGATTGGTGGACTCTCAGGGCGAATAACATCTAATTATTCGTGGGAATGGGGTGCAACAACCCGACTTGGAACAACAGCCAACCTATACTCAGGTGGGAAACCTGAACCAAGGAGCTCCGATGTCGAAAATCAATGCATCGGATCGCTCAAGGAAAATAGCAGCCAATACCCGCTGATACGTAAGTCTATCTGACACTCACTTTACTATCGCTCACCTCTTGAACATCCCGGGAGATGATAGTGGTCGGGATCAGAACGGAGGAACCTTCTTTTGATCCGCAGCCACACCCCGATGCGAATGCATCCCAAGCTTCTGAATTGCGCGGTCTCTCGATGCACGCGACGATGATCCTTACTCCGACGTCGTCCTTCCCCTTGCCTTCCCCCGCCTCTTCGTATATCGGCGGGACATGTACCTCATCGACGCTCCTCGACCCAATCGCTTTCCTTTGCCTCAGCAGCGTCGCCGCTCTCCCCTAGTCTGTGGCGTGACCACATCCCCATCCCCTCCTGGCCTCTTCGTATATTGGACATGTACATTATGCTGGTGTATCCGCGCTCCTCGACCCGCTCGTCCTCCTTTGCCTCCGTAGCGTCGCCACTCTTCTACCAGCCTCTTCCTCGCCTATACTCTACCGGGCGACGTCTTCGCTTGGCGATCATCTCCCTTCCTCCACCACATCCCACTACGCCCCATTCCCGGGCGACACTTTCGACCTCCATCCGAATGACGCGGAGCCTGGGCTCTTGGTTGCAAAGCGAGTGGAATTCGTATGGCTGCTACCTCTGTCTGCTCAGACACTTCCGCCTGCATTACAAGCTACGACGGCCCCGCTCGCGCATGTCGCTTGCACCCCCTTCCTCGGACGTACTTGCGCCGCTGCTGTGCGTCTGTCTCTCTTCAGACGGCCACCCCATTGCGCTGCGTACCGACCCGCGATCTATTTAGGGGAACCTTCCGCCTCTTGTCGATCGGCTCCCCTTCATCCCTCCACGACAAAAGCTGCGGGTTGGACGTCTTCGTTCCCCTCGAGCTTGCTTACGACTTCCCCAGGCGAGTCGAATAGATGGGAGTTTCGCGCGGGTGATATCGATACGGGTTGTCATCGTGCATTCCACCTTGATTCCACCTGACGGCCACGGATTCAATAGACAGGTGCAGGCTTCGCTAGCCCGATCCCATACCGAATCCAAACCTGACCCGCACTTCCCTTCTGCCCTCCCTCACATGCTAGATCACCTTGCTCAACCACAAGTGCTCGTTATTCTGTGTGGCGACCTCGCGTCGGCGAGGCATCCGTACCTCAACTCCCGCTGCACGGCAATGGCTGCCCGCTCCCAGCACCTGTGAATACACCCTTGGATACCGCGCAACTCATACGTGCGTCGCGTCCCAGCAGTGATCATCGTCTCCGCGTTATCGACTCGCGCGCGCGCTTGAGGGCCCATGGCGCACGGAATCGATATCGAGCCGTTTCCGTCAGGAGAATTCTCGCGTTGCTGGTGATAGGCTGGAATCGTTGGTGCAGAACAGGAGCATTGGACTCTAGATGTGTGAAGTCGATGGAGACGGGTCGCGCTGCGCTCGGCTTGTGAGACATGCCGACTCGCCTCTTTCTTTTATCTCCGCTCTACTTTCTCTCTGCTTGGTGGACCTCATTTGGCGACTTGGATTATTTGTCTCATACTTCGCGTCTTCAGCTCCTTGTTTCGTTTAGAATCCCATTTATTCATCTCCCCTTGAATCTCTGTATCCCTTCCGTACGCTCATCTTCTGCGGCGACCAGTTGGCCGAAGATGTAAAGAATCCGATTCAACTAAACATTCAGAAGCATGTACATAGGTCAAGATTCATTCTCGTCCAGGGAACGTCGGGCCCAACAGGAATACATATCCATCGTGGCTTTGCAGTCTTTGGCACAAATCTCCTCGCGTTGCTCCTGTATCATGGCCTCAGTAATACCCTCCGCGACGAAGCGGCTCCCCAAGGTCTCCCATAATTGCGTCCAAGATTTCTTCATTGCCAGACCGAGCTCATTTGTCGCCTCATCTGGGTAGGATTTTTGAGGACACGCAGTCTGTGATTCAATTAATCACTCACCAGAGCCAGTCCCATCGAATGGCATCGATATTTTATGGCCATGGATGCGCGGGAAATATCCTATGGAAGTCATGATCCCCGCGTATTTCCTTGATATATCCGTGTCAACTGAGCGAGACTCCCAAATCTCGACGACTTTCGAGGTAATCAGACGAGTCGCAGGACCCCCGGTCTGCACTAAGCAATTGATATCGATGTCTCAGTGATATCAGCTCGGCAGATTAATCCTGCCCCCAAATCGCCGTGAGGGCCTGATTAAATCCTGAGCCCAATTTTTGGGGCCGCTATTTTTCTCAATTAATCTTGTAATTAATCTTGTAGTAGTACAAGCTGTATGTATTTAGGATTAATCTAGACACCCCAACCATCTCTGCGATTAAATCTCGAAGCCACAATCAATTCCTTGTAGCAACATCGATTAATCCCATGGTGGGTACATAGAATTAATCTCACCAATGTAACCAGCCATGAGATTAAATCTCCAAAGTCACCGCAGAATCCGTACCATCAATGACCAGATTCAATCCTCCAAGAGGCTGCGTTTAACTCTGCAATGTGATTGAACATCGATCTTCTGCCGATTAATCTGGAGTCGCAGGGATTAATCAGGTTTGAGCTCCCTGATTTTTTGATGATGAGTGTCGAGCTGGCACCCGGAATAGCTATAGTGATAGCTAACAATCCCTTGTATAGTGTTTCCGTGACCGACTGATGCTCAACCTGACACAAGGCCGCACGCAAAACGATGAATTTCGATCTCACAGTGTCACGCAGCATTCAGTTCCGCCACACGTCAAGTTCGCAGCACGAATCTGGGCTCTCTTATGTAGCACCATTAACATCCTTGCACTAGCTTGGAAGGGTTGCGTTTTGATTCACCTCCACCACGCAGCGGGAGTAGGCATTCATATTGTTCAGTAGTGTAGCGGTCGCTGGTTCATTCATCGCTTCAAGCGATGAATGAACCAGTTGTCCACATCAATAATTTGTGTACCTCCGCAGAAGGGTCATCCTTTAAGTGCGACCAGTCCTTGTACCCGTACCCCCAGTCCACGGGCTCCACCTCGTTCGATTTCGGTTCCATCATGATTCTCCGGCCAAAAAAATCTAGAAATCTTGCCACAAGCTCCAATAAATGATCCACTGATTGTTCAGAACGTATGCACGAGTCGTCCGGAAGCGAATGAGAGATCGAGTTTCTGGCATGGTATACTGCCTGCCCGAGCGCGGTGGTGACTTTGAGGAAGGACGTGGTTTGAAAGATACTCGAACCTGAGCGTCCTCGATATCGTGCACCGAGCCAATGAGGCAAACCCATCCAATGGGGCCGACGTTCTGAAGTCATACACCGCCCAAGCATCCACCAGCGCGGCGAGGGCCAGCGCCCAGCTGTTCTCCGCATTCGTGATCGTTAATAAGCTCTGGGACCCACACTTGGCAGAGGACATCGCAAAGTGGTCCGTCGTCCATGGAGGATGGCGCCCCCAGTCCGACGAAGTCGAGCTGTTGCAAGAATTTGTACATCACTGTCATGAGAATGCCCATATCAGTCAGGCCAATGTGGCCAACGCGGCCAAAGCGATGAGTTTGACTTGGGTGGTGATCGGCTTAATTGCCTGTCTCACCAATTGGGCGATGGTATTAACGATTCTTTCGATGAGCGGTGGGTCAATCGTGGCGATCTGTAGCGCCAGGTGGTAGCGCCTTGAAAAGATCTGTCAACATGATTATTTTGAGAAGGCTACGAGGATCGAATTCAGTAACCGGCTGCGCGTGTGGGATTTTGCTCACCTTTTGTCCATGAGAACCACGATTTGGGCATAATTGGGTCGAAGAAGGAGCTGAGGTAGCAGAGATACAAGGTCAGAGTGGGCGATCCAGGATCGGCAGCTGTTCTGCTTGAAACTGGGTCTTTTTTTTTTTTGAGCGTTTTGGGATAAATGATACTCAATCTGCAGGAGTATTCCAAGCTCATCTGCTTGTATTGCTGGGTATTAGCCAGTAGATGTCGGTTTAAGCTTTACAGGAGGAAATGCCGTTACGCACATGTTTCAACCAGTGTGTGACTCCGACCTGTTCGTTTATCCTATCCCATGTCTATCTGTTATGGGTCGCATACCCACTAAACTCCCTCTTGAGTCCAATCGTCCTCATCTAATATTAGTCCACTCCATGTGTTCAACGCCAGTTGGTTTTTCAAGGTGAGTGGTCCAAATCGAATTTTATTGGTCAAGAGGCGATCACGCCGCAAAGCTCAGTTCACCGTTTTCAACCACTGGTTATAGATGTCGGTTGCCGAAGGCATCCTTTCCAAAGTTGTGATCACTCGGGGTTTACACGTAGGTTCCATACTTGATGCCAGGCAAGGGAAATTAGAATTGCAAACAGTCTCCCTGTTTCAGAGAGAGCCACACCCTTGTTCTGTCCTTTTTTTTTTTTTTTTCTTTTGGAGCGTTTGGGATAATGAAACTTAGTTTGCAGAAGCATTCCCAGCTCATCGGCTTGTGTTGCTGGTTATTGGACCAGTCATTACCGGGGAATTTTTGCTCAGGAGGAAATGCCGTTACGCACATATTTTAACCAGTGTGGGACTCTGGCCCGAAATTTCTTATCCTATCCCATGTCTATCAGTCATGGGCCGCATACGCACTACCCCTCATTTGTCCAATCATCCGGCAGTGAGTCCCCATCCATAAGTAGGCCACTCCGTGTATTCAGCACTAGTTGTTTATTCAGAGCGAGAGGCCAATTTTTATTTTATCAGTCAGCAATCGATCTCGTTTTAAGGCCCCATCAATAGTTTTCAGCCATCGTTTGTGGACTTCAGTATTTGCATATATAATGTCTGGGTTCTTAAGTACCTGGTCTGTCTTAAATTTCGCAAGGTTGCAGTCAAGGATTGGATCCCAGTTCAGTGGGCTGGGCTGATGAAAAGTCCGGACAGCTGTGTACAGGGACTGCCTTCCAGAACGGAGTTGCGGGAACTTGAAAACGCATGGGGAGGTCGGGGCCCCGGGCCTTCAAGTTTGTAGTCAGTGGAACCTGAACGTTAACTTGGATTTACCGGGAAGAAAATTGGGTCAGTGCCGGTTTATCTCCACAATCTCGCTGTATCCCACTGCCAGACAGAATGTACTGGTTAAAGAAGAATACTATGCCCAGGTTCACCACCTGTGTCTTTTGGTCTCACCTTGGTTGAATGGAACACTTTACGGATTTAGTTAATGGGTTTTGAATTGGAACCTGGTTGGGACATTTTTCACAGAAAAAAGCAGTAAAAAATTCAAATCTTTTTCACCTCTTTTGAGCTTCCACTGGTTGGGAGATTCAAGTTTTTTAGCACAATTTATGGTGAAAAATGTTGTTTGTTTTACAAACATTTTTCACCGAAAAAGGTAGTGAAAAACTCAAAACATTTTCACTATTTTGTGAGTTTGAGGTGAAAAATTCAAAGGAAGCTCAAAAGAGGTGAAAAAGATTTGAGATTTTCACCACTTTTGTCAGTGAAAAATGTCTGAAAAACAAACAACATTTTTCACCATAAATTGTGCTGAAAAAATTGAATCTCCCAACCAGTGTTCCTTTTGAAATTTTCACCTTGAACTCACAAAATAGTGAAAATGTTTTGAGTTTTTCACTACCTTTTCCGGTGAAAATGTCTGAAAAACAAACAACATTTTTCACCATAAATTGTGCTGAAAAACTTGAGTTTCCCAACAAGTGTACGGAACAGATAGTTGGATTGGATTGTTGGGTTTTGGTTTGAAGAAGATTGAGTTAGCTTTTGTTTTGGATCTCGACACACACACACATACACACCTTATCCGTTATTTCAAATTCGCATTCATGGTTTCTTCCATGCAAACCCCCGAACACAATACAAAAGTTTCTGAACTTGGTTTTGTTGATTGAAATCTTTGGATAAAGATTTTCGTTGACACACCAATTTTGATCCTTTCATTGAAAGGCGTTGGGAGCCCGCCGAGAACCATTCCCTAAGATTGGTAATGAAATTGAGCCACCCATCAGCAGGAAGTCAGTCGCGAAGGGACTTAATGAGTATGGGTTACATAGAACGGTCGCAAGGAAGGTTCCCTTCCTCAAGGAAGCCCAGAAGAGAGCGAGGCTTGTGTGGGCACGCAAGATGAGGGACATGGATGAGGAGGCTTGGATGGATGTGGTCTGGTCTGATGAGTCCTCCATGCATTTGGACAACAAAATCGGCCGGATCTACCTGACACACACTGCAGACGAGTAATACAACAACGATTGCCTCATTCCGACATTCAAACAATCGAAAACAATTGAACGTCCAGGTCATGATGTGGGGATGTGTCTCACGCGGGTGGAAGGGACCCCTTGTCATTTTGGAGTACCCTGGCGGCAAGGGAGGCGGAATGACAGTGGTGCGCTGTCCTCTAAGGGGTGCTGGAGGAAACCCTACACAATTTTTGGGCGAAACGACCGGGACTTCGCTTTCAGCAAGACAGTGCATCATGTCATAAGGTCAAAAGCATGCACCAATGGTTTTCTGCCCGCAAAATTCTCCTCTTCCCCCAGCAAAGTCCCCCGACCTCAGCCCCATAGAGCCTGTCTGGCATGAGCTCAAGAGGCACATCCACGAGCACCAGCCCATCCCAACAACATTTGAGAGCCTCAAGAAGGTGATAGCAGAATGGGAGAAGCTTGATATTGCTGATATAAACAGGCACACCAAAGATGGTTGAGCGGGTGAACGTAATATGGAAGGCGAAGGGTGGCTGCACGAAGTTTTGAGGCTTTCTGAGCTGTAGTTACTGAGATATGGTTGAAGAACTGCTCGAAACCTCAACATTGATTTCAAATACAATAATTATAATTCATTTAATTACAAGTGCACTCCAGTACATGCTAGCTCTGGGGGCACTTCTATGAACAGTGAGGACTACTTCTCAACCAAAAGAGATAGGGTGGGCACTTGGATCAATAAGTGGCTCAACCCATCTCTGGGCGGAAGTGTACACTCTTGAGCTAATGCCACTCTTTTCCCATACTGATAAGTTGAAAATGAACGAAAACATGGTGTTTTTATGTGTACCTGTGCCCATGCCCTGTTACTGCAAAATGCTGGTCTACATGAGACTATATAGGCCTACATCAACTGTCTGGTTTTTCCAGATATGGCTACTCAAGTTGTCCTGAACTTCTCTCTTTCAGAATTGTATAGGCTATTACATTCGGTGTTAATCTGGGTTCTACTATATCTTCACCTTGCCCCATGTTCATGGAGAAGCTGAAGAATGTCCGACTGGCCCATCTTAGATGCAGCCTGCAGTACCTTTTATACATCTACTGTTTGTCCTTTCTAAATAATCGAAAACAGATATAATTGTAACCTCGTAGCCCCCGGATCCCAGGTTACTAGCTTGTGTAACCAGCCGGACCACCCAGTTTCCTGAGTTACCCAGCTTGTACCCATCCCTACACGAAATGGCCCAATCCCTAATTTTTGTTCTGCTGATTTGTGTTACAGATCGGCGCTCCTTTGACAGTCCATCACGTGCCATCGTGCGCTGCGTGCTGCCAATGCGGTGTGAGCCTTTTCATCACCTTCTGATGATCCAAGTCCGAGGGCGGGCGACCGGTGGTGATGGCTCGCGATGGACCATCAAAGGGGCGCCGATCTTTACCACATATCGGCAAAGCAAAAATTAGGGAAAATTTTTGAGGTGAGTTTTTTTTAAAGATCAACTTGTGGGAACAGTTTTTGGGGTGAGTTTTTGAAGATCAATTCCGTTCCCGCAATGAATGGTTTTTTCGAAAAAAATTTGAGGTGATATTTTTTTTGAAGATCAATACCATTCCCGTCTGATAGTAATCACAGTCCGCTTGTTGGTGGACCGTCAAATTACGTAAAAGTGTGGCTGTGCCCGCTCGAGTTCTTTCCTTCATATGGCAGGCATTACAACTGGAATATATCTCAAAATATTTTCCCGGGTTTGTGAGGCAAACCGGATGATATCCTTCAGCGAGAGTTAAGCTTTTTACCATGCCAACCCCTCAGACCAGGATCAACCAGAAACTGATTAGCTAATACCATGTTCAGAAACTCACGCTATATCATCAGAACAACTGCACCTCTAGCTTCGGTGTGAGAGAACATTTACTTTATTGGAAGCCTGTCTATGTGCTCAAATATTCTTAGAATTATAGCCCCAGAAGGCGTCCCAGAACAAGGCTGCCAAAAAAATGATTGGTTGGCCAACAAGATGGTCGTGTTTACTAACAGACCATATACAGATACATCTTGTTTGTCATCTGTGTATCGGTTCTGTAACAGAGACTACCGTTCCCGCATTTTTGCAGGAACAGTTTTTTGGGGTGAGTTTTTTGAACATCAATTCCGTTCCCCCATTTTTACGGGAACGGCTGTGTTGCAGAACAGGAATTTCTGATAATGAGTGTTGAGCTAGCACGCGGAATAGTCCTAGGGTCGTTGTTTGGGGCATGGACTGGGTACCGCGGGGATGCACAGCACGGCTGGATGTGTACGCCGCCCACATCTTGCTTTCCCCTGGGGCACAGAAGTGTGAGGCGATGTGTAGACATATCCGCCGTCCCGCGTCGTTCTTTTTCTTATAGTGTGGACTAGGGAGCACCGGAGATGTGCATCGGCCATTGTCCAGGCCAGTTTTATTCACTGTGTTCAAGCCCCCTGTAGACAGAGGGTCTGTCTGCCTGGGTAGACACAGGGTAGACTGACCTGTCTGGCTACCTAAGTCTATGTTGGGTACACATGCCCAGTTCACCTGAGTCTACCATGTGTCTACCCTGTAGATAGGGGTAGACAGACCCAGGCCGAGGTAGACTGACATAGACATAGTCGGGCTGACATCAACATCGGGTTTTGCCGGTGAACTTTCAACCGAGGGTCGATGCGAAATCCACAGTGAACTGTAGGCGAGTTGCTGAAGAGGGGAAATCAAGTGATTCTTGATCTCATGGCCACCGCTGTCAATCTATTTGCACATGTTGGCACAGGTTACATAACACTCACACACGCAGGCCAAGACAGGGATAGTAGGAAGGAGAGATGTCCAGACACAGGAAAGACCTAGGTGAGCCCAAATTAACAGTGTAAGTTTGGACAGGGTGTGTCTACCAAGAGACACCGAGGTAGACAGAGGTAGCCGAAGGCTGTCCACCTTAGGTAGACAGGAGGTAGACAGGGGTAGACGGAGGTAGAGCAACGTGTGTCTACATGTCATGGTACACACATATGTCTACCCGGGTAGACAGAGGGTAGACAGAGGTAGACAGAGGTAGCCTGAGGTCTGTCTACAGGGGGCTTGAACACAGTGATTCAGGCGCAGGGATGGGGAGTGCAGGGGATAAGAGGGATGGATATATGTACGATCATCTTGCATCTCGTCCTCTGTGCGTCGCGCTTTTCTTCCCTTTTTGAGCCGGGGGTGAATGGGCGAGGAGTGTGCGACGGGGCGGATACGTGTGCGACCCTTCGTCCCTTTCCATGCCGTTCTGGAGTGCACGGGCGAGCAATGTCTGACTGGATGGGTTTGATGCTGCGCTGCTTTCCTCTCCTTGTTATAGGTAGTAGCCGTGACTCGTGAAATTAGATCAGGAAATAGGTTTACCAGGATCGTAGTCGGCGAGGGCATAACAAGTACGGGAAAATTTAATGTAAGGACAAGCCAGAATGAAACTCAATTCGGGCTGGAGAGATTGATCCAGACAACGCACACCCATAAATCACAAGATCATGGACTATATTTTGACGCTGCCAAGTGAGCCGAAATTGCTGACGTTGAACCAGAAGCTTCAAATCAAGTCAAAACGCCTGCACGACAAAAAACTCCGAAAGGCTAACAGGCAAAGGAGAACCTCCGGCGCCAAAGCTGTAATATATAGAACAGAATTAACGGAGAGACTCAGACTCAGATGACAATAGGACATACCTTATTGAGGGTGGGTCGAGCCGGCAAGGTGGAAGTTGAAGTCAGAGGCGGGCTTGGAAGACATTGAAGTGAGGATCCTTAAATGGTGATGGGATACTGTGGGTTAGATCCAACACTGGAGTGGAAATAGAGGCACATATATCGTGGTTGCGCCTAGATTTGCTGCAAGTTGGTGTTGAGCTTCGAATCCTGAGAGTACGGAGAGGGTCTGGACAAAATCACAAGTCAACAACGAGCACGGCGTTGGATACAGGATGTATTCTTCCATGGACAAGACGAATCCTTTCGAAGTAAGATCCTGAACTTTCATGTCCCGGTACATAAGATTTATCAACGTCTCCCAGTCTCGATATTTGCCCGCCATCCGAGTATGTTGACAAGTACCGGCAAACATTGGGGCCCGGGTACCAACCAAAAGAAGGACGGGGAACGGTGAGGTAGAAAGAATGAGACGAGAATCCGGGGTGGGGAATGGAAGGGAGGAAGGCCAGCAGCAGAGTGGGAGGGAGGAGGGTGTCCACACACAGTATGTTATACCATCTGCGCGGTCTTGCCCGACAAGTTGTACATTCCACGGATACGAATTAAGGGCCAGTTTCGATCTTATTGGCGGTGTACACGCACCGAATGCCGGGTACGAAGCTTTGTTGGGAAAAGAGACAAAAGTCGCTGGCAGTATGGTGGACGTCCGTCGTCGGCGAGGGCACCATTCCGCGAATTGTTGGATGGAAAGGTCACTGTCGCGGGCACTGGGACTCCATCCGCAAAGGGAGACCGAATAAAGTAAACCCGCTGCCCGTTGATAGTGGTTGGGTATACTCCCTTCACTAGAGCGCTTCAGATAGGAGCAGACAATGTTTTTCTGCCTCTTCGAAACAGGGAGGATGGGGGTAGAGAGCCGACTGCTGAGGTTGAAGGTTGAACCCCGAAAGTCCTCCACTCAAGCTGAGGCCGAAGCGAATGCGAGAGATAATCGCGCTGAAGGAAGCTGCCCAAGGATTCGCCCCAATTGATCCCTGACGTGCTTGACACGATCAAGGGCCCCATACCCAGTAAAAGTTCTGGGTCAAAAAACCTGGTCTTCTCCATGGTTGCAAATGTAAAAGATGGAGAACATGAGGTTCAGTATTCAAGAGTCAATAAGGGTGGGGCAGTACCCGCAGTTCCCGCAAAAGGGTTCTAGGAGGTGGTTGATCAACCAGGATCAACCCGGAAGTGTCAATAAAATCAGGGGACAGACTCATAGATCTAGATAGCACAGTTCATATTCAGGCTGGTAATTGATTTGAGAACTGCAGGCTGCAAAAAACTAAACCTAAGTCCAGTGTACCATGGAAGGAACATGTTGCCGAGTCGATCGTGATCGTAATACCCCACGATGACGGGTGTCAGGAGGCAGTGGAAGTTGATCTGGGAAAACATTGACAATTCACAAACCGGATTCGTGGATGGCCAAATTTGGGATACTGAATTGAGTGAAACCTGAAGTGAGGGCCACATTCTAATCCAGGAAAGAAAGAGCATGCCCACAAAACTCAGTGTGCCATATTCAGTATGAGATTAAGATTAGGCAAATCGCTCTAGAGTTGATCGGATCATGGTCAATAATGACCGATGATCGGGACAAGTCGATCAGGAGAAACATTGAGTTGCTCATGTACAGGGAATAGTGATAGCTTACACCTGCGGGATTGGTACAGTGTAAGTCCACGAAGATATCTATGAGTCCAAAGTCTAGAGGCTGCAGATGTCGGCGGAGCTGAACCAATCGAATAAGACATTGGAAGTTCAGGAGTCAATCGTTGATCGAGGTTGAAGAATGATGCGGAGGACATGAGATGAAAAAGAGCTCGCACCTCCGGAAAAGGGAAGTCGGAAACCGAAAATTTTATAAAGGGGTACACTGGTTGGGAGATTCATATTTTTCAGCACAATTTACAGTGAAAAATGTCGTTTGTTTTTCAGACATTTTTCAGTGAAAAAATAGTGAAAATTTCAAAGCTTTTTCACCACTTTTCTGGTTTGAGGTGAAAAACTTGAAAGAAAGTTGAAAAGGGGTGAAAAAGGTTTGAGAATTTCACCATTTATTTCAGTGAAAAATGTCTGAAAAACAACCAACATTTTTCACCGTAAATTGTGCTGAAAATTTTGAATCTCCCAACCAGTGGTAGAAGATCGAAAAATAGAAGATAGATATGGGTTGATGTGTGCCCACTTCTGTTCTTTTGGTGTCAATCCAGTTGTATCCAATTGTCTGCCTTTTGCAAATTGGCTCAGAGGCCCTCAAAAAACAATTGTGGGGCTGTGCCCGAGCCTCAGGAGCGGTATACAATTGATGTGGCTTTTTGGACATTGTGCAAAGCCTCTGGGAAGATTTTCATTGTTTTCATCATAAAAAGGCACAAACAACTCACATATTCTACTCGTGCGGATTTTAAACCAGTGAAAATTCAGTTTGTTTCTAATGTTTGATGTGCCGGCTCAACCCACACCACTTGCCGAACAAGTACCCATGAAAACAATAATCACAGAGGTCAAAATCACCCACCAGCACTCCGAGAGTTGCCCGGAATCAGTGCAACTCCTCTGTCCTTCGCACAATGCCCAAAGGCCGCACCCAGCTTCAGCACAGCCCCTCTAATGTGTACAGGTTTTCGGGAGTTTGGGGCACAAATTCCAAACTGTGAAAGAAGGCAAGCAAGACCCCTCCCGCCCTCCTGATGCAGTGCCTCGAGATTTTCCAGTGAATACCCCTTGGATTCTGCCATTGGATATGGTGGAGATGAAAGCATGAGTGTAGGCAACATTGATGGAAGGTGAATGGTTTAAGGTCAATATTATATACACATACTGTTAACATAACAAAAAAAAAGAAAGTGAAGTACGAGTTCTGCTGTGCGAAGCAGCAGCCTCACACCAAGTAGCCTCAGTGTAGCACAAGGCCAAAGAAAAAAAGGGGGAAAAATTTGGGTTCGGAGGTTCGAACGCCGAACTGAACACGATGAACCTGAACCTCAGGTTCAGGTTCGGGGTTCAGCAGAGTAGCTGAACCGAACCTGAGTTCAGGTTCAGCGTTCGGAGAAAAAAGCCCCAAACCTGAACCGAACCGAACTTTGAGATCTCTATTAGTACCGCGACTCGCCAGATCAACATGATCGCAGTGGCGTACAGCGATCCTGCTTACCTGCTGAGCTTTGCTTACAATCACATGGTGCGGCTTCATACAGAAAGCCTCCGAGTTCAAACGATGTGCTGGGTGTTCGCGAGCAGTTTTACTGTTCGCGCCAATCTCAGGTCGTAGGACTGGAAACGCGGCGGGCATCGGCAATCGTGTCAACTTTCCAGTACGTTCTGATCTCTGGCTCTGCAGTTTCATAGATACGGATCATTATTTATTGACGTAGGCCACCCCGATGACTTGGATCTGAGGAAGCGAGATGTCCTGCGCCTTATTCTTCCACGGCGCTTATCAGAACATCCTTATGCAGCAGCTCATCTACATTTTCGTACACGCGCACCCGTCAATTCTTCTCGCGGATACACCCAACGGCAATCGAGAACGTCCCGTCCTGTGATACACGTCTGGCGCTGCATCGTGTCGTGGTGGACGGCGGACACAGGAAAATCTTCCGTCCCTATGTTCTCAGGTCGAGCAATACGACGCTGCTCTGGGGGCTGCAGGGCAGTCGGTTTTACATTGATGAGGTGGTTTCGTCGAACTCAGATAAGCTGGTGGGGCAGCACGAGATTTTGGTCTTACATCAATGGGACGGTTCAACCCGTGTGCACCAAGAACTCAGAAGAGGCTCGGAGGCGGCTATGAGTGCTATGTAAGACAGACGTGGTGGAGACTCATGTGAACACGAATATAGATATCCAATAGAAGCCCCAATGGACCAAATTGATCCATGAATGATATACTGTGATTCGGCTGTCCAGAAGTGGGAAAATGGAACACCTGAGATTCAGAAGACAATGAACTCATCGTCCGGCTTTCCAAGGATTCCAGTCGTACAGTCCATTCGATCGGCAAATATTCCCCGAAATAAATTAAAACATAATGTTTCTGGTCACTTCGGCTTTCCTTCCCTCATCCGATGACCGGTACGCTTTTATGCTGATGTGACTCGCCACCGTAAGTACCGCTATTCGACTGCCCCGCCAAAGTCTCATGGGTTTTCGTGCCCGACGACATTGTTCGCAGCATAATGGAAGTGCTATCTGTGTGGTGTCAGGGTCCCGGTTTGTGGCGTTAAGGTTCGGGAAAGTGGGGAAGGAAACATTTGGGACTGTGACGATCTTCCCGTCGTTCATGAGGATGTTTGCGCAGCCCCTCGCGGGATATGAGTTGATCCATCATCGTCTGAACCGACGAGCCCGCGTTAGCGCTTAGCTCGATCAGGGAATTACCCAGAGACGTACATGGCTGTAAATCCGCCCGATGGGGAGGGCAAAAAGCGCCAGCATGTATGTTTCAGGTGCGAAGCGGAACGAGAACAGGGTGCCGAGCGCAAAGATGGCTGTAGATTCGCATGTTAAATGTGCCAGGTTGGGGAAGCCGATGATGACTCACCGGTGAAGGAGCCCGATTGCACCGCGTTCCGGATCAGGGTATTTAGCACCCTGTGTGTATTCGCAAAGCTCGTTTTCGATTCGAGAAGATTAAGGAAAGGCGAACTGGAATAAGTACGTTACATCTGCATTGCATCGATTGAGGCGCCTGTATATCTCTCTCACCAGCGACGATCACGTCGACACTACACTGAAGCGCAAGATTCGCCTCAACAACTGGCTGCAGCGCGACGAGTTTGGCTAGTCTGTGGACATGAGCACAATTTCAGTCACAGTCATTGAGCTCTTGACGGCATCCTTACTCAGAAAAGATCCACGACTCGATGGCAGCGGCAACGCCGGTTCCACAGGCCGCCAATGAGGTCGCCACGAGGAATCCTACGAGAATTTTGTTTCGAGTAAACTGATATATCCGCCATGATTGGAACAGTTGATTTGTATTGCAAGGACGGCCGTTGCTGAGAAGGCTTGAGCATCAGTCGGGTGGAAGAGTTGAGGACATCTTACTGAGGGCTGTGAAGGGATACGGCCATAGACTGGCTAGTTGAAAGAAGCTGATCCAGCTGGTTATTCATTGATGATGATGGATAATGCTCACTCGCGACAACTTGGGGATTCGCAAAGTTCCTGTCGATATAAATGGGTTTCCCCCGCCATTGCCGCCAAGGTATTCACTCACGTAACACAGTAGAACCTGTTTGAAGAAAATGAGAATCGGAATGAAATGCCGAGATATGGAGATATTACCACGACATATACACAACGGCACCAGCCTGGGTAGTGTTCACTATGAACAGGAAGGCCACCAGGGATCTATACAGGATCGGGGATAGATTCGCACACAGGATTACCACGCACCTGATCCACAAAGTATCTTGGTAGCCTGGAAATTGTCAGTGCTTGGGTTTGCTATCTAGTACTTATCATCAAAGGTTCACGCACTGGAATTCCAATATGAAAAGAACTGGGGACATGATCAACCCCGTTAGATAGGTGTTAACTTAAAAGCCAACGGCTTAGAGATCATGTAGGGGTGAAAGGATATCCGCAAACTCACTGATCACTCCCATGAGAGTAAAGCCTAGAACCAATTGTCACGTGGAGCTCGTTATGCCACCGTACAACGAACCAATAGTTTGATTGAACTCTCCCATGGCTGCTATGAACACGGAAAGGAGGAGAAAGGCCCGGGTTAAGACAGAGATGAGTGGAGAACCGAAAGGCGTCTTTAAAGACTCGCAAAGAGGTTCTTAACGTACTCCATACTCTGAGTGAGAACAATCGTGAGAAGATAAATTATTGATTTAGAATACGACCCTGCATGGCGGGGAAAGAATGATGAGCTGGGCGCATAGCAACTGCCAACTTACTGGTAATGTGCCGTCTTTATAATGCGCCACACGCGCCTGAGATCACGTTGGAAGTTAATTCTTCCTAGCTGTGCGAGCGACTCGGAGTTGGAGCAAAGGAGCGTATTGGAAGAGATAATTGCAAGTGACTTACTTTCGAGAATGGCAAGAATGAATTTGAAGGCGGGCGTTCTGGTAGGTAACAAATTAGTGGCAGCCCGGCCAAGGCAGGGTTAACGGCAAT